>CM053788.1:564778452-565378452 GCA_028749045.1 Cupressus sempervirens | reverse complement strand
ATCATCTTAACCTTATATCTAATCTAGAATCACTGAAAGTTGAATTATTTAACTTTTGATCTAGTTAAGAATCAATAAAAACACAATTTCTTTGCCTACAATATATTCAACAAATCAATAAAATGTGTTACAGACATGATCGTAAATGATAATAATTGAAATATGTTAGTTGACATCATTTTAGGACCTTGTGAATCTTGGCCAAGAGGATGACTCCTATAAACCATGTCATTAGCGAGTTCTATTTCTTCTAGATAGGGAAGAAATTTTAGTAAATTATCATACACTACCAATTCAAATGCATTCTCCAAAGTAGCAACAAACCATATTTAAAACAAATAAATTTATAATAAAACTTTGAAGTAGGCATATAGCTACTATTATATGATTTTACAATTCTTATTTAAATTTCTTACTTAATTCATCACATCCTATGTTACTCCCATATTATTAGATGAGGCTCATAAAATTGTGTCCATGTTTTATCAAATTTGGCAACAATCTAAGCATGAAAATTTTAAAATACACTCATTAAAATCACTCCATTTGATGTTAACAAAAAGTACTACTAAAGCTTAATGTAGTCTCCTCTAAAATATAAATAAAATTCTTATTGCTAATCATTCTTTGAGTTTTGATAGCTTACAAGTAACAAGGATTGAAAAGGAAAAGCCACGTTAATTAATAATTTATTGCCTCTGATAAATTATAAGAAAGAAAGTTCATCTCACAAATGAGGAGAATGATCACCATCATGTGATAGTCTTGAATACCTAAAAGAAAAATAGAGTGCCAAAAAGACACTATTATTTGGATGACTTGAGATAGCAAGACCTATTAAATAAGGAACCCATAATATATCTAAATAGAAATCAAATATAATAAAACATACAGTAAAGAAAGAAATCTTTCATGTTCTATGAAATAAGAAACCCATAATATAGTTGAATAGAAATCAAACTAGTAAAAAAAAATTATAAATAAAGGAACCTTTAGTTTTCTACTACTTCTACTTTAATGAAAAAAAAAAAAAAACAAAATATTAAATCAAATGTACACTAAAAGAACTTTTAACATGATTTGTAGTGCTTTGAGCACAAGAGAAAATGGTATATTTCATGCAATACTTATAGACTAATCTCAAAAAATGAAATTTAAAATAGTTCAAATGAAAACATAAGAAGAAACCAAGCAAGAAAGAACACTCAGGTCTTGTTTAGACCATGAAAAAAGCATATAATTTATCTCCAAGTATAAGGAAAAAATCAACTCATTATCACATAAGAAAATGATGCATTTTTTAATTCTATGAATTCTAAAGATATAATAAAATTGTTTGATTCAATGCATTCTTAAGAATGCAACAAAGGCACATAAAAAATATGAAACTAGTGTCTTAGTCATTAAATGTTCATTGTTCTTTAATTTTATTTTCAAAAAAGTAATTTTAAAATTTCTCTAAAAATTGTACAATAATTTGTACTATTCCCACTAAATAATAGATGTTCAAGAATTCCATCCATTAGATGAAAATTATTCAATTTGTAGAAGCTAACATTAGTTAAGGATCAACAAATATGTTACAATTCTAGTAGTAAACATAAACAAGTTCTACCTTAAATTAACACTAATGTTAGAAAATATTTACAATGGGGTGACATGGATTGTTTGATATCACAAAGGATCTAAAATTTTCCTTACCCATAATTTTCGTGTGCATTAGAAGATCATCTCTCACATTTCATCTTCTCCTTTGGAATTATATTCAATGAATCTTCCTAGAATCTCTTGAAGAAACAACTACAACAATAATAATCTTCGCTATTCTTAAGTTAGCATTTTGTAGATATTGGAATGATACGTTTATCCATAATGGAAAAGGGGAAAAAAATGGTAAATAATGTAACTTCATATAAAATATATGATCTTTCATTTCAATGTACTTACGATCTTCTTCTAGCATTCATTCTCCACTTCCTTTGATCTTATTCTTTCTTCTTTTGGACTTCATAATTAATATGATCCACTTCTACCAGCTTGCCAACAAGAACTATTGGTTGTAGTGAACTACTAAAAAGAAGAGAAACTCATAAAAAATAGCTCTTTAAAACTCTTTCGTGAAAAATGATACTACATTCAATGTCCAATTACATCAAACAAGGTAAAACTACTAAAAATAGGTATGAGTCATTAAAATAGCTCTCCAAAAATCTTTAGCCAAAAAATGTTACTGCATTCAATGGTCAATTACATCAAAAAAAAATTCACATTTTGATATTGCAATTAGGATTTAATTGTGTGGTTTTTGAGTCAAACTAATTGACCCATATTTCATGAGTTTAACTCAAGAATTCCCAATTAAAACTGGATAGAAATATCACAGTTTTACTTGTGGAAAATATCTCCTACATATCAAGGTTGTCAAAAATAACTATTGAGATACTACAAATCACCTTTTTCTTCCCTAGCATTAAACAATTGTTGAGGTATTCTACATTAATTTTTTGTGCACTAGTTGAAAGATCCTTAAGCTCCCTCATAAATTTTATCGTATTTTTTCCATAAACTAGTAAGTTGAATCTAAATTTTCAAATTAAAATAAAAATTATTACAGGCTTATCTCTATCCTTGTCTCAATATTGATCTTGTTCATACCTATCATGCATGCATGTGCACCCACTAGATTCTCTCTCTCGATCATCATAGTGAACTTCAGTAACATTTATTTGTGACATAATAAAAATAAAAATACATATGTCTTCCTATATTCTGCAAATAAAATTCTTCAACTTATCATTAATCATTGAATTTCAAAAAATATATTCTATAATTGTAAAGATAATTAACCAATAAAGAGTTCATCAAAGTGCATGAAGGGATATGTATTACTACTGATTTCACCTAGTTTATATATAATTTCACCAATATGAATGATGTAACCCAAAATCCCTCAAACGATAAAGTAGAAGATGACACAACACAGAAGTTTCACAATGACAAAATTATTCATTAAACTTTTCCAAATCTACTCCGCCTCTACAATAAAAGAAAATTCCTACTCATTACAATTTCAAAAATTACCATATTTGGCAGAATTTCAAGAAAAATGAATTTTTCCATCTTTCATAATTTTCTAAACCCATCCTACAAATTTTTCCTAGAAAAGACCCCAACTAAGGCAAGAAGAATTGCCAATTAATCAATGAAATCAAAATTATGATTTTGGATTTATTACAAAAACAACTTTCTAAAAAAACAAAAAAAAAACACAAAAGGCTAATTTTAGAGGCCAAGATGAACTTTAAAGCTCCTAGGAAAATATTGAAATGGCCACCTATTGATCTGAGTTTGATTGAAAATCCAAATAACTCCTCCTGATGCAATTGCCTATAAAATTTCAGCCAAAACCCACACTCGAGTCAAAAGTTATGACCCCTGGATGCTCCTACATCATTATCCCCTACTTGAAAAGAATGTAACTCCTGCAAGTTCTAGTCCTTAAACTGCTTCCATTTAGGTGGATCTAGATTCTACAAATACCACTCTGTAATTTGGGTGCTATTTGTCAGTACTAACCCTTTCCACTGCACAAGATATCTATTGTAGTCACCTTGGCAAGTCTGATTAGTCTTCTTGTCTAGAATCTATGCAACCTTTTCCCTTTTCTTGATGGGGATGGTGTCTGTCTAGTCTACCACAGCCTCCTTTTCAATAGAGGCATCATTATCATGGAGACTATATAAATTAGAAATATTAAACATAGGAGATATATCAAGATCACTGGGGAGCTCTACCTTATAAGAATTATCATTAATTTTCTTATATTTTAATTTATGATAAGTCATGGTAGGAAACTACTCCTTTCTAAGATAAATCATCACTAGATCACTTGTACTAAAAACCTAATACCTTCAAGTAACATCTATGGAAGCTTTTTACCACTCATTTCTATCCTACAACTTCTATCCCACATCTTCCTTCAAGTGGTAGAGTTTCTCTATGAAGGCTTCTCCATCATCACTAACTCTATCACCCAAGGAAAGATGCACCAAATTTAGCACCTTGAGAATTATTACCATAAATAACTTGAAATAGTGACTTACTAGTTGACCTATTCATTGAGTTCTTATAAGCAATTTTTTCTTGGGGAAATGCCAAATCCTATTTTTTGGGCTTCACTCTAACAAATTACCCAAGTTGTGATTGATAACTTCTATTTGTCCATCATTTTGTAGATGGTAATGTTGATATTCTAGTCATGTTTGTTATTAGTGACATACACTTATTCTGATTATGAGTTCATACCGAGTATATTATATAGTTAACAGTCTTAACCAAGCATTTTAGTTGCTACCAAGTCCTATAGTTACTACTGAGTCCTATGGATAGATTTCAGTTTGAACTAAGTAGTTACTATAGAGTTGAAGATTAGAAGTGTAAACTAAGCATTATAGTGTATGCCAAGTTTACCAGTGTAAACCAAGTTGTGCAATGTTTACCAAGTTCACTATTGATGTGATGTGAATCTAGTGTTGACCAAGCCACTCAGTGTTAACCAAGTGATTTAGTTTATACCAAGCTTGAGGTGATAGTTTTTATCGAGCTATGTAGTGTTAACCAAGTGATTCACTTTATATGATGAGTTTCATAGTATTCACTAAGTCACTAGTGTAGACCAAATTCAAGACTACTTGGAAGTGATCAATATAGACCAAGATTCTATGTCTACTGAGTGCATGATGATGTTGAGTAGTGACATTAGATGACAAGTATTAGAACCTCATTGAGTTAGTCTTTAGAGCCCAAGTTTCTACACTTTGGCTAACTTTGTAATATTTGTGAAAACCTGTATTTTGGCCAACTTTGTAATTGTGTAATTGGATTGATGTATGTAATGTATTGTATCACATCCAATGAATGTATGGAATTGATAAGGAAGAAATGTAATCATCATAAAAGAGAAGAAGAGTGAATTACAAAGGGCACAACAATATAAGGAGCAACAAAGATTCATCTATCACACCAAGGTGATTTGTACACTCAGAGGAATCATATTTAGCAAACCAAGTTGTAGATCAAATATCAGCTACTATGTCATCCTAATAGGTGGATCAGTCAAATCCTTTAACAAGGTAGACCTAACAGTCTTATGTAAATCTCTTTACCGAGTGCATACTTCATTGTATGTTTGTAAATCCTTTTCCAAGGTGGAATTAGCAATCCTTATTGCTCCTCACAAGGCAGATCATCAAAAGTGATCATTGTAACCCTTAATAGGACAAATTTATACTACAGTACTAAAGCTCATGGGTATCATCCCCACCCCAATTTTACTTTCTATTTGGAATTTTTCTAGGTCACCAAATCTTGTGTCAAAGTGTTATGTATGCTTTCATTATTTTTATTTTCTCATGCATGAAGGATTAATTGATAATTAGGAACTTAGTGTTAAAAGTTTTAAAAGTTATTGATTCACCCCTCCCCTCTCAGTAACTTATCTTTTCATAATATTCCAAAGATTGGTATCAGAGCATTGTGGTTCTCATTGAAAAGTTTAATAGCTTGAGCAAAGATCAAAGGCAATGGAGGTATTCAAACTTGAAAAAGTTATTGACAATGAGAAGCTAGATTTTGAATTGGCCATTGGACAACTCAAGAAAGGAAAAGAGTAACTCTCCAAATTCCTGAAAAGAAGAAAATATCTTGCAATCTAGATGAATGATTCACTCTACATAGAAGAAAGAATTGAAGACATCATTCTAAGAAATTCAAATAAAGCTAATGAAGCAATCAAAGAACTACTGGAAAAGAATAATACTCTTCAAGAAGATGTAAGAAAACTAAGAAGAGAGCAAGAAATTTAATTAGTAAGGTTGTGTGAAGTCATGGAAGAGAAAAATAAGATAAGAGAAGAGATAGAAGGAAAGAACAATGAAATTGAACACCTATCCCTTCAGCAAGAAGACTTCATTGATCAACTCACCAATGCAAATTAAAAAATCATGAACCTAAGATCAGAGAATGAAAGATTATAGAATGATATAAACATTAAAAGGAAAATCAATGAAAGAATTTTGAAATCCCAAGTAGACATGAATCAATTGAATGAACAAAGTCACTTTAGACAAAAGGGAAAAGTGGGAATTTGGTATAGAGAAGAAGGAGAATCATCCAAGCAAGGAGCTCAAAGGAACCAAAAACCTACTTGCAGTCACTATGGTAAGATAGGTTATACTTCAAACAAATGTTGGAGCAATGAGAAGAAAAAATTCAATGGAAAATACTACAATTATAATCATGGTCATAGAGAAACTACAATTTTAATCAACATGGTCATAGAGAAAATGAATGCAATGAGAAACCAAATTTTGAAGGCAAATGTCACAAATGTGAGAAGCATGGGCACAAATCATCAGAATGCAAAACCAAGATATTGAATCCAGTAGAACAAATTGTGAAAGATATATTTGGTTGGGACTATAATGCCTAGTGCAGATGCCACTACTGTGGAGAATTTGGACACATTAGAATGAATTGTGTAAAACATCACATGAGGAAAATAAATATTACCAAAAGATGTTTCATTTGTACAAAACTTGGTCACGTTGCCAAGAACTGTATGAATACTAGAAGAAAAGAAGATGAAAAGAAGGCAAAAGATGATAACATCAGAAAATAAATGAGACAACAATGGGTTCCAAAGTCTATCAAGAATGCAAGCCCTAGCAATCATGATCAAGTCACTCAAGAATTGGGTGACTCCACCATTTCAACTTGATTTCTCAAAGGAGAAATGGAACTAGACTACCAAAGAAGACATCTAAATAAGTTCCAGTTAATAGGACAACAGATCTATATTTACATTCAAGATGTAAAGGGATCACTGAGTAAAAGGTATCAGTTACTACTGAGTCATCTTCCTTACCAAGTGAGGTTGGGTCACAGACTCTACCAAACAAGGTTAGGAGTAACTAAATCTTATGTGGTTACTGACTGATGAAGGACTTCACTAAGTAATCAATGTAAGCAAAGTGGATGGAAATCTATCAAATACATCTAACTTTTGTACCAAGTATTTGTGGAAAATTTTGATAAAAGGAATAAAATCAAAGTCATTTTTACCATGAATTTTTGAGAGAAAATTTGTGCAAAGCAATCTTCAAGGCCATTCAAGTGATTTGAATGAATTATCACCAAAAGTTTTTAAATTCTCTCAAACCCTACTGAGTGAAGATGGAAACTACTAGTAGCAAAGTAAAATTAGGATTAGATATGCTAGTTCATGGTGTAGAATGGAAGGCACCAGATTTCAAGCTCACTCCTGCAATTGCTAAAACCCTAGATCCAAGTGGAGTGCAGTCACAAATCCCTCCCAAGAAAAAATTAATCAACAACATCCATTATCATTTTAAATGTATGATTCAAGATATTAGCACCTTAGAAATGAATGAATGTTTAAAAGAGTCATTTGTTGATGGCATTTTAAAACCTAAGCACCAACATCTCGAAGCCAATGGTTTGACCCATATTCCTCACATGCCCCATGATTTCCAAGTCAAATAGATTAGTTATATCCTTAGCCATGTGCATAGTGGTTAGTTGTGGTTGGAGAAAACTATATTGATTACAAAGAAGATGATTCATAGGATCACTAGTCTCCTTATGTTGGCTAAAGCTAAAATGACAAAAACCCTAGCCGAGTGGGATGGCAATGGAATGAAAATTAGTAGTTTCACTGACATGGAGTTAAAATTCAGTATTCGTGTCATTGCACACAAGATCTATAGTTTGAGTAGGTTGAATAGTGTGTCATGTGAAGAAATTGACTTGGCATACAAGGCAGTTAAGAACAACCTTTGTCTTGACCTTGCTGAGCTACTGTTGAATCAATTTAACAAGAACATGGAGAGCACCAGAACATCAAAGAACACTCCATGTAAGTTTGGCTCTTTTTTGACATGCTTATTCTTTTATGTTTAGAAATTATTTCCATCAAAAGGCACTATTGTTTGGAGGAAAGATGTGCCAATACTCTATCAAATAAATGAATACATTGCTAAGATGGGAGAAAATTACGCTAGTGTTATGAATAATTATTTTGATGCATTCAAGTAGAAAATGAATGATAGATATTGAATTCCCAAGAAACTAGTTGAAGATTATAAGGATGATGTATGTTTCATGGTGGATAGTGATAAGGTATACTTTCAAGCAGTTAGGCCTAGAATTGCATGGGTGAAACCTCTAGGATATGAAGTAAATACTAATGAAACTAAGGGTATAATTGAGGCACTAATTAATGAATTAGTTGACCCCAAGGCCACATACTTTGGTATATGTTATGAGGATAAGGCCTGGATAGAACTAGAAATCAAGCTCCCTTAGACGATTAGCAAAGGCAAGAAAATGATTCCCAAGTTAAAAACAAGTTCTTTTCTTTTGTTAACCAAGGGAAAAGGTGAAGATGAAGAAGCAGAGGATGAAAAGTCAGAGGAAGAAGAAATATTAAAGAAAAAGGGCATTAAAATATGAGACCATAATAGTTGATGAGCAAAGGAAGATTGAAGATATTTTGATATCTAAAATGTGCAAATGGAAATACTTGTCTGACCAACTCGCTCAACAAATTCCATATGTTTTAATAAATAAAATTAGGCCAACATGGGACCATACAATGCAAACTCCAAAGGAAATTCATGAGAAAATCCTAAGGCAACTAATGTCAAATTTGACTGACAAGGAAGTCAAGGAATCTTTGAAGAAAAATGAAGAAAAACTAGCTTTAAGATTCAATACTTGTCTAATTTTGTTAAATGAAATAGAGCATGTTGTTAAGAATGCAACAAATACATGGAAGAATGTATATCTTATTTATAAACCAAGTGATTTTCCAATCAACTTAAGTGATAAAGATGATGATGATGATGATCAAGAAAAGGATGAAGAGAAAAATGATGAAGATGTAACACATTTTAATAATGAGGATGATGAAGAGCAGTAGAAGCAAGAGGCTACCAAGGAAGATGCACAAGAAGTTGAGGAAACTAACTTAGTCAAGATTGTTGTAGCAATTATTTCCTCACTTCCTCACTCTCCAAGCAAAATAATGACAACATCAAGCATGGAGATAGTCTTAGAAGGATTGGTTGTGACTAGCACTACAAACACAAATATCTAATCAATCTTTGCACCAGTACAACTCAGTACATCATTGACTAAAGTACCAAGTACTTCATCTACCAAGCTACAGACTCTTAGCTCTTCAAAAATTTTGGATACATTAATTTTGGCTTTAATAGGTACTTCTACTAGCATTTCTAGAATAAGTGTAGTATCAATTTTTGCAGCAACCACTACTATTTCGACTATTGTTTCCATTCCAAGTACACAAGCAATAAGTGGAAGGAAAGTTGAGACCAAGCCTCAATTGAGCACGAAATTTTTGGGAAAGGGTAAAGAAAATGAGGAGGATGTTGATCTTGATGAGGAAATTGTGATTCCTTACTGGAATATTTAAAAACTTAATCTTGATCAAATGCAAACTTTGGAGAATTACTTCAAAAGAAATTCAAGCTAAAAGAAACTAAGAGAAGAAAGAGATAAAGAATTTAAAATCATTGAGGATTCCAAGAATATTTTGGTAGATGCTATAGGTATATAGATTGATTCTTCTTAGCTAGTTTTGTATCAGTTGGTAGAAGTAGTCCAAAAGTATAATGAAGATCTAGATGGACAAGACAAGTTATTATAGAAAGAAAAAAAGAAGTTTGAGAATAAGGTCTTAGAACATATTTCTCAAAAGATTGGTATTTACCAAGTAGAGTTATCTACTATTTTGGGTTCTCTTGAAACTTCTTGTACAAATGTAACTTTACTTTTTGGTAAATTATGTGATCTTCCAAGTTTTATAAAGGAAATAAAAGACAAATTATCTAAGATTGATGAAGACCTTAAGGCGTGTGCTCAACAATTACAACTTGACTTGAGCTCAAGCTCTACCCATTTCAATAAGATCATAATTTTGACAAATATTTAGGTAGAATTACTCAAAGAAGAAGCTAGAATCATATCTACAGTGGTAGATATTCAAAATATGATACTCCCTAACATGGATGCACTGCAGAAGCATATTGTTTATTCTAAAAATCTCATCCATGATAATAATTTCTCTATTGTAAACCATATGATTGAACTAGTAGTAGAAGTGTAAGTGGCATTGCACACAAGTAGGGTCTTGGAATAGAACTAGGACAAGACTTTGGAAATCATACTAAAGATACATTCAAACTTCTTGTCTCATTTTTGCATTACTATATAAATACATATAGTATAGATCTTTTGCATTAATGTCAAAAAAGGGGAGAAGATATTAGAAAAGATATAAGATGATATAAAGGAGAACATCTATAGAAGTCATAAGGAGAAAGATGTAAAAAGATAGGGGGAGAAGTTTGTAAGAAAAGTGTAAAGCATATATATTGTATGTATAATATACTATATATTATACTTTGGAGGAAGCATTACCATGTATAGCAATATATCCCTTACAAAATAAATTTTGAAAAATCTCAAAAATAGTATACTCTACCGAGTTGGAGATATAAGGTGATGGATAATTAAGTTTTAACTGATAAGTGTTTTTTTCACTAATGCCAAAGGGGGAGATTGTTGACATTCCAGTCATGTTTGTTATTAGTGACATACTCTTATTCATATTGTGAGTTCATACCAAGCATATTGTATAGTTAACAGTGTTAACTAAGAATTTCAATTGCTACCAAGTCCTATAGTTGCTACTAAGTCCTATGGACAAATTTTAGTTTGAATCGAGTAGTTAGTATAGATTTGAAGATCAATAGTGTAAACCGAGCACCACAGTGTATACCAAGTTTACTAGTGTAAACTAAGTTGTGCAGTGTTTACCAAGTTTGTAGTTGATGTGATTTAAATCTAGTGTTGACCAAGCCATTCAGTGTTAACCAAGTGATTTAGTTTATATTAAGCTCGAGGTGATAGTATTTACTGAGCAATGCATTTTTAACCAAATGATTTAGTTTATATGATGAGTTTCATAGTATTCACTGAGTCACTAATGTAGACCGAGTTCAAGACTACTTGGAAGTGATTAGTATAGAAAAAGCTTCTACATCTACTGAGTGCATGATGATGCCAAGCAGTGAAAGTAGATGCCAAGTATCATAAAAGAACAAAAGAGAAAATTACAAAGGGCACAATAGTATAAGGAGCATCAAATATTCATCTATCACAACAAGGTTATTTGTACACTCAGAGGAATCTCATTCAGCAAACCAAGTTGTAGATCAAAGATCAACTATTGTTTTATCCTAACAAGTGGATCAGTTAAATCCTTTGACAAGGTAGACCTAATAGTCTTATGTAAATCTCTTTACCAAGTGCATACTTCATTATATGTTTGTAAATCATTTTGCAAGGTGGACCTGGCAGTCCTTATTGCTCCTAATAGGGTAGATCATCAAAAGTGATCATTGTAAGCCTTAATAGGCCAACTTTATACTACAGTACTAAAGCTTGTGGGTATCATCCCCACCTTAGTTTTACTTTCTATTTGGAAGGTTTTTGAGTCACCAAATCTTATGTCAAAGTGTTGTGTATGCTTCCATTATTTTTAGTTTCTCATGCATGAAGGATTAATTGCTAATTAGGAACTTAGTGTTAAAAGTTTTAGAAGTTACTGATTTACCCCTCCCCTCTCAATAACTTAGCTTGTTATAATATTTCTAATAGGTAAGCACTAATAAGCTATAACTTTGTTCCCATCTTCTTCCACAAGGTCTTGCAAAAATCACTCACAAACTTAGTATCTTGATCAACTTTGGAACCCCATGCAATCTAACTATTTCAAGAAAAGAATAACTTGGCCACCCTAGTAGCATCACTAGTTTTCTTACAACCAACAAATTGAGCCATTTTTCAGAATCTATCCACAACTACAAAGCTAGAATCATTACCTCACTATGTATGTGGTAGTCCCAAGAAAAAATCCATACTCAAGTCTGTCCATGACCCAATTGGTACTGGTAATGGCATGCATAATCTAGTGTTCCTAAGAGATCCCTCACTAACACATTAGGGGTCAATTTGTGACAATAGGAAAATGTAATTTGTTTTTGGCTTCTTCTTTTTTCAATTATAGCCCGATGACGTTGCAATTGTGATGCTACCAAGATATAAGAGAAAAAAAAAATGTTGCTCATTTGTTATACAACATCATGTCATTTGATATTGAACCCGTTCTACTACCAGACGCAATGTTGATGGATGGATGGATGATTTAGGGAAAGTTTGAAGTGAGGCTATTTTCGAACTGAGTTGGCTTTGGTTTTGTTGGTGAGGGGAGAAATGGAGCCACTAAAGAAGCAGATAGAGTGGAAAGCCTCCCAGGCCAACCCCCCATAAGTTTTGCTCAGTTTTTCTCTGTAGGTCTAGTATTATATTGTGAGTATCCACACTTCCCTTGTTTCATCTTTTTATTTTATTGTATTAGTACAAGACCTCAACCCTAGATACTATTGTAGTTGTGCAAATTGCGGAATCCAATAGCAAGAGATTTTATTTGTAAGTTGATTTTTAGAAAATCCAATACGGAAGGAGCAATATTAGGGCAAAGCAACAAACTTTCTAATCTAACAAAAATTGGAATTGGTGTCTAGAATTGTTCCACACACCTAGTCATTAGAGGTGAAGATGTTCAAGGGTATCAAACTTGAAATGGTATCTCAAATATATCCTTCAAGGATTCAATATAGAAAAATATATTGAATAAAACAATCCTATAATGTTCAAAGCAATTATACCCTTCATCTCTTCCATTTATATCAATTGCTGCACCAGTGCATATTGCCATGAATACAACTTGGTAAGCACTAACTTTAACACCACATTCTTCTGCCCTACACATTTTCTTCTTCTATGACTTCTTTCAATCCAAGTATATGATAGTAAAACCCCAGTTGTGATTGCTACCTGCTGACAAACAAAATTAAGGGTAGGTTATTTTAATCTGATTTCAGGGATACCTACTGATAAGAAAAATTAAGGGCAATTTAAGTTAACAAGATTTACAGGTTAGTAAGGTCCAGGATTCAAAAAACTAAATCATAGTCAATTCAGGAGCAATTTTTTTGTTGGGGTTTGTTTGGAAATTTGGCTCCAATTTTTGTGCCTTAGGAATATTTCTTGGGAGCTTCTTGTAAAAAAAATCAATGAATTTGAAAGGCATTGATAATCTTAGGGTATGGCGTTGCTAGTCCTTTAATCCAAAATGTTGTTTGATTCATAAACATTATTTGAAACATGGAGCCAACATGAAATCCAGTCTGAAACTCTAAATGTTATCTTTATGTTTTTCACTTTGTGTCACATTCTTTATATCATTCAACATCCCTGAACTCAAGAATCAATCCTCATAAATTATTATGAGATTAATCTAGAATTTGAAGATTATTGAACGTAAACAACTTTGGTGAGAGAATGTTTTACAACTCATTAAAAGACAAGCTGAGAAACCATAACTCTGCTAGTTCTCCAATCCAAATTGAGATAAACCCCTAAATTTTGTTTTGCAAGTCAAATACTCAAAGTTTTGTGCAATTTGCAATAGGAGGATAATAGCTTGCAATTTTTTCTTTACTCAGATTTAGTGTCTCAAGTAGAGGAAGATTCCCTAACTCTTCTAATACCCCACCTTTGAAATAATTTTGAGTCAAATTCAAAATTCTCAATTAAAAACATCTGACCAGATTTGTAGGAGTGACATCACTTAGTGCATTCTTTGAAAAGTCCACAAATACTAAAATATTATTGGCAAGACATATAGATAGCGAAATAGAGCCAGTTAACAAGACAGTTGCAAATTTTGCGTCACTAGAAATATATTGAAGAGCCTCCATGTTTTACTTGTTGTAATCTTTGTAATATATTGCTACAGATTGCTAACCAAAGCTCCAAAACAATTTTCAGCAGAAAGAATATCAACAAACAACATTAATCATATTTAATTCAGTATAAATAAGCTCTTATGTTTGCACTCTTGAAATGCAAACTGTTAAGAAGATTCTATCAAGAATATGTATCTAGGGCAATTGAAATGTATTTTGAAATTCTCACATACAATCTACTCATTATTGAAATTATGCAAGAATTATATATTTTATTGTGTAGATCCACCAAATATTGGTCACCTTTCAAAGTGATAAGAAGTTGCTTCTTGAATAAAATCTAATTGCGCAAAATTATCTTGATTGTTAACAAAATGTTATATCTTTAATATTCAATTGCAAGCATTTAGGGAAAACTGGAATCAAATGCAATAAGTGAACAGTTAATTTTGAGAAATTTGGTCAATAAAATAAAGGAGAGGAAGAATCGGTTTAACCCATGTAACAACTACTTCGTGGGACTTCTAACTGTATGTAAGAAGTTAAATATAAAAATTCAAAAACCTTCATGAATTCAACATTCAAAAAGATATTGGATAAAACTATCCATCAAAGTAAAACACTTGTACCTTGATTTTAGGTGAAAGCACAACATTGCAATCATGCTGGCAAATCCAACTCCAAAACACAACCCCACTAACACTGCCCACCATCGATCCATCTCGTCTGCATCTCCATCTACATCTGTCATTGCTGTGTTGTTCCTTTGTGTTTGGCCACCTATTTCACCCCCACTAGATCTCATTGCTCCATTTTCAATATGCCCTATGGATGTCCCTATCTAGCTATATATCTTTTAATTGCATATAATAACTAATTTATGTGCTTTTTCATGACTATGTTTGACTCATACAATTGTGATCTCTCTAGCACTATGATATTTAATATGTCTTGCTAAAGCTTGTAAATTTTGTTCCTTTTGCCATGTCATGTAACATGTCTTTCCTTTTCACTTATATGTTTTGAAAGTTCTATTAGGCCTTGTAGCTTGTATAATTTGATTGTTGGAGAGCTTCTACAGCTAAGAAAGAAATTCATTGCACGAGTTATAGTTGCGCGCTTGGGCATGAAAATTGTATATTTTTTAATCTAATGTATATTTTAACTAGACTTTTAGCTTATATGTTTTGAAATTTCTTCTAGTGGCTTAGTGTTGTAAGGTCTCTTGAAATAATACCTTTAGGCGGTTGGTCAAAGTTTTACAAATAATCTTATCCACAAATTTTCCTAGAGCAATTGACTAAATGTTATAAAAGGTGATTGGGTTAAATGTCTTAGGAATAAAGTCAAAGAAAGTATTTTTAAAATATTAAAGTATTTAGCTAGGTCTAAGAAGATTTATGTACTTTTGACAGTTTTTCTTAGTTTGTGAAAGTTGTAGACCAAAGTTTTCATAGCCTGATTTTTGCTTCCTATGAAGAATGATCATGTCAGATAATATAATTAAAGAACAAAATAGGGAGACAATCGCTAGATTTTGGTCTAACTTGAAAAGAAAAGTTGATGGAAAATGTTATTGTCCTTGCAAAATTTGTAAGGGCTTAAACTGTAGAAGACTGCTAATCAAAACAATTAAGAGACATTGTAGGGAGAATGGTCACATTGAAGGGGGGCATGACTATCATCCACTACTACGTTGTTCATTATATCATTTTAACAATTTATATACATATGAAATCACTTGATGATGAGTTGATGATCATGATTTATTTATGTTAATCAATTTTATATAGGTTGATCTCCCCAGGGAAGTACATGATATGAACCACAACAATCCAAAGAATATGGTTTTTGAAGTGGAGGTACATGGAGGTGCGAATATCCAAAGTGAAGATAATGATCCCATGGAAGATGACAATCATGTGCCAGAAAACACAATTGAAGATGATGGTATAAATACATTGATCCATGACACATTTAGTCCAAGTGTAAATGATCATGATGATGATGATAGCCTCGATGTACCTCTACTTGAGAAGGCATACAAGCCCCTATACAAAGACTCCCAAACAACTCTTCTCTCTGTTGTATTGTTGTTGTTGAACTTGAAGGTTATGAATGGTTTATCCAACATAACAATGTCACGTATATTAAGGTATGTAATATATGACTTTATAGTTAACAAAGGGTGAATAATGTACCACTAATATTGTTTATATTAACAACTTATTTTTTTGCTGTAGATTGATAGGCAAGTTTCTATTACCACCATCAAATATTCTACCTTGCTCATATCAAGAATTATCTGCTGTTATGAAAGATATTGGAATGGAGTATGAAGTAATACATGCTTGTCCCAATGATCATATTATATATTATAAAGAACATGAATTTGCAACACAATTCCCTATATGTCATATGAGTATATATCAAATAGATCGACTAATAAAAAAGGTGCCTCAAAAGGTTCTTTGTTACATCCCCATTATTCCACGTATGCAACAATTATTCAGGTGTAGTAGCTTGGCTCAATTTATGGATTATCATGCATGCAATAGAAGTCGAGATGATGTTGTTTGAATCCTTATGGATGGTTTTTAATTTATGCACATAGAGGAAAAGTGGCAACACTTCAAAGAAGAACCTCATAATCTCAGACTTTCATTGGCAGCAGACGGTGTCAATCCATTTGGAGAGATGAGATCTATTTACTCAGTGTGGCATGTATTTGTTATCAGCAATAAAATTCCTTCGTGGATGTCAATAAAGAGGGAGCACATTATGTTGGCAATGATTGTTCTAGGTATCTTATCATTTGATAGTTATTAATTTACATGTACTTACAAATCTTGCAGTAAAATGGTCACAATAATTATGTAATGTTACTGTTCATTCAAGTAGGTAAATATCAAGTAAAAGATATGAATGTATATATTAAGCCT
This sequence comes from Cupressus sempervirens, assembly GCA_028749045.1. Taxonomy (NCBI): domain Eukaryota; kingdom Viridiplantae; phylum Streptophyta; class Pinopsida; order Cupressales; family Cupressaceae; genus Cupressus; species Cupressus sempervirens. The sequence goes on along the minus strand of CM053788.1, from coordinate 565,361,591 downwards.
CTTATCGACAAGTTGGTGGAGTTATGGAATGGTGTCACTATGTATGACATGTCTAGACCAATAGGACAAAGACAATTTCAATTCCATGCAATACTTGCATGGACAATACATGATGCCCCAGGGCTAACACATTTTTGTGGTATGTTATAGTGAATTCAATTTGTGCAAGATAATTCTAATTATAAAAATCAACATATTTAATAATCCAATTATATCATCATCTTGTAGGTCTTCAAACAAAGGGAAAATTTGCATGTCTAGTTTGTGGTCCAAAGATGAAATCTCATCATTCAAAAATTTTAGGAAAGTAGATGTTTGATGAGTGTAGACACTTTCTCCATAGGAATCATAAGTATCGAAGTACGGAAAAACACCTTTTCAATGGGAAAGAAGAGACTACATCAAAGCCACGAAGAATGACACCTCGCCTATGGAAGTTGAAATATAATAGAATAAATTGTCAAGGTAATGTTGTTCCACCTAATGGTTTATGTTTTTAATTTATATATTTCTATTGTGATTTTTGTTTACTAATTATGTAATTGATGATCGTGAAGGTCATCAAGGCAGTACTGACAACCTTCCAAAGGGACTAAAAAGCTATCCCAGATAATTTAGTAGGTTTCACTACTACGAGAACTTGCAAATTGTGCATTTGTTTGATACTATGCATATTGGAAAGAATATAACAGAGAAATTGTGGAAAATATTGGATGGAAGGCGTGATAAAGAAAAAAATTGTCAAAATTTGTAATGACATTCATGAATCCAATCATGCATTGAAGAATTTTATTCACTCAAATAACAATAGAGATCAGATTAATATAAGTTCCCTCCTTTGGTTATTAACGGAGCAGCAAAGTGATGCCATAAAAGAAGTCATACGAAAAATTTGATTTCCCACAGGATTTTCTGTGAACATAAACAATCTCATATAAAAAAAAAAGTGAATTTGGGCCAGGGCTCAAAATGCATGATTGGCATACTTTCATCAAGGTAAGTATAGTTCTTCTATATTTACAATATATTCATAAACTACATGTACTGTTCATTATGTTATGTTAGAAAATAAGTAAATGATTGGTTTATAATTACTGCAGTACGTGTTTCCTCTATCTCTCCTAGAGCACTTCAACAATAACATCAAACAAGTGATATACGATCTTGAAAAATACATGAGGTAAGCAGTAATATCTATTCAATTTTTTGTATATATTTATTATATTCACAATTTTTTTTCTTGCTATGTAATCTATTGTTTAATTCGAGAGAAACAAGCTCCTTGAAAAAGCTGGTCCACGTTTGAAGTATATTAGGGACCAGTACAGAAAAAATTTACAAGATAACCCCAGGTACAAGCATCCTCCCTATGTTCCTAAGGCTAAGTGGCAGGCTCTGATTTTGGATGGAAAGTATAAAGCTGACAAGAAAAAATAATATTACACCAATAGAGAGTACAACAAGGTATGTGATACTATTGAGAATGTAATTATGTACTAATTAACCTCTATATTAACACTATCTAACATATTTCAAAACTTTCATAGATTGCATGACACATCAAAGGCAAGAAAGGAAAGACTAGAAAAGCATGGGACACACAAGCTCAGCTCTAGTGGTTTTTCGAAACTTCAAGCACGAGTTGTAAGTATTAGTAAATGAAAAATTGTATCAAATTTTTTATATATTGTGATGGGAAATGCTAGGATAGACTAGCTTATCTATGGTCCTAATCCTCAACTTAGATCTTAGTGTTCCTCCACCCCAATATATGATGCAGAGTAACACATTTTGGAAGCACCAACAAACTCCTAGGACCTTGGAACAACTAAGAAATTCAAGTTATCACCCCAATCCTCTGTTCTCCACAAGAACATTCAAGGCTTGATTCACCTTCAAACAAGGAACTAATCTTGTATTACAACTGCTCCTTTAATTCATGGACCCAACTCATCACATAAGGCCACATACTAGTTACTTCTCCCTTGTACCATTCAAGGCCTCATACACCCAACCTTGACACAAAGTGTTTTGGATAACTCCAACCCTCTAACATAAATTTAAATGAAAACAAACATCAACACAACCCAAAACAAATCAAGTCTAAGGAAAACTTGCTATTACCAATCATAGGGTAGATTACAACACTTGACCTTTATTCTACATACCCAACCAAGAGTGCAATTGGATCCTCTAGGACTCCCAAACACCAAAGACAGTTTAGAACAACTCCAACATGACCAAAATAAGGTGTAACAAGGGTTGGAAACCTTGCTAACTATTTACCATTTCCTTTTGATATTTTAACTACCCTCTATTGGTTGATGAAACAATGCAAGTAAAATTCACCATACCACACAAAAATGTAGGGCTCAAAGTTCAAGAGATGACTCACAGAAGAGGATAAGAGAATTGGCTTCCAACAAGGCTATAGGGCCATGGCTGAATGGCTGTGAGCTGAAATTAGTGTGGAAGGTTCTAATAATGATGCATCTGAGCCCCAATTAAATAAGCTAAATGAAATTTATTTCAAATTGAATACTTTACCAATTAGTCTATTTGATGTTAAGTTCCAATATAAAGTGAGTATATCTATTTTAAGCAAGCAATGATAACAATGCGTAGGATGTTGGAATGCAGCCTGACAATCCTTCTACACAATCTATGGATGTTGAAGGTTCGTATGATGTGCATCCCAGTGGTGGAGGTATACATTTGCTATTAAATTTTTTATATGTAATTGCAATTGGTGTTTGGATTAATGTAACATTTTGTATAGCAACTATAGAGGATTGAGGGGTCGATGTTCATGAGCGTGTTGACATTGAGTCAAAACAAAATGATGTGGTTAGATCAGGTAAAGAGTGCCACAATCATGTTATTTAAAATAATTAAATACTTGTAACAATTATAATAAATTATTTTTAATTTAACTCTTTTATTTGTTATTGCAGAGGACCCCCCTTTGCAACATAATAGGAATTTGAGATCATCAAGAACAGAGAGCATAACAACTGATGAGGGGGGAATTGATGATGACATTGATGCTCCTCTTAGAGCTTACATAGAAAAAAGAAATAGAAAGAAAAGAAAGAAATTATTGTCATCTACATACCTTAATTGATAATGACTAAATTTTATGTCTCAATGAATTTAATTATGTGTTAATGCAAAATATTGATGAATTTTGCATGTTAATGAATCTAATGTGTTAATGAAAGTTATCATGTGATATTTATTGAATGTTATCATGTGATATTGATTGAATGTTATATTTTATTAATGGTTGAAAGAATGAATGAATGTTGGATGTTAATAGGGAATGTAGAGTGATGTTTGGGGGAGGAGGGTGGGGCCAAATGAGCTTCCACCTTCACGTGGTTGGCCCTGTTTAGTAGAGAATATTAAACTATTCTCGAAACAAAGTGAAGCTCAATAAGATACTAAATATTTCTCTATTTTGTCCTATGTTTTGACTATTTTCCTATGAATCTAAGGCTTCATGCTTTGAACTATCATGAAGTTCTAAACTTGTAGCTTTTTTATTGCATCCTTGGATCTTAGCACTATCTTGGGACTGTGTTATCACCAATGATACAATAGTTGACATTCATGAGAGAGATCTAATGCACAATCCCTAGATAGCAACATAATAAGATCTTTTGGCCTATTAGAAAAGTGTCCTCATGGATCCATGGAAGAAATTGATTATGCTAAAATTCCCATAGTTTGGTTACCCAAAGACAATTGTAACTGAACATTCATGACAGGCAAAAAAAGAATGTGAAAGAAGCTTTGGGATTGAATATTCTATGTAAAGTAAATGCCTAAAAGGAATGCTTTGAACCTCAAAAAGATCAACATACATTTCAAGACTATTCTGATAGTTATCCAAATATGTATGGGAGCTTTAGAAAACATTAAATGATGGATAGGACTGATGAAAAGCATCACAAGAAGGAAAAAAAATGATGCTCTTTGAACAACATATAAAGCTACATGAGTTTGAATAGAAAATGATGCTGATGTAGAATAAAAGTCTCGAGATGCATTCTAGATGTCCTGATTGGAATAAATTTTTTACTCCCAGTATTAAATGGTTTAGGATCTTTTAGAGTGTATTCTGAGATAAACCAGAGAAGTGTATCAAAGAAGGAAAATAATTACAATTTCTCAGGACATGAACTTTACAATCTTGTTTAGACATATGTCTATAATGATATACCCAAATGCCTCGAAAAGAACCCCCAAAAATGTCACTAAAAAGTAGATGACCTACAACTTAGAAGCACATGAGAATTACCAATTTCCTAAGAAACCTTATGATAACATCATCCTAAAAATTGTTCATACAACTAAAAGCATGGATTTTAGTTAGACTGCATACAACTATAGAAAGAGGAAATGTGTACTGCACAAAACTGTAACAAGCAAGAATAAGAGAGTCTACAGCTATTAAATGATGGACATATAGTTGGAGAAAGTAGACCATCAATAGGACTTTTCCTGTGAAATTTAAACCATTTGTTCATAGTGTGTAAGTTCATTCTTTATTCTTCTTATACTAACTTTCCATAGACTTGTAGAAAGGCAAGATAATTCCAATGAATTGGAAAACCAATATAATAGACATGTATATGAACTTTGATTTGGAAAATTTGACAGACATCTAGTTTTCCTGCCATGCCAATGTTGGAAAAAATAATGGTGGACTCACTCACATTTATTTCCTCTCCTAAGGGCAATTGATATATCAGCACAATGAGCTTTGGTAGTTTTAATAAATTTTTCAATAAGGCCAAGAAAAGACTTTTAGAGTATATAGATGTCAAGTTAGGTGCTTTCTTAATGGGACTTCTGGAGTATATAGAAAAGGCATATGTTAATTTCTATTTCTTCTATTAGGTGTGTTTATCTTGCTTGTTTTGAAAATGATAGAACTATATCCTTCATACCTCCTGATGGGACTTTTGATCTTATGAACTATAGACTTAGCACACAGGTTTGTTCATATATTCAAGAGAATGCAGTTGTTGTCAAATCTTTGAAGTTCTATTATGAAGGATATCCTTCTAAACTAGGTTTCATATCATATTTTTTTATTACTTTGCAGGTAAAGCCATTGATATGGGTTGAAGCTCAAGTAGAAAAGCATTCAAGAAGCCAAGTTGAATAGTAGGAAAGTTGGATTGAAGAGATTGAAGATCGATCTTAACTATTAGATTCTTATAGGGTTTGATTAAAACTTTCTTTAATGAAAAGATGCAAATCTATCCTTATTCAATTTATATACTCCACATTTTTTAAAAGTTACTAATTCAATGTTTAATCTTTTGGATCCAACTATCTTCCTGTTCAAGCCTATCCTAACTTGATTTGTATCCTCAACATTCAACAAAGTTATGAATTGTATCCTCATTTTTTTTTTCTAAATTTCACCATAGCTTCCTAGTAGGGTGTTTTATATAAGCTATTTCTTGCAACTTTTACTTAAAAGAGCTATTACTGTTCATGGCTTTCCTAAACATTGTTTCTTGTTTATTTACTGAAGTTAGCTTGGGTTGTATCTCGATATGCTTTGTGTATTTATTTTAGTGAAAGTTGCAAAGGGCTAATATGAAATTACATTTTTTGAAAAGCACCTGTAAGCCAACTTTCATGGAGCTCCCTAATCATTTGTTGTTATGAAATTTTTCTATTTCAAACTGTGATAATAAATTACAATATCTGAATTTTGTGTTATTTTGTCATTCTGTCTATTTATGGTCTCAATGTTTCTTTTGAACACAAACTAGTTTCTTATTTTAGTTCTGAGGTGATAGGGAACAAAATACTTCCCAAACATGCCCCTCTAGATTTAGGGGTGTTCATGAAATTCACAAAATGGATCTTTGTTTTTTTGTTGTGGTGATTTAACTTCTGAAATGTGAAGTCAAAACCTAAATAGTAAATTTTTAAAGTATGATCATGATAGTTTGATGGTTGGGCTTTGTTTTTGATAGGGAGAATGTAGAAAGGTCTCAACAAAAGGGTAGTAGAAACGGTTGGAACTTTTAAATAAATTTCATGATTGACATAAATTTGTGTTTAGTGTCATCACATTTAGTTCATTGTATCAAAACATCAAATGCACACAGATAAATAGTTAGTTACTAATCAATTATTTTATTCACATAATGAGTTAATAAAATGGGTTGTGACAAATAATATAGAATGCTCATGGAATGTGGAAAAGACAAGAAAGCTTATGAATAATATAATCAGGGCCACAAATGTCATACTTAGTGTCTCACCTCATTGTAACTGAGCCTAAATTAGAGAGTTCAATCTTCAAAAAAAATCACAAACCTTACTTTGATTTCCACCTTTTTGTATCATGGATTGTTTAAGTAGTATAAAAATCTAGTCCTAATGTGATTATTGTTCTTTCTTGTGAAGGTATATGAGAAGGTATGAAAAATGTGCACTATTTTGATGGGAAAACTTATGAATGGGTGGGGATAAGTCAACAGCGTAGTATTATGGGTAAGGTAAGTATTATCTTCATGGTCAATTTTCCTTATCCAAGTAGAAAAGTATAATATTTTTAAAATTTTCCAATCTAATTATATAGCTCTGGAAATAATTTATTCATAAGGTAGAATGTTTACCTATCTCATCTTTTAGAATTTTCAATTGTATCTGTTTAATTATTTATAGCACAAGCTTTATCAAGTATTAAACATTTTTTCCTTCTCTAATTGAAATTTTGAAGTATGGAATACTTTGAATGACTCTCAAATGCTTAGCAAATCTTTAGCTATTCTTATTCGTACATAAGGATTTTTTGACTCTACTCAAGAAGTGGTGAATTTTCTACATAATGCACATTCCCTAAATTTTAGTGTAAATGTACTGACATTAATAGTTGTCTCCTGCAAAATCTTCCTCATACAATCTATATTAGAATTTACCAGGGTGTGAGAAACTTTTATCTTGTTTATAATACTTAAGTATATATTTATGTTTTTCCCTATTTGGAAGACTTCCAATTGAAGCAGTATGTCTCAAATATCTGGTTTCCATCTTTAGGGACCTTGCCTTGGGTGAAGTATATATCTGTCAGGGGTCATTTATCTCTATAAGTTTGACTCCCCATGTTAGAGAACTCTTCTCATCATTACATTGCTAAGAGAAGAAACATATGGGTAGCACACATGCACATGATACAAAATAACTAAAGTATGTCTATAAACTGACAATCAATTTCATGTGATTCCCATGCTTGATAGTAATCCATCTTAGATTAAGATTATTTACAGCATTGTAAAACATGGCCTAAAAGTTTAGGCACTTTAATGCTTAATACAATTGAGTAAGCTAGAAAATTATTTTTTTGTTTTACTTTTTATTCATCGCAATTGCAACATCTGCCACTAGAATTGCGACACAGTTGTTGTAGTAGCGATGCCAACTACCGTCACAATTTCCAGGTGTCTGTCGCAATTGCAACATCAGCCACAAGCATTGCGACAGGGTTGCTGTAGTGAGATGCCAACTGCCATTGCAATTTCCAAGGTGTCTATTGCAATTGCGACGTCAGCCACAAGCATTGCGACGGGGTTGAGGTAGCGGTGATGCCAACTGCAGTTGTAATTGCCAAGGTGTCTATCACAATTGTGATGGGGTTGATGTCACAATAAATTGGTTGCATAGTGACAGATAGGCATCGTAATTGTGACAGTATAAGATAGATGTCATAATTTGTGACTAAAAAATAATGACGTCTATTACTATCGTAGTGGCCACACATTGTTGTCATAACTACGACACATAGCCATCGCAAATGGCTACTAAATGTATTAGTGCCTTTGGCTACTTGACAAATTAGACACCTTTTCCATAAACTTGGTGATATCTCGCTTGATCTTTGGCTAGTATTACTTATCTGCCACTAAAGCTATTGTTTTATCCTTCCCAAAATGTCCCGCCATTCCACTATTATGAAATTCTCTAATAATATTTTCTTGCATTGAGCCTAAAGGAACACACGACTACTTCCCCTTGAATAAAAAACCATCTTGCATTAGATACTCACCTTGAATAGTGTTTGTGTTCCCAAGTACTAGATTCTTCAACTGATCAACAACTTCCCAAAAGTCACTATTAGATTCATACAAGCCTTTGATTGTGTCGAAGACAACTACCTCTATTTCTATGATGGTTAGAAGAAAAAGTAACCTACTCAAGGTATCTACAACTTAATTATGTTTCCTTGATTTATGCTTTAGTACAAAGGTGAACCCCTATAGGAAAGAAACCCACTTTGCATGTTCAACTACTTTAGAGAAATATGGTTTGTAAACAACAAAAATTCTTTGGCTACAAAATAATACTTTTAGTGCCTCAAAGTTTGCACAATTGCATCAAATTGTATATCATATGTAGAATATTTCTTTCATACATCATTCAATTTTTCGCTAAAAAAGGTAATGGGACTACCTTCTTGGCTAAGTACAATACCAATTTCCATATGTGAGGCATCACAGTCCACTTCAAACACTTTATCAAAATCTGGAAGGTCTAGTATTAGAGCTATAGTGACCTTCTTCTTTAGGTATTGGAAGCTCTTATTAGCCTCTTTGATCCATGACAACTCCTAACCCTTAGTGCATTCTATCATAGGTGCTATAATGATGCTAAAATTATGAATGAAATTTTTATAGAAAGTATCCAAGCCATGAAAACTTCTCACCTTGGTGATACTTCATGGACTGCACCATTCAAGAATGGATCAAACTTTCTCTGGATCCATCTTGACACCATCTTTAGAAATGACAAACCCTAATAAAGCCAAACTTGCTTGCATGAACCTAACCTTCCTCAAATTAGCATAAAGCTTTTCTCTTCCTAGTACCTCCAATATGATCCTTAGGTGTTGTAGATTTTCTTCTCTTCCCTTACTAAAAATTAGTATATCATTAAAAAAAAAACTATAAACTTACTAATGTAGGAATGCAGCACAATATTCATTAGTTTCATAAAAGTGTACTAGGTGTGTTGGATAAACCAAAAATATTAGCCTTCTATTCATACAAACCATCTCTAGTTTTGAAAGCTATTTTCTACTCATCCCTCTTTTGGATACAGATCTTATGGTACCCACTTTGCAGATCAAACTTAGAGAAATATGTTGCTCTAACATGAATATCCATCATGTCATCCAAACATGGGATAGGAAAATAATACCTAATGGTTATCCTATTAATGACTTGACTATTTGTGCACATCATCCACATTCTATCTTTTATTGGAGTTAATAATTTTTGGGCAACACAAGGGCTTATGCTTTCCTATGCTAAACCTTTTTGTATGAGCTCAGTCACCTATTTGTCTAGTTCTAATTGTTGTGTTAGACTCACTCGGTATGCTTCTTGAATGGGAAGACTTGCTCCTAGAATAAGACCAATATGATGTTGGATATCTCATTTTGGGGAAGTCTATTAGGTAGCTCCTCTAGAATAACATCTAAATATTATTTCAACACTGTAGCTTCTTCTGGTGGTTTAGTCAAGTCTTTCTCTTTCCCCTTTTCTACTAAGAATGCATAACAACACTGTGTTGCTTTCATCTCCTTGACAATTTCTTTTTGAGAGAGCATAATTTCAATTTTTCCATACCCTTGAGAGGTAATAAGACTACCTTAGACCCAACCTTCCAAAAGGTGTAATTATTCTTTTCCACATTATGCATAACCTTTCTCTCATACTACCAGGGACAAACTAAGAGGATATGGCACATGTCAATCAAAATCACATGACACCATGGCTCATCCTTGTAGAGCTTTCCTATGGAAAATTTAACAAGGCACCTCTTATCTATTGTAACTTCACTTCCTTTTTTAAACCATGCAATTTGATAAGGATGAAGGTGCTTTTCACACTGGAGATTTAGTTTCTCCACCATTTCTTTAGAAACCATATTCTCACAACTACCTCCATCAATTATTACATGACATACCTTTCCTCTCAAGGCAAGCTTTCTGATAGAGGGAGAAATTGGAAATAGAGTTCACACTAACAGAGGGAGTTCTCATTGATGACAATTAGAATGAAACTAGGATATGTTCCTTTCTTTATTCTTGCTCCAATATTTCACTGTGTTGTGACATGTCGTGTTGCCACCAATGCTAAAGAGGGAGATTGTTGGAACAATTGATTAATTGTGTATTTTCGTTGATGTTACACAAAATGTCATATCATTATTAGTTAGTGCATGCTAAGATCACTTGGGCATTGAAGATAGTATTTTGTAGCTACTGAGCATTCCAGAGTTTGTTTAGTTCAGAAGGCAATGTCTACCGAGTTAACTAGGGCATCAAAGGAAAGTTTGTAAAAGTTGAGTGTTAACTAAGCTCACTCAATTAATGAAGGAAATTTTGGATGGAACTAGTGCTAACTAAGATCACTTGGTTACTGGAGGATCTTTGGAAGTATATAGTGTTAACTAAGTTCACTGGGTTAACATAAAAAAATTGTTTCTAAATTAGTGTCTACTAAGCAGGGTTAGCCAATGAAGGATTTTCTTATTTTGGCATATTGAGTTCAATTGATTTATTTGTTGATTCTAGCTGAATAAGAAGATGAATAATAGTTATTCTAAGTTGTATTTGAGTCAACTTGACAAAATGAAAGATATAAATATAAGGTCAAGTTGAGGGTTAGAGTGTGTGAAATATGTGTGAATGCATGAAATATTTTTGAAGATCTAATGATGCTGAAAGGAAGTGAATAAGAATGATAAGAAGAATATCCTTGGGAAGCTAAAAAGACATATTAAATCAGGCAGGATCAAGTATACAAGCCTAAATTGAGATTTGTAATCAACAATTTAGTTGCATCCAAAATTAGGTCATGTCATTATTACTCTCTAACCATTGTAGTAGTGATCTAAATCTCTTAACAAAGCTGGCTTAGTAGCTATTTTTAAATCCTCTAACATGGTGGCCATTCTATTGAATTGTCTAAAGACCTCTAACAAGACCACTCCTAATAGGGTGATTAAATCTTCTAATAGGGTCAAACATAATACTATGTTTATAACTTTTAATAGGGTTGGCTCTTAATAGGGCTCACTTTAGAAGAGTGAAAAATAGTAACTAGTTGCAATTGGTGGTGTTTCCCAAATTGGGTTTCCACGTTAAATCTTAGTGTCAAATGCATTCATGCTATTTTCTTTTATGTTCTTACAACTAATTTAAAGTAATGATAATCATAGATAACATCTAAATATTTTCATGTTAAAGTGTTTATTGAGCATATTTATTACTTACTAAGTTGCAGTATTTCTTTGTTTGTTGAGCATCAACAAAATTAATTTTAGAAAAAATTGTTTTGTACTAACATCTAAGGGATCTGGGATTTATTTTTTTAGTAATTGATTCACCCCTCTCTTCTTAATTACTCCTCTTATATTTCCAACAATAAAATTTCTATGAGATATCACAGTAAACTTCACCATCTTTGACATCTCATGCCAAAGACAATACTTAGTAAATGTCAATGTACCTTAAGTACTGATTCATTTTCAATATGCCCTTGCTAATTCTACATCAATTGATTAATCTTTGATATGCTCTAGTTGATGCATCACTAAACTTCATTTAGTGAGCTTCATATAGGGGAATGACCCATAGCTTACCTCTTATGTATAGAAATGCATCCTTAGGTAATGGCTGGGTGAATATGTCTACATTTTGTTTTTTTCTATTTACATATTCTAATTTGACTTCTTTGTCTTGCACCAACTCTCTTAAGAAGTGATATTTTATAGCAATGTGCTTTTTTTTGGTATGCATCATTGTATTCTTTGATATATTGATTGCACTAGTGTTATCATAGTATACGACTACTAGATCCTTGATCTCTACCTTCATACCTATCATTAGTTGTTTGAACCAAACAATTTTAGAACAATTAACTATTGCTACCACATATTCTAACAGATACAATTTTGTTTCTTTCTAGTTCAAGAAACTAGTCTTTTACCAAGAAAGAATTCTCCACCACTAGTGTTCTTTTTGTCATCAATACTTCCTACCCAATCAGCATCTGTAAATATTTTAAAGTCCAAATTGCCTCCTATTTTGTACCATAAACCATATTCTTTAGTACCTTTAATGTATCTCATGATTATTTTGACTTCCATCATGTGATTTAATTTGGGATTTGCTAAGAATCTTGCCACCATACTGACTTCATCAAGCCTTGTGTGTACTACATATTGTAATTTTCCAATCATTGATCTATAAATGGTCTGATCTACCTCTTTGAAATCATCATTTTTGGAAAGCTTATTTTCTATAGACATAGGGGTTCCAACTAGTCTTGAATCTTCCATTCAAAATTTCTTTAGAATTTCTTTGATGTATTTATATATAATAATGTATATACCATCTTTCTTTTGTTGAATCTGAAATCAAACAAAGAATTTTATCTCACCAAACATAGACATTTCAAATTCTTTACTCATTTTTTTTGAAAATGCCTTGCACAAGTCATCATTTTCTATGAATAAAGTATCATCAACAAAAATTTTGGCCAACACAATCTTCTTATCTGGTCCTTCTTTGATGTATAGACTACTATTATCATTTGTTCTTTGGAAACCAATCTATATCAAGTAGTTATGAAATATTTCATAACAAGATTTGGGAGATTTCTTGAGACCATATAATTCCTTATGCAATTTTTAGACCATGTCCTTTTTGCTAGGATCTACAAAACCTTTAGGTTGTTCAATGTAGACTTCCTCATCAAGAATTCCATTCAAAAATGAAAATTTTGCATCCATTTGATAAATTTTAAATCCTCTATAAGCTGCGTATGCTAGTAAAGTTCTAACACCTTCTAATATTGCAACAGTAGAAAAAGTTTCACCATAATCAATACCTTCTTCTTGAGAATAGCCTTTACATACCAACATTTCTTTTTTTGTAAATACTTTTCCTTCTTCATTCAGTTTGTTTTTAAACACCTACTTTGTGCCAATTAAATTTTTATCCTTGGGTGTAGGAACAAGAGTCTAAGGTTTGTCCTTCTCTATCTATTTTATCTCTTCATTCATTACTTCAATCCAACTTCTATTTTCCAAAGAATCTTTAACATTTCTAGGTTCAAATTCAGCAACTAAACATGTACCTTTCAATTTGCTTCTTGTCATCATTCCATCTGATTGGTCTCCAATGATCTAATCAAGTGTATGATGCCTTCTAACATATCTTGCTAACATAGGTTCTTTGGATTTGGAAGGAGTTCCATTGATTTCATCATGAACTTTTGTATCAAGCTCTAGTCCCATTGTCTATGACATGGGTCCATCAGACTCAGTTTACTCTAGCTCGGTAGCCTCTAACTTGGGTTCTTTAGATTGTGACTTGGGTTGCACTATTTGCAACTTAGTAGCTATTGGAGATTTTGGGGACTTGGCAGGTGAAGCCTCCTTTCTCTTAGATATATTTGGTAAGGTATCAAGTTCATAGTAAAAAAATCTTCTATAATCCTCAAGTGCTTTTTGCCTTTCTTCTTCACTCTTTTTTGCAAACTCATCAATTCTCACATGTGCACCTTTTATAATTTTATGAGTATACAAATTAAAACATTTGTATGCTATAATTCTACTAGAGTATCCTATAAATATGTGTTCATCAACTTTGACATCAAATTTTTATTTTCCAGATTCTTTCAAGATACAACATTTTCTACCAAATACTTTCAAGTAACTTACATTAGGTTTGTAACCATACCATAGTTCATAAGGAATTTGATTTGAGTCTTTCTTCAACTATACTATATTTAAGGTATGAATTGTAGTGATGATAGCTTCCTTCCAGTATTTGATTGCAACACTCATTTCTATCATCAATGTTCTCACACAATCCATGATGGATCTATTCTTTCTTTTGGCTATACCATTTTATTGAGGTGTACCAGGGGCTGATACTTGTCTTTTAATTCATTTTTCAATGTAGAATTCATTGAATTCATTGGAGATGAATTCACCACCTCTATTTGACCTCAAAATTTTTAATTTCTTTCCAGTTTCTTTTCTACTCTTGCCAGATACTAGTTGAATTTTTGAAATGCTTCTAATTTTTCTTATAGATACATTACAATCATCATTCTAGAATAATCATTAACAAAAAGAATGAAAAAATTTTCTCCACTATAACTCTCTATTCCAATAGGTCTACACAAGTCTATGTGTACAAGCTCTAATACTTCTTTAGAATGATAGCTTTTTCTTTTAAAACTAGTCTTTCCCATCTTACCAATTTGGCAATTTTTGCATAGACCCATATTAAGTTTCTTCAAAATAGGAATACCTCTTACTCTTTTGTGTTTTGTTATCTTAACTAGATTTTCAAATTTTACATGACATAATATTTTGTTCCATAACCAAGTTTAGTCTACTTGAGAAATAAAACATGAATTTTCATTGAGATCAAGATAAAATAGATTACCTTTTGTTTGCTTGCAAGATCCAACTAGATTTCCTTTTCCATCTAGTAGTTTGGCCTTTCCATCCATGAATTCTACCTTGAATCCAATTTTATTCAACTATGCCACACTTAGTAGATTATGCTTTAGTCCTTCAACCCAATAAGCATTATCACATACAAGTTCATTAGTCAAGGAGATACATCCTCTTTCTTTTATGTTACAATGTTCATTGTTTCCAAATCTCACACTACCACCATCATAATATTCCATGTGCTCAAATTTTTTTTTGTCCCCAATCATATGATGTGAGAATCCACTATCAATAATCTAAGTATAATTTTTACTAACATGAGAGATAAGTGCCATCTTATCTCCTTAATCATCAGAATCATCTTTCATAGCAATATACACCATTTCATCTTCCCTATTATCAGAATCTTTAGTCATAAAATAAGATTTCTTACCTTTGTCTTTGTAGCTCTTGAATTTCTTTTTGCCTTTGTGCTTGTTTCTTTTATCCTTATTTTCTTTGTTTGGACACCTAGAAACAATGTGACCAATTTATTCACAAGAAAAGCATATCAGAAGAATCTTGCCTTTGTACTTTCCTCTTCCTTTGGAGTATTTCTTTGCAAGTAGGGCTTCAAAAACTTCAAGATCACTATCAGAACTTTCTTTTGTTTCTTCTTTTCTTCTTGATTGATTGTCCTTTGATTTCTTTTTCTTTTTCTTGAGTGAGAGTTTGGCTTCAAATGTAGACTCAATACCTTTGGAACTAGGAACATAGTTATCATAATTATCCAACTCAAAAGTTTTCAATCTTACAGCTAGAGGATCCAAAGTTATATTATGTCTTTCAATTTGGTCCACATTGCATGAGTTGTTTTGTAGTCTTTTACTTCATCAAATTTAGCATAACTGAGAGAAAATGCAATATTAATCATCATGATGTTATGATTCTTCTTTTCAGAAATGTCTTCAATTGATAATGTTCTAGAAGGAGCCTTGTATTCAACATCAAGTTATTTACAACCTAAATCACTGATAGTCATCAGATGTAATCTCATAAGTCCTTTTCATGCCACAAAATTGTCTTAATTCAAACTGGGAATCTCTATTCTGTAGGACATCCTGATCTATAGCTTAGGTCCTTGAAACCATTTCTCCAAGCACCAAAAACTCTGATACCAATTGTTGTAAATATAAGAGGAGTAATTGGGAGGGGAGGGGTGAATTATTTACTCTTAAAATAAATCCTAGATCCCTTAGATGTTAATAGAAAACAATTCTATCAAAACTTAATTCTAATGATGCTCGGCAAACAAAGAAATACTGTAACTTGGTAAATATTGAATATGCTTGGTAAAAACTTAACATGAAAATCTTTAGATGTTATCTATGATTATGATTACTTTAACTTAGTTACAAGAACATAAAAGAAAATAGCATGAACGCATTTGACACCAAGATTTAACATGGAAATCCAATTTGGGAAAAACCACTAATTGCAACTAGTTACTATTTTTCACTCTTCTAAAGTGAGCCCTATTTAGAGCCAACATTGTTAAAGGTTAAAAAATACACTATTAGGTGTGACCTTGTTAGAGGGTTTAATCACCCTATTAGGAGTGGCCTTGTTAGAGGTCTTGAGATAATTCAATAGAACTACCACCTTGTTAGAGGATTTACAAATAGTTGTTAAGCCAACTCTATTAAGAGATTTAGATCACTACAATAATGGATAGAGAGTAACAATGACATGACTTGATTTTAGATGCAACTGAATTACTAATTATAAATCTCAATTCTAGCTTGTATACTTGATCCTTCTTGATTGAATATATCTTTTTAGCTTCTCAAGGATATTTTTCTTACACTTCTAATATGCTTCCTTTTAGCATCATTAGATCTTCAAAAATCTTCCATGCATTCACACATACTTCACACATTCTAACCCTCAACATGACCTTTTATTTATATCTTACATTTCATTAAGTTAGCTCAAATAAAACTTAGAATAACTAATATTCATCTTCTTAGTTGACTAGAATCAATAGATAAATCAATTGAACTCAATATACAAAAATATGAAAATCCTTCATTGGCCGACCTTGCTTAGTAGACACTAACTCATAAATGATTTTCCTATGTTAACCAAGTGAACTCAGTTAACACTGCATACTTGCACAAATCCTTTGGTAATGAAGTGAGATCAGTAAGCACTAGTTTCATCCAACATTTCCTTCATTAACCAAGTGAGCTCACTTAACACTCAAATTCTTCAATCTTTCCTTTGATTCTTGAGTAAACCTATAGACATTGCCTTTTAAACTAAACAAACTCTAGAATGCTTGGTAGCCATAGAAAACTATCTTCAATTCATGAGTGAGCCCAGCATGCACTGACTAATAATGGTATGAAATTTTGTGTAACATCAAAGACATTACAAAATTAATAAATTGTTCCAACACACCTTGTCCAAAATATGTTGGTTTTGAGCCATGAATCATCAATGTCTTTCTCCTCTACATCTTCCTTGGCTAGAATAATCATTGTCTTTCTCATCATGATACTTTCTCCCATATCCAAAGACACTTCTTGTTCAGATCCTTCATTGTCAGCATGGGCCAAGTTTACTCTAGATGACCCTCCTTGATTTCTACCTTGTATGTTAAAATTGGAACACTCAAAAGCCCTGTGTCCTTCTTCTCCACACCTAAAACAAGTAAGAGGCCTTCTCTAGTTTTCCCAGCTTCTTCTTCTTCCATAGCCTCAACCTCTTTGAAACCCCCTTCCTCTTTGTTTATTTGGAGTATCTTGCCTAGCATCCATATTTTTTTCTTAGAACCTCCCTAAAATAGGGTTGAGGTACCCCTTTGACCACTTCTATTTCTCTGGTTATATTGCCTATTCTACTTTTTTTCAACCTTCAGAGCTAATGGGAGGCTTCCTCCATACTATTAACATGATGCATGCTTAGTTCATCTTAAATAGATAATTTTAGGCCATTCACATATCTAGCAACCATTTTCTCATTATTTTCTTGATGCTATATATGCATGGATAGCTTGTAGAACTCATATTTATAGTCTTGCACTAAAGAAAAGTTTTGCTTCAAATTTTGGAATCTATGAAAGAGGGTTTGTGAATAATCCATGGGTAATAATTTTTCTCTTATCTTTTTCTCCATCTTGATCCATGTCCTAATATTTTCCTTGTCATTTATAGTTTTTCCCTTTTGGAGGTGATCCCACCATATCATTGCATGTCCTTTTAATTTTGTGCAAGAAATATTTATCTTTTTTTCTCCTAGCATAAGCTTCCATTCAAAAAAATTTCCCATCTTGTTTAGCTAATCTATTAACTCTTATAGCTTATGACTACCAACATAGTCTAAAATATCAATCTTTATTGCTTCACTTCTTCCTTCTAAAGCTCTAAGAACTCTATCTTCATAGCTCATCTCTCCCATCCTTTCCTCTACATTTTCTCCCTCATCATCAAATTTATTTCCTCTTTGTATTTTTTTATTATCTAGTCACTCATTGAGGTGTTCAATCTCCCTCTACATATATAGCACCAATATTTGCATCAGTGTGACAACTCCTCTTCCTCTTCCTCTCCTAGCCATCTTCCCACTCTAATACCAAATGATCTAACCCCAAATCCCTTAAATAATAAATCAAAAGATGAAACAACACAAAAGTTTCAGAATGCTAGAATTATTCATTAAACTTTTCTAAATCTACTCTACTTCTACAATGAAAGAAAATACCTACTTATTACAATTTTGAAAATTAGCATATTTGGCAGATTTTTGGGAAAAATACATTTTTTTATTTTTGGTAATTTTCAAAACCCATCCTACAAATCCCAAATTTTCTCAAGACAAGCCCAAAACTAAGGCAAGACAAATTGCCAACTAATAAATGAAATAAAAATAATGACTTCAAATTATTACAAAAATAATTTTCTAAAAAAGCTGAAAAAATACAGAAGGCCAATTTTAGAGGCCAAGATGAAATTTTAGGCTTTTGGAAAAATGTTGAAATGGCCACCTATTGAGTTGAGCTTGATCAATGATCCAAATAACTCCTCACTCAAATACCTATAAAATTTTAGCCAAAACCCACATCCGAGTCAAAAGCTATGACCCGAGATGCTCCTGGATTAATGAAATATACATCTTATATTATATTTTATCCAAGTTCTATCTCTAGATTTCATCAACACCCAAATATAAAAATCAATAAATAAGATATCTATACTTAGACGTGGAGTAAATATCACTAAAAATAATGTACTCATTGAGGATACCAACAAAATGAATGGTCCATACTTAGAGCATGGATGAGGGTTCCTAATTTTGGAGCTTTCTTTTGGCCTTGGGCTTCATGATGTAGTCATCCTTCCTTTATGAATACTTGAAAAATGAACAAATACATCAAAAAAATCAATAGTTTAAGACAAACATTGTGCAACAAACTACATGCATGGAATGATTTTATTTATTGTAGGGTTAAAGAAAATAATTGTTTAACTTGATCCAATGTAGCAAAAATAAAAAAAGACCCAACCATCAATTAGTACTAGCATAAAATAATTTGGTCTTAAAGTTTAAAAGAGGAAAAGAAAACATATTTCCCTACACTCTAGACTAAAATATTTGATTAAAAATATAGAATTATAGAAATGTTAAAATAAATCATTTATCTATTTAGTTATCCAATATCTGCAAGAAGGAAACTATAGTTTCTAATAAATTAATGCTATAAATTGTTACTCTCAAAATTACATACGATTTACACAAAAAGAAATAATAAGATGACTCTTAGATTCCTATGATAGTAAATCATTCAATCTTAATTTGTAATAAAAAACCATGATGATTTCATTTCCTTGTGTTGAACTCAAACAACTTTAGCTAAGCATAACCCATAGCAATGAGAGAAATGGTAATTATTTGTTTTCTCCACTACTAATACAAAAGGTATACCCCACAAAATAAAATATAAAATGTATTTATTCTTCATAGAAAGAATATGGAAATGAAAAAAAGAAACCTAGAAGAGTATTCATGATAAACTACAAATTATGAAAATTAAAAAATCAACCTAGAATAGTATTCATGAGAAACTATTTGGTGCACTAAAAAGTAATTACTATCATTTTCCAAGTAAATAAATCACCCACCTCTATGAAATCATTTAAAAATGATGAATCTCACAAAAATATTAAAAGACTACTGCAAAATTTTATCTTCTAGATACCTTTCTTCTAAGAATATGTTTCACTTGGAACAATGATAATCAAATTTTATATTTCACTAGATAAATCCCACTTTAACCAAGAATATAAAATATCATTAAAAAGTAAAAGAGAATTATCACAAAGAAATAACTTCAATTTGGATAATGAATAGAGTATAAAAATGTCACGGGAGGTACTACTCCTTGACTTGCATCCATGAGATTGTCTTAATTTTGAAATGATGGTGTTGTTATTATAAATATTGTGATTGGGAATGAAATTATGCAAATGGGTATGAAATTTTGTGCTTTCAAGCTAATAGATCATGTTTTGGAAGAAACTTTTGTCAAAAAGCCAATCTATTGCAATGTATAGATATTGGAAGCAATCATTAGCAAAGAGCCAGTGTATTTTGCATTATAATTTCGAGAATTAACTAAATTTTATGATTAGATTTTGTTCCTTTAAGTTCCAACATATGTGCTTCTTGGAATTTTGAATATTGCCACATAAGATACTCATCCTTGACTTGCATCCATGATTGTTCTTACTTCCATAGTGATAGTGTAGTTATGAAGTAATGTTGTAAGTGGGGATGAGATTCTATAATGAGGGTTGAACAATTCTATTACTAGAATAATGAATAAAGTTTTGTTCAAGTGCAAAATCCTATACTTTCTTCAAAGAGAAATGTAATCTCCTATTAAAGCATGGACCAACTAGGATTGTAAAGTGTCTCCAAACAGGCCAAAAAAAGGGATTGGAAGCCATGAAAGTACATGGAAATAATGAATTCATAAGTGTGAGTGACAAGAAAGGAATACTATACTATCTAGAATGTAAAAGTGTTAGACCAAATAATAGGGAAATTTCTAAAAGCAATGAATGTAGAGAGATCTAGTTGAGTAAGATATAAACATCAAAGAGCCCTACTATGTTAAAATGTTGTGATAGGTATCAATCAAGAATGTATCACTTGCTAAAAAATTTAGTCAACATCCTCATGTCATCTTACATAGAAAATTGAAAAATGTCCTTGTGTCATATTTTAAGGTTATGATGTCTTTCCATTTTAACTATGTATGTCATTGGCCTAGGTGTGACTCCATGCCTTCAAGTCAATGGTTAAGCCTTTGAATATCATAAGAATTAGAAATAACTATTAATTTTAGTATAAATGTCTCTTAATTATCATCAAGGTAAATAATAGCTAAAGATTATGTATGAATGTTTTTAAAAATGTAAAATGGTTTTTTGTTAGTAACTTATTGCAAGACATAGAGGAATAGATGGAGCCAATAAGGAGTAAAAGCAATATAATTGTATTAACTATTTGTAGAAGGTTTCTTATGAAACTAAAACTTTTCATCTAGTAGGCTTTGCATATAGGAATCCTTTCAAACTCCTCTCTTAAAAAACTAATCTAGGATCAAATCCACGGTTCCAGGAAATCTTGCAACCTACTGGAATCTACTCAATTCAAGATAAATGTGAATGTTCATGAGGATGTCTTTGCTAGTTCCAACCAATGCAAGATAAGATGTTTGATCTAATATTTTAAAAAGTAACCACAACAGATATATATTTTTGGTATTTTCTATTTTATGATGAATGCAATTTATCAATGCAACTATATGAATTCCTATTTTAACCAAGTGTTAGAAAAGAAAATATCAAAGATAAGGTAATGAGAGACTAAAGAAAATAACTTGAAAGGGTAATTCCTAACAAACACAAACCAGGGTAACAACATGTTTGCAAGTTAAATCATCAAAAATATTGGGTAGGAAACCAATGAAAATAGCAGGAGTGCTTCCTCAATTCCACTGATGTAATCATCAATGGGAACTCAATAATAACTAAAAGATGTTTCACTTCTCACCGAATCGCAAGGCAACAAAAAGTGTGGTCATTCGAGACAAGAAGCTATGCAAGAACAATAGGTGATATTTTCTCCAACTTGATACATCAATAGAATTTGTTAAGAAAAGGAAAATACTAGAACTAAAAGGTCACACAATCATAACAAAACAATAAAACCATTGGCTCCATTATTATTCATGAATATTCATTCACAAAATAAATACACTTAAGAAATAATAACTACACTCAAAATGAGAGCAACAATATCATATATTATTGCATCAAAATAATGTCTTGGAGTACATATTACATCCATGTATTTATAAGAAATCATATACTCCTTTTTTGTTAGGAAAGAGAGTTATTAAAATGCAAATGATGCTAAAAACCAATAAAAAAATCAAATTATATACAAAATGACTCTTTGAATGGAACTAAGTAGGTTCCCACCCTTGTTTATATCTATTAATGGGTCCATGAGAATTTACATGACTTAAAACAATGAAAGAAGAGGTAGATAAGAATAAGGAGGCTACAAGAGGATCTGAGAATCACTAGAAGCTCTAAAAATGGAAGCTTGACCTTCTGTGAATGTTTCTGGGAGTTGAAATTCTATTAAAATGCATTTCTAGTACATGAAATACTCTTAAAATGGAAATTGATAATTAATTGTCAATGTATTGCTGCTTCTTTAAAAATTGTTAGTGCACCTCTGAAAATAGCACACTTGTGCACCTTGATGACAGGTTCCAAAAATGGAAAATTTTCCTAAGTGTCAAAATTGAATTTCCAGCATCAGATTTTTTTCCTTCCTTATCCCAAAGAGATGTATAGATTCTTATTCTTGAATTTATCTAAGATCTCCATCACTTGGGAAACTTAAAGAAAATTCAAAGTCCCATAATTATTCTTCATTATTTGTTGGTAATTGCTAACCTCTATAATAGTTTTTGTAAAATCCTCAAGTTTATTTTCTAGTTCCAACAATACCTCTTTAATCTTAAATGCTTTCTTGATATCTTCATCTGATGAAGCATCCTTGAAATTGTTGAACTACTAATTGTCCTATATTGAGCTTGGTTTTTTTACTCATCTTCAAAAATGTAAAGGTTGACAACATTTTAATACCTCACTACTTCCAAAATCTATTCTTGAATCTAATACCTCAATCTTTGTATATCCTCATGAAAATCTTACATAACTTTATTCCTAACAAATATTTTTTCTATCTAGTCATTGAGCTTTTCCAACTCCTCTAAAATGCATGCTTCCATGAGCATATGATACCTTTTACCCTTTAAAGCCTAAAGGTCTTTTCCCGGGTATTTACCCCATCCATCAACCAAAAATCCTAGTTCACTATGGACACCATCTTATCCCCACTTGATTGAATATGGTGTAATAGGTTCAAATTTCCCTGTATTATGCATACATCTTTTGCCTCAAAATTGTTATGCCATTGCTTACATGCTTCCAAAAATGAATCCACTTGTACAATTCCTCTTTCTCTTCTCTCTAGTGTCACAACAAGAGTGATCTCTAGATGATCCAAATCTATTGGGTCCACTATTCCATGTAATTATAATCTCAAAAGCTTGTTCTATTTTTGTAGCATCAATAATTCAGACTTATATCTATCTATATGCTTGAACACCTCTTTCATGCCCATAGTGATCACCGCTTTTGCAGTATCTACCATGGGCCTTCCTAAAATGAGCTCCTTGATCTGATAATCATTAGGAGTTAGTTCCTTAATGTCAGCATGTGGAGGAGGAATAACTATATGCGCCAACAAGTCCTAATCTTTGTTCTTCATGATGAAGGCCAGTGGTCATGCATCACCCATAGGTGGCTTAGGCTTCTTGATAGCTTTAATCATCTCTATCATTCCCTCATTGGTAGTTAGGTCCAACTGCTTCTTTTTCTAGAACATTACCTCCCTCTTTATCCATGCTAGTGTGGTCCCCATTCGAGACATATATTTCACTCAAAGGTGATTTTAACTGTAGGCCCCATCCCCTTATCAATCCTCTCTAGAGTCTTCTCCTTTTGAGAATGATCTAAATTTGGAGTCTTTGTATTTTTTATGGCCAAGATCCTACCCTATGTACCACATCTATTTATTGCCCCTCCATTTCAAAAATCCACTGGTGTTTCCCATACTTTAAAGTGGAAACCTGAATAGGCTCTTTTGTAATGGTTGGAGGAGTTGTGGTCAAGCTTTTTCTTCTTTTCTATTATATAGACCTATCTAATCAAGTCCTCTAACCTAAGGAAACATAATCCATGTGTTCATCCTCTTTGTCTTCTACATAAACTCTAGTGATAGTCTCAAGAACCTGAGGAATAGGAATAGTTTTCATCTTCAACTTCCTCCCTTTTGAGCTGGCCACCCGAGTTTCAACTCTTACTCTTTTGGTCACTAAAGGTGAGGTTTATTCCTTTGTACCTATAAGTGACACTTGTTTCTCACCTATTCCTATGCTTACTCTTCATCTTTCTAAAGGGGCACCTGCTCAGTTCCTTGAGCTTTCTCTATTGGATCAGCTCAATGCTCTATTACTTCCCCAGGTTGTACTTGTTCTTCTTGAGATGCTTGTGTTGGAGTTGTCTTCTTCTTCCCCTTAGCTAGGGCTCTTTTTCCTCCTTACTCCCCTATCTTTTTCAAAGTACTCAACCTCCCTCTCATGTTGATATAATGTCTCTAGCCTCACTAGGGATGGATCTAAGGAGGTTGGCACTATGACTTTGGAACCTTTATGCTTCACTGGGAACGTTATGGCTTGTAGAGGAATAGCATGTGGAACTAGATCAAGTTTGAAAGGCTTCTTCATCCATTCCCTTTTCAATTGGACTACATGGCAAGCTTTGTGATAGATGTCAGAGTTCTCATCCCTTCTAATTTTTTCATTAATTATTGGTCTATCAAAATTTTTTTCCCTATTATATAGTAAATCTAAGACATCTTCCATTTGTTTCTTGACAATCTACTAGATATAGAGTCATCCTACAATAATTTGTTATTCATATATCATAGTCATCTATTGCATTCATCTAGTGATCCTCCAATGATCTTCATGTACAAACAACTTCCCTACCAGATCTTGCACCATCCTTATATTGTCGAAGTATGGGTGAGTGGAGTTGTACTCTTCTAAGGGATATTGATCCCATTCTAAATCAAAGTTCATAATGTCTTGCTTTAATTTGATCGTGAAAGAATTGATGGTGATTAGGCACACCCTTTTCTTCTTGTTCTATTTCCTCACTCTATCATAAATGTAGATGTGAGTTTCCTGGCAATCTCCAAAAGAATGATCCTATTGGATAAATACCACAAGATTTTATTCAGGTTCACTTGTGTTCCTGTGACCTTGAGGTATGTGAAGGTTTTAAACTCAATGTAGAAGGTGCCAATATTTGTGATTCAAGTTGATGCTTCTACTAATATTATTTTGGCATAATAACCCTCTATGAATTTTCAAATATAAAACCATCATTCACTATCTTGTAGTCCACGCTTTGCTCTAAGAGCTTCTTCTTGACCAACTGAGGATACACCACATAAGGTCATGCATTAGCATCTTGTATGTTTTGCTTCTTCTAAATTCCTAGGGAGTTTCTTATTTAGGCCACCAATAAGTACACCAAAATGATGTCATATAGAATTTGGAGTCAGCCTTGACAACCATCAACTACTCATCTAGATTGTTATTGGTTACTCAAAATTATAGCCCAATCAATTAGAATTTTTTTCATTCTAATTGTTTCTATAAAGTGGACCATCCAAGTTCTAAGATGTCCAACACCAAGAGTCCCATCACTCTTCTTAGAAGCATAATCTCATAGCCAATATCATCCTTCATGTACCCTTGAGTCATGTCCACCTTACCAACTTTGTGGCCTACTGATGTTCTATCAATTAAGAAGGATGATTGAATTATCTCTTTGGCTTCCTTCTCATTCTCCTAGTACCACCTCTTAGCTCCTTTATATGTGATCTATAGGTATTGAACTTCCCTTGGAATATGGAAAACCTTTTGAATATTTCAAGGTCGAAGGTTGAGAACTATTTCTTCAATGAAACTCTTGACAACCTTTTCTTTAGAGACATAGTGTTCTGCCAAGGTCGTGATCAAATTTGAAGATTTTACTAAAACCAAATGTGAGGCTACATTGACTAGAAAAGAATGCATGAATGAAGATACCATAATAGATCTTTCTTTAGGATTTCTACATATAATAAGGCATTCCAATCAATCTGCCCAAGCTTGGTGTCTTTGATTTCAGCATATCCATCTTGGAAATTGGATTTTCCAGATGCACCTTGGTATTTGAAAATTACAAGTTTACCAACAATATTTTCAACCATTAAAGGTGAAGATGATGCCACTTTATCTACACAAAGAGGAGACATTAGTCTAGAAATATAAAATTTATACCTAGAACAAACCCTATCCATCAAAAACCTAGCCCAAAACATTTCAAAATAGTTAGATACCAATCCAATCCCCCCTCCATATGCCCTAATATGAAAAATTGTACACCTAGCACACTATCACAGGTGGGATAGGTGTACTAAATGGTCATTCTATGACCATTGAGGTGTAGTTGGGCACATGTGCACCTTGGTGAGGTGAGCACATACACATGTGCACAACTGTGCACATGCGCAAGGCAAGTGCAAGGGGGGAATTAAACTTACATTTTTTGAGTTTATGAGTGCACTAAGGGTGCACACTTGTACATCTTGATGAGGTGTGCATGTGTGCACCCTTATAGGCTTTAGGCACTAAAAAAGCACACAAAAGGTGTACATGCGCGCACCTTGGGGAGTTGCACACATACACACCTTTCCTTTCGATTTTACTTATTTTAGTTTTTTTTTACACAAAAACGTACATACATGCACACCTTTAAGAGGTACGAATTTTCACATTTTATGTCTTAGGTGTTCTTTTAAGGTTAGGTTTTAGGTTTTAGGTGAGAGGAGGTGCGCATGTGCACACCTTCTAATCAAGTCTAACCTTTGGGTTGATGCTTGTGTGCAGGTTGCAAAGGGAGCACACTTGATGGGTGTAGAGGTGCAATGACTTGGGAATGTGGAAGAAGAATGAAGTAAGGGGTAAAAGCACAAAATTGTGTCACCTTTTATGAAGAAACATGATATTAGAATGTGACAGTTCAACATTAATGACAAAAAAAATGGTATTTGTGTTTAGAATTTGAAAATGATGTAAACTAATGAAATGTGTAGAATTGGATGAATTTATGCCTATCATTTTTAAAAAAAATTTCGAGTAAGAATTTATTCATTTCTTTTATTTTGAAGTCCCTTTTTTAATTATAAAAAATATAAGGTGTAGTTCCTATCAAACAAAAAAATGCAAATCATCTTTTTTTGTTTGATTTGAAAATATCTTATAGATGACATGTATATCTAGTGCACAAAAAAAGAAATAATTATTTTTTATCTATATTTTCTTTGGTATGAGTACTCAAGCTTGACCTTCTCAGAAGCCAAAAGTTTTTTCCTCTCGTCAAAACTTCCCAATCAAATATACACCTTCTTGAGAAAAAATTACATATTCATGAAGAGGACTCTCTCCTCGAGAGATAAATATAATTTTTTTGTTTTTTTGGTATGATTTACTATTTTTTTCCCTTTTTTAAGTTAGCATCTTCTGAAATGTTGAAATATCAACTTATAACATTTTGAAATTCTAACATATTATAACTAATCAAACAACTCAAAAATTTATACAATGATGATATTGAATCTAAGATCTATAAAAGGGTATTTTTAGTTTTTGAATAAAATTGAGTTTTGATAGAGAAATGAAATTTGACCAAAACATGTTTTAATATCATAAACTGTGACATAGATCTGTGCTTTTACCCTAAGGGTAGGGGGTCTAGGTTTTATATAGACCATGAACCCTAGGTGTGCAACTTTGTAGGTGTGCACCCTTCAGAGGTGCACACATGCACAAGTGCACAGCTCCGAAGGGAGATAAGTGTGCACTTGCACATTGAACACACCTACACACCTAGACAAGGTGTGCATGTGCATTGGTGTGTATTTATGCACTTTACACTTTAAATCTTCAATTATTTTCTAGTTCTAGAACCCTAGAATTCCTTGGTCAAAGACTAAGGCTTGACCCAAACTTGTTAGGACTTCCAAAATGACCTAGGCCCTGGACTAGGGGTCTAGGAGACAAAAAATTACTAGGGGGTCCCCATTTCTAGGAGAAATGGGGCATGCATTGTGAGACCACAACAATACCCTAACACTTTTTTTTTGTTCTTACATTTCTATAGTAATCACAAGGTTATTCCTAGAGTTCAAGTTGAAGGTTTGATCCCCTATGGTTCTTAGTTATGACTCCATGGTGGACTTGAATGTGGATTTGAGTTACTATCATGATTTTGGCTTGCACAATAACAATAATAATAAATTAAATGAATACCTACCAAGAAAGATACTGCCATTCCATGGAAAGCCTTATGGGATTTCCTTAAATAATTTCCTTGAACTAGGGATTCAAATTAAAAATTTACACTAAAAACATACAATAATTAATTTATAGCCATAACTAAAACTAGATTTCAATAGTTGAATAATAAAAATATGCATGAGGTTACCTTGTATAAAAGAAGAGAAAGCAATGTAATGCCTCTATAAAATTTGCACACCACAACATGACCTCCTATTTGAGCACTTCCTTTAAATTAATAAAATTTTCCATTTAAGTTGTCATATGTCTAGGTTCTATTGAAGTAACTATCAAAAATTTAACAAATTTTGTAGTATAAATACCGTAAATATTCCTTTAGTTAATTATGGACATATTTTGAAGGCTTGTGCAAATTTAACCTTTGGTGGATTAATAGTTTCAACAAAGTAGTTCCTAACTAATAAATCTACTTTTGTATATTAAATATAAGCATTTGGTTGAGTGATTGCAAACATGCTTTTGGTTAGATTACTTCTTTTCTCTTTCAATTTTTATGCATGTAGTATCTATTTCCACATTTGGCACATATGTTATTCCCAACTATTATATTTGACTAAAATCACTCTTTTATTATGATGATTTGATGGATATTAGAATTCATTTCCAAAGCTCCCATTTTTGGCATAGGTAGGAAAGGTTTAGGAAGAGGTAGTTGAATCTACCAAATTTGGTTTTACAACTATTAAATGCATATTTTTGAAAGTTTATAGAGGTTTGTCACAAGTTTCATTTTGTGAATATCTTAAAAGTCATTATGTTTCATATGATAACATCTCTTTGAGGCATTTTGTCCAAAAAATTACATTCATTCCATGAGATAAAAGCTCTTTGAAACATTTTTTCAAATAGATGACATATGATCTAGGAGATAATATCTCTTTAAATAATTAAATTTCATTCTCTCTATTTTTAAAATTTTCATACTTCTAGTGGCATATTCTAGGATCAGTGAGCGAACTGGAGCTATTGATCTAGAGACTAGAAACCTCTAAAGAAATATTGGAAATTAATTGATCTTGACACCATTAAGATGCCATTTAGGTGATATATTTGATACTACCTAGTGCTTCCATACTTATAAAACATATTAGTGATTATCAATGAATGTATTTTGCCCCAATATTTTTGTTGGTTTCTTTTTAGTTAGTTCAATATGCTACTAGTGATTTTAAATATTTAATGTCATCATTTCAATTATTGGATTTCTCACTTTGTGAAGTTGATTATTACTACTATGTCATTTTACTTGCTACCATCTATGCTTCTATTGCAATCTATGACTCTAACTCTTAATCAAGAGAGGATATTGACTTATCTCCTACTATGGGCAATGGTCCTTAAAACATATTCTCTACATATGACCCTAGAATGGTGTCAAGAAAATTCAAATGGTTGTTATTTAACTAGATCAACACTAGTTCCAATTCTTCTCTTGCTGAGGGGAATCTGATATACTCCCACCATGAATGAAATAGGAGGTCAAGAACAATTTTGGAGCCTGAATTAACATCCTTAGTTATGGCCACCAACCCTAGCCCATCCTCTTTATTAACATAGATTTAATCATTATATCTCTCTTAGCCTAAATGTAATCAAAGTATGTAGTAGTCTTAGTTATCATATCATTTGAATTTTTTTTAATGTTATGCTTTAGTTTAGTTGTTCATATTAATATCTATATATCAAATGATAAATACAGATGTAAATTAAAAAATGAAATAACACAACTAATAATAATAATCAATTAAATCAAGAGACTACAACACAACGGTAGCTTGTGAGCCTCTCATGTAGGAGGTCTTGGGTTCAAATTTCTTAATTTTCTTAACACAAAAATAATTAATAACAATAATTAATCTGGGCTTCGATCATTTACCAATAAAAAATAATAATAATCAATTAAATATAAAATAAATATTTTGTCCTATATTTATATTTATTTTTTAATATTTTATTTATTATTTAATTTGGCTTGTTATTTTGTTTTAGATGTATTATTCTTTTAGATCATTGGATATGGTCAAACATTAGAACCCTAACATGTTAACTTTATTACTATAGTAGTGAAGATTTGTGAGCGTTATCCCCACCCTAATCTTACCTTTATTCTAAAGTGTTTCTAGGTAACCAAAATCTTGTGTCATGTGATTGATAGATTAGATCTATATTCTATTACTATTTGATTTTATAATTTATGCATGCATAATCAATTGGATATGAGATGGAAAATGTGGTGAATGAAAAAGTATTGTGAAAAAGGTTAAAATGTTACAAATCTTGGCTCACCTCTCGTCAATATCTTGTTTTCCAATTTAGACTTCCAACAATTGGTATCAAAGATAAGTTCTCTTAGAGAAGCTTGACAACTTCAAGTTTAGATCTTGGAGATGGAGGCTTTTAAATTGGACAAAATTATTGACAAGCAAATGATTGACATCAAGCTCATAATATAGAAACTTGAAATAGCAAGACAAGATCTGAAGAAATCCCTAAAAAAGAAAAAGAAGTTTTCTATCAAGGATACATAATTTTCTTATGAAGAAGTTGAGACTAAAGGACTATATGAAATAATATATTCAAATATCTCAACATCTGCACATCTAATAGATAAGAATAGACTTTTGATGAAGAAGTTAGAGGACTAGAAAGGGAATATGAGATTCAATTAGTAAGGATATGTGAAGTGACTAAGAAAAAGAAGAAAGTGTCAGATACAATTGTTAATTGTGTATTGTTTTTGATGTTACACAAATGTCATATCAGGCATCAGATAGAGTCTACCAAGCTCAGATGGTCAGCAAAGCAATTTATAGTGTCTACCGAATGTTCTTGAACATTACATAGTAAGTTAGCCCTTACCGAGCTCACTCGGGCATCAAAGGATCTTGTAGCAAAAATTTAATGTTAATCGAGCTCCCAAGGTTAACAAAGGAAAAGTCAATGTTTATCGAGTTCAATGTCTACTGAGTTCACTCGGTCATCGAAGAGAAAGTTAGCTTTTACTGAGCTCACTCGATAAGTGAAGGAAGGTTAGCTTTTATCGAGCTCACTCGGTAAGCGAAGGAAGGTCAGTGTTTACCAAGTTAACTCAGTCTCCAAAGGAAGTTGCAAGGTTTGCAGTGTTTACTGAGCTTCACTTGGTTAACACTGGGGAAACCATTTTGGAGCAGTGGTCATTGAGCTGGGTCGGGCAGCGAAGAATTTTATTTTTCTAAAGAATTAAGTTTAATTTTTTTGTGCAGCCAACTGATATAGTATTTTTCAGTTGTTGTAACTTGTAATTGAGCCAACTTGACAATTTGTAAGGTATATATGAAAGATCAAGATGTGAATTCATAAGATGTAAGAGTGTGGATGAATAAGAGTGTGAATGTATGGATATGGAATGAGCAAATATTGAATATATGAGCAAATGTTGAAGAAGGATTAGATATGCTTATGGAGCTGCAAAGTTGTATTCGATCAGTGAGGATCTAGTGAAGTAGAACAGAGATCTGTATTTAGCAAAGATAAGTTGCATATATTTCAGATCACTTCATTGTTGCTTTCTAATCATTGTAACACTGATTCAAAACCTCTTAACAGAGTTGGTTTGATAGCCATTTTGTAAATCCTCTAACAAGGTGAGAATTTAGTTGAATTTTTTGAAAGACCTCTGACAAGGCCACTTCTAACAAGGTGATTAAATCCTCTAACAGGGTCACACCTAACAGTGTGTTTTGTAACCTTTAACAGGGTTGGCTCCTAATAGGGCTTACTTAAGAAGAGTGAAAATTGGTAACTAGTTACTTGATGGTTTTTCTCAAATTGGGTTTCCACATTAAATCTGGTGTCTCTTGTGTTCATGTTATTTCTTTATGCATGCATGTTAATCACTTTAAATGCTCAATAAGTTAACAGAACATCTATCAAGTTTTAGCATTCATTTGTGTGGTTACTGAGTATCTGCAGAAACTATATTTTAAGACATCTTAGGATCTATGGATTTATTTTTGTGGTAACTGATTCACCCCTCCCCTCTCAGTTACTCCATCTCTATTTCCAACAATTGGTATCAGAGCTTTTAGTGCTTGCAGGAAAGATTTCAAGGATCTAAGCTAATGATCAGAATGTCTTACAAGAGCAAAATTCCAAGGCTTAACTAGAATAACTTCTCAGCATGGCAAGGGTTGATGAGACTTCATCTAGCTTCTATTGGAGACACAGGACTAAAATACCTTGATGAAAAATATGTAGAACCAACTGGTACACTATCTATTAATGATATTGCTGAAAAGAAGACTCATAATATTATGATGATAGATATAGCATCTGCTTTGAGTTATGAAGAATTCGATGATATCAAGGATTGCAAATCTACCTTTGAAATATGGGAAAAGCTAAAAGAGATCTATGGAGGAGATGATAATGTTAGAAGAGCCAAAGAAGAAAGTCTGAGAGGACAATTTGATCAAATGAGGATGAGAGAGGATGAAAACATTGCAAAATATGTTGAAAGAGTTAAAGCATGTGTCAGTGCAATCAAAGCTTTTGGAGGAGATATCAGTGAAGAGATAGTTATAAGTAAAGCTCTTAGAACTCTACTTCCCATTTATGCAATTCAAGAAAGAAGATGTGAAGAAAATCACAAGATAAATCTAGAGGCTATAGTTGGAAGATTGATTGCATTTGAACTGGACAACTTTGATAACTATGTTCCAGCTTCCAAGAACATTGAATCAGCATTTGAAGCCAAACTTTCACTCAAGGAGAAAGGAAAAAAAAAAGGAATCTCAGTCAGAAAGTGAAGATGAATTAGACTGAAGTTCAGATAGTGATCTTGAAGTAATTGAAGCCCTTCTAGCAAGTAAATATTCTAGAGGCAGAGGAAAATAAAAAGGTAAAGTACCCCTAATCTATTTTTCATGTGAAGAAGTTGGTCATATTGCTGCTAGGTGTCCAAACAAGTAGAATAAAGATGAAAAGAATGATCACAAATGGAATCACAAGAAAGATTTCAAATCATTCAAGGATAAAGGTAAGAAAACATGTTTTATGCTAAAGATTTTAATGATTCTAATGATGAAGAAGAAGATGAAATTGTCTACATTGTTTTGAAAGGTGAATCTGATAATGATGAGGAAATGGCACTCATTTCTCATATGAGCAAAAATGATACATGGATCATAGATAGTGGTTCTTCTCATCACATGATTGGCGACAAAACTAAGTTTGAATACTTTGAAGACTACGATGCTGGCAGTGTAAGATTTGGTAACAATGAACCTTGTTGTATAAAAAGAAGAGGAAGAATCTCTCTAACCCAAGAACTTATATGTGATAATGCCTATTGGG
Source organism: Cupressus sempervirens (assembly GCA_028749045.1). Taxonomy (NCBI): domain Eukaryota; kingdom Viridiplantae; phylum Streptophyta; class Pinopsida; order Cupressales; family Cupressaceae; genus Cupressus; species Cupressus sempervirens. Next base: position 565,328,143 of record CM053788.1, on the reverse strand, counting down.
TAGAAGGACTAAAGCATAATTTTTAAAGTGTGGCACAACTACTTAATAATGGATTCAAAGTAGAATTCATGCATGGTAAAGCAAGACTGTTGGATGATAAAGGAAAGCTGATTGGATCAGCTACTCAAACTAAAGGTAACTTGTTCTATCTTGAACTAGGTGAATGTTCATGTTTCATTGCTCAAGTAGAAGAAATTTGGTTATGGCATAAAAGGTTGTGTCATGTAAATTTTGATAATTTGGTAAAAATAAGCAAATTCAAGAAAGTAAGAGGCATTCCCAACATAAAAAAAAAACCTGAGGTCGGTCTATGCAAAAATTGTTAGATTGGAAAGATGGGAAAGACTAGTTTTAAAAGTAAAAACTATCAGTCTAAAGATATATTAGAAATTGTGAATACTGATTTATGTGGACCCATTGGAATTGAAAGCTATACTGGAGAAAAATTCTTCATTCTTTTTGTTGATGATTACTCAAGAATGATGACAGTCATGTATCTAAGAAATAAATCAAAAGAATTTGAAAATTTTAGATGTTATTTGGCCAGAGTAGAAAAGGAAATAGGGAAAAGATTAAAATGCTTGAGGTTAGACAGAGGTGGAGAATTCATTTCACATGAGTTTAATAACTTTTGCATTGAAAGAGGAATCAAAAGATAGGTATCAGCCCCTAGAACACCCCAGCAAAATGGAATAGTTGAAAGAAGAAATAGATCCATCATGGATTGTGCAAAAACTTTAATGATTGAAAAGAGCATTGCTATCAAATACTGGAAGGAAGCTATTAGCACTACAGTTTATACCTTGAACCGAGTACAGCTAAAGAAAGACTCATTCAAAACCCCCTATGAATTATGGTATGGCTATAAACCTAATATAAGTTACCTTAAAGTATTTGGAAGTAAATGTTACATTTTGAAAGAATCTAGAAAAGGAAAATTTGATGTGAAAGGTGATGAAGGTATATTCTTTGGATACTCATGCAAAAGTAAGGCATATAGATGTTTGAACTTGTCTACTCACAAAGTCATAGAAAGTGCACATGTGAAAGTTGATGAGTTTGTAGAAAGGATTGAAGAAGAAAGAAAAAGGGAACCAAAAGATTATAAAAGGTTTGTCTTCAGTGAACCTGTTATAGTACCAGTTACATAAGAGAATCAGGAAACTTCTACTTCTGAGTCATCTATAACCGAGTTACAGGAAGTTCAAACTGAGCCACAGCAAACCAAGTTAAATTCAATGTCTATCGAGCAAGTATCTGTTGAGCCAAAATAGACAGATACTAAAGTTGAAATGCAAGAAGATAATAATGAAATCCATTCAAAAGGCAAGGAACTTGTATTAGCTAAGTATGTCAGGAGACATCATTCAGTAGATCAGATCATTGGAGATAAATCTAAAGGAACCATGACAAGATATAAGTTAAAAGGTACTTGTTTACTTGTTGATTTTGAACCTAGAAATGTCAAAGATGCATTGAAAAATGATAGTTGGATTGAGGCTATGAATGAAGAGATAAAAAAAATCAAAAAAAACAAGACATGGACTCTTGTACCCAGGCCTAAAGATAAAAATGTGATTGGAACCAAGTGGGTATTCAGAAACAAGTTGGATGAAGATGCTAAGGTATCAAGAAACAAAGCTAGACTAGTATGAAAAGGATATGCTCAAGAAGAAGGAATAGACTATGGAGAAACTTTTTCTCTTGTTGCAATATTGGAAGGAGTCAGAACCTTACTAGAATATGCTGCTCACAAAGGATTCAAAGTTTATCAGATGGATGTCAAGTCAGCATTCCTCAATGGTGTACTGGATGAAGAGGTTTACATTGTAAAACTTGAAGGTTTTGTTGATCCAGATAAGAAGAACACGGTCTACAAATTACACAAGGCATTGTATGGTTTGAAACAAGCCCCTAGAGCATGGTATGAAAGATTGCACAACTATCTTATTCAGATTGGTTTTCAAAGAACTAATGATAACAGTAGCTTGTATATTAAGGAAGGACTAGATAATAAGATTATCTTGGTAGAAATATTTGTAGATGATATTTTTTTCATAGGGAATGATGATTTGTGTAAAGAATTCTCAGAACAAATGAACAAGGAATTTGAAATGTCTATGTTTGGTGAGATCAAATTTTTTGTTGGTCTTCAAATTCAACAAAATAAAAATGGTATCTACATTACTCAATCAAAATACATCAAGGAGATATTGAAAAATTTTGGAATGGAAGATTGTAAACCAGTTGGGACTCCTATGTGTATCGGATTAAAATTTACCAAGGAAGATGAATCAAAAGAAGTAGATCAAACATTGTATAGATCTATGATTGAAAAGTTGTAGTATGTAGTTCATACTAGGCCAGATATTGCCCTTGTAGTTGGTATTGTAGCAAGATTTTTAGCAAAACCAAGAGAAAATCACATGATGGCAATCAAAAGAATAATAAGATATTTGAAAGGAACTGAAGAGTATGGTTTATGGTATAAGTTTGGAGGAAATTTGGATTTGAAAGTGTTTACTGATGCTGATTAGGTAGGAAACCTTGATGACAGAAAAAGTACAAGTGGAGGTGCATTCTTTCTTGGAAAGAGGTTGGTTTTTTCGACAAGCAAAAAGCAAAATTGTACATCTCAATCTACAGTAGAGGCAGAGTATGTTGTTATAGCAGTAAACTGTTCTAATATTGTTTGGTTTAAATAGTTGTTGGAAGGCATGAAGATGGAAATCAAAGAACCATTTGTTATGTTCTGTGATAATACAAGTGCAATTAACATATCTAAGAATCCATTGATGCATTCCAAAATCAAGCACATTGCAATAAAATATCATTTTTTCAGAGAATTGGTGCAAAATAAGGAGATTAGATTGGAATATGTTCATACAAAGGAACAAATTGCTGACATATTCACAAAACCATTACCTAAGGATGCATTCTTATATCTAAAAGGTAAGTTAGGGGTCACTCCCCTATCTGAAGTTCACTAAAATAAAGTTTTAGTGATGCATCAACTCATACCAGATTGAAGATCTATCAGTTGATGCAGCATAACCAAGAAATATTGCATATGAATCAGGACTAAAGGTACACTAAAATTCATTTAAGTTGAGTTGTCTTTGGCATGTGTTGTCAAAGAGGGAGAGTTTTACTGTCATATCTCTCTGAAATTTGTTCAAAATATAAAGAGTTTTCTATGTAATTCCTTCACAGAGGGAGATTACTGTAAGAGGGAGAGTTTTCTATCTTAGAGGGAGAATTGTTATGTTGACATGTTGTGTTGCCATATAACAAAAAGACTTGTTTTCAAATCTCATTTCTACTATGACATGTTGTATTTCCATCAATGCCAAAGAGGGAGATTGTTGGATACAATTGTTAATTGTGTATTGTATTTGATGTTACACAAATGTCATATCAGCCATCAAACAAAGTCTACTAAGCTTAGACGGTCAGCAAAGCAATTTACAGTGTCTACCGAATGTTCCTGAACATTACATAGTAAGTTAGCCCTTACTGAGCTCACTCGGGCATCAAAGGATCTTGTAGTAGAAAGTTAATGTTAATCAAGCTCCCAAGGTTAACAAAGGAAAAGTCAATGTTTACCAAGTTCAATGTCTACTAAGTTCACTCGATCATCGAAGAGAAAGTTAGCTTTTACTGAGCTCACTCGGTAAGCGAAGGAAGGTTAGCTTTTACTGAGCTCACTCGGTAAGCGAAGGAAGGTTAGTGTTTACTAAGTTAACTCAGTCTCCGAAGGAAGTTGCAAGGTTTGCAGTGTTTACTGAGCTTCACTTGGTTAACACTGGGGAAACCATTCTGGAGTAGTGGTCACCGAGCTGGGTCAGGCAGCAAAGAATTTTATTGTTCTAAAGAATTAAGTTTAATTGTTTTGTGCAGCCAACTGATTTAATGTTTTTCAGTTGTTGTAACTTGTAATTGAGCCAACTTGACAATCTGTAAGGTATATATGAAAGATCAAGATGTGAATTCATAAGATTTAAGACTGTGGATGAATAAGAGTATGAATGTATGGATATGGAATGAGAAAATATTGAATATATGAGCAAATGTTGAAGAAGGATTAGATATGCTTATGGAGCTGCAAAGTTGTATTCGATCGGTGAGGATCTAGTAAAGCAGAATAGAGATCTGTATTCAGAAAAGATAAGTTGTATATATTTTGGATCACTTCATTGTTGCTTTCTAATCATTTTAACACTGATTCAAAACCTCTTAACAAATTCAGTTTGACAACCATCTTGTAAATCCTCTAACAAGGTGACAATTCAGTTGAATTGTTTTAAAGACTTCTGACAAGGTCACTTCTAACAGGGTGATTAAATCCTCTAACAGGGTCACACCTAACAGTGTGTTTTGTAACCTTTAATAGGGTTGGCTCCTAATAGGGCTCACTTCAGAAGAGTGAAAATTGGTAACTAGTTACTTGTTGGTTTTTCCCAAATTGGGTTTCCATGTTAAATCTGGTGTCTCTTGTGCTCATGTTATTTCTTTATGCATGCATGTTAATCACTTTAAATGCTCAATAAGTTAACAAAACATATATCAAGTTTTAGCATTCATTTGTGTGGTTACCAAGTATCTGCAACAACTATATTTTAAGACATCTTAGGATCTGTGGATTTATTTTTGTGGTAACTAATTCACCCCTCCCCTCTCAGTTACTCCATCTCTATTTCCAATAGAAAGATGAGGAAGACAAGCTTGTTTCTGAAGAATAGAAAAGACTAATGGAAACTAGACTTGAAGAAAGGATATTTGATGTACAAAAGCTTACCAATACACAACTTGACATGATGAATCAATTGATGTTTGCAAATCAAGAGCTAAATAGGAAGGATGTGGAAATAAAAACTATGATATCATAGAAGGATCTACTAAAGAATGAATTGAAAACTAAAAAAGAATATGTGGAAAGATTCAACAAGACAAATGAAGCAATAAAAAAAATTGAAGAAATAATGACATCATCTGGCAGCACTTTTGGATTTGCACATTCATCCACCAAGCAAGGAGAATCATCCAGGAATGGAGAACAGAGAAATGAAAACCTTAAAGGTAAACCAACATGTTATCACTATGGAAAACTTGGTCATACTACAAACATTTGTAGGAGTAAAAATGGTATGAAAAATATTAAACCTAAGTTTATTGGCTATTGTTTTCATCGCAAGAAGAAAGGACATAAAATATATGAGTGTAATTTAAGAATGAAGAATGTATCTACTACACCTATTTTTGAAGGCTATAGACATAGAGCATATGAACATAAATCACAAACAAAATCCTACTAGACTAATCAAAGGAAGAACCATGCACCTAACAATGTAAGTTCCAAATGTCATAAGTTTGGGGCTTCAAGAAAATACTATAGAACTCAAGTGCCAACACTAAGCCACAACAATACCAAGGGTAAAGTTAAAGTGGTCATTTATTGAACAAAGAGGGAGATGAATCAAACATGGAAGAAAAAGATAGAAGATGGAGGCAATTGAACAAATGGAGTTGAGATCATCCAATCCAATGGAGAAGGTGATCATATCACCTCAAACTAAGAAAGAAAGGTATGTATGGAACTATATATTTAATGATACATCTTACATCAGTTCCTAACATAAAATGTGCTAAACTTCATATTTGCATAAGTAATGATGCATAAGAATATATTTATGAAAGGATCAGTGCAAAAGAATCATTTATATAGATAGTACCAAACATCAATAAAATTTTCTATAGCAACTAAGAATTGTAATATGGACCAAGTATGTTAGATGTCAGAATGATGTAGATGCTGAGTTATATGGAAGAGAATAAGCTATATAGTGAAGACCTAGTTCAAAGGCACAATGTCTACCGAGACAACTATCTTCCACTTAGCTAAGTACACAACATTAATGAAGACCCTAAATTGAGAAAAGGAAGTATATATACAAATGTGAAGACATTATTTCATACCTTGCATAGAGAATTGGAAAGAATAGAGAGCTTTGAGTAAAATCAGGTCCTAAGGTGATTTAGAGAGTAGATATAAGACAAGACGATTGATCAAGTGTAGATTAATGTAGTTCAGACTGATCTAGAGGGAAAAAAAAGTTAAGCAAAGAGAAAAATGACAACTTCATCATCCACAAGCAAGAGTCAAGGAGTAGAGGTTAGTAAGATTCAATTAGTGAGGAGTGACACTTGTCCTCCACTTAAATTTCAAGATATTCTTAAGATCACAATGAAAGATAACACAATGAGTATGTTATCCTTGATACAACCCAAGGTAATCATGATGCATGATGTGTGGAGTTGATGCATGTGTAAAATTGGAGCAGGAGATTAAGAAATTTGAGAAACTTTTGAGAAATTGTGAAATGAAGGAGTTTTTAAGGAGGAATTAAAAATTGTTGACAGGAAAGGGTTAACACATGCCCTTTAATTCCTAATGAATTTAAAGATCGAATGGATTAAGGTCATGCAGTGAAGGATTTATGATAGGAAGTTTTGGCTACACAATTTACTAGTAAAAATAACCAAGAGGATGATTCATAAGGTTATTGTTATCTTGCACTAGATAAGAAGAAGACCATGCAAATTTTGAGTTGAGAGGAAGTTAAAGAAAAAATAGGTGCCTAGAGGAATGGATAAGGGTTGTCCATCATAGACATTTCCAATCCCTTAATCAAAGTTTCAATGAGAGTTATTGCTCTCAAATTCTATCAATTGAGAAGATTAAATAGTGTATCATGTATGGTAGTGGATCAAGCATGGAATATAGTCATAAAAGACCATAAATATGATCTTGTTGAGCTTTAGAAGCTACAATTAGTAGAAAATGTGAAATCTATTATGAAGGCAAAGAAATCAATGTGTAAGTCTTGATCTCTTGTTATGTGTATTTTCTTTTACATTCAAAAGTATTTTCCTAGTATTAGAAATATTTTTTGGGAACAAAGAAAACCAGCAACATGAAAAATCAATGAATACATATCTTGATTAGAAGAAAATTTTGAGAATATCATGTATACATACTTTGAAGAATTTAAGAAAAGAATGAAGATAAGGATGAGAATACCAAAAGAATTGGTAATGAAACATTATGGAGATCTATGTTTGTAATGATCCCATCTTTTGGCCTTCATGTTCTCCAAAGCCTAAGTGGAGGATAAGAAGAAATTAAATTAATTTTTTATAAAATCATTCAATTTAAAGGTGACTTTGTATTTAATTAATTTAGTTATTACAAGGGAGTAGCTTCTAGGGTATGTATTAATTATTGGAATCACGAAAGCCTCTCCTGATTTAATTAATTATTGCCAGGGAGAAATTTCTAGGGTATGCGTTAATTATTGGAAGGAGAAGCTTCTAGCTCTTGCAATTAATTAATGTTTTAGTTCCTTCTAGAAGGATGAAGAAAAGGATAAATAGGGCTGAAAGTCTCATTGTTGATGATGGGATGATTATAACTTGCATTTGATAAGAGCTTGGATGTGTGAATCACACTCCTTTTTGGGCAATAGAGGACGTTCATTCTCTGTTGTAACATTCTAGATGTCATTCCCTTAGGGTTTGGCCTTTGGAGTACATCTCTTTGTACTTGATTGTAGCATTTTTAGAATTAATATAATTTCAGCCTTCATTCAGCTTTTGGGCATTCCTGGGTGTCCATTACAGTGGTATCAGAGCTTTCTTACAAAGTGTTTCACTAAGTTATAACTAGTAGGTGCCCATAATAGTGGTATTAGAGCTATTAGTCTTGCCATCCTGTGGAGTTTTTATAGGGAATTTGGAACAGTGAGATAAAGGGAAAGAGTTTGACAAAATGTATACCAGTCTAGATCAAGAAAATGCAATGCTTAGGTTATTGAGTTCATTAGAGGAGCATAATAGGCGAATGGATATAATGTTGCAACTTATGCCTAGACAGATGGGCATCAATATTGACAATCTGTATGTTGTGTTGGTGTTTGAAAATGTTACCTGTTTACAATTATCCTGATGAGAACAAGATGCATCTAGGGGTAGCTAACTCCCATTATCAACACATCCATTTAGACACCAGGCCAAATATAAGGCATGGCCCTTCTTCTTCTTCAGGCTCTGCAAAACCTAGGCAGGTGAACCTCTTTAGATCTAACTATGTGACTAGAGCAATAACCCTATTCAGGATCTATAAAAGTAGATGAAACCCCTAATTATTCTATGATTAACCAGGAGATCACAAGCATGAAATAGCTAAGGACATGACTCATAAAACTAGAAAGCTAAGTGCGGGTTATACTTTGAATACCTTTCAACAATAAAATGAAAATGATTTAATAGATTGATGATAGCAAGACCCAGGTATGAGCAACAAAATTTAATGATCCTATCTGTGATCAGTGCCTTATCTATTGGCCAATTAAATGAATTATAACCATACATCTTCTGGAAATCTCAGACATATTACTACATCTAGATCTCTGATCTATCTTTCACCTTGTGAATAGATATCTGCATCAAAATGAATCTCATACTTAGAATATCCCATCATGAAATCAGTAAACCCTATGATAAACACCAAGCTGTTACATGGCTCTCTATTCCATAAGCAAGGTATTTCAATCACATACATCACTAAATGAGATGCAACCTAATCTATGGTCTTTGATCATAAACTAGAAAAGATTATAGATCCACAAACAAGAGACAAGATTCAGACTGAATTTGAAACCATTGCTGCTCTTTATTCGCTTTCCTTGAAACCAAATGCATGAAAGATGTATAGAATAATTCATAAATCACCTAACAGACATGAACTATTTGCATAAAACTCAAAATGTTGTTCAATACAAGAAGAAATTCTAAAGAATGGATTCACAGTGCAAAAAACTGGAACCCACTTGTCAATTTTTTATTTGCTAATGGTGCCACATCACTGCCACATGGGTCATGACTATCTCACAAACTTAGCCAGATTTCTGAGTTTTCCAACAACCTCGCTACTTCGCTAGCTACAGTTTCAAGAAATTTTCGGCTAGCGAGGTAGCGACTAGCCAAATTTCTCACTTTTTTAGTCTCCTTCAACATTGCTGATGTCATCTCTATTTTGAGTTTTCCTAGTCAAAATTTAACTTTTCTCGTCCTTCTGACATCATCAATGGGGCCCTTGTGCAAGTGTGAGCTTTATAAAAATTGTGTCTTTCAAGACACATTGTTATGTAAGCATTGGGTTATAAAAAGACATCAACGAACATCCACATAATGCATGTGGGACATTGCATTGCCAGTGTTTTCCCTGCACTATGTCTTTTCTTCAAAGGTGCAGCTCTTTCTCTGTAAATTCATGGACGGGCTGCCTCTTTGTCAGGCATGAGGAGGATTTTCTTATTCATGACATTTTTCTTGCCTTATCTCTTGCTTACACATCTGAAAAAACTTTACCTTGTAGGCATTATCTATTGCATTAGACGCTCTCTATGTTGCATAAGACTCCATCTTTTCTTACCTGTAATCCATAGGCGTGGGGCTCAAATTCCTTCAAGTCATGGGCATCTCTTTTTTCTAATAAGGCATGGGATGTTTTTATTTGCCTACTGTCACGCATCCCTCTCAACATGAGTTGGAATCTCTACCTTCTCCTTGCGGCATTACTAAATCTGTTGGCTTCCTTCCTATTTTCTGCATGGGAGTCTCATCTCAAAACGTGGCTCTCTTTTTTTTTTTTTTTTGTTTTAGGATAGCCAACTCCTCTTCATCGTTGATTCTATCTTCTTTGTATTTGGAAAATTTTCCTTTGTTCTGATGCACCTCCTCTGCTCCTACGTGGGACTGTTCTTCATGTATTTGGTGCCATGAGAGGTGCCTCTTTTGTTTGGACGTGGACTATCCTCACATATGGCCTTCTTCTCTGCCTTTAGCATGGACTTTTCTCTTATTTTCTTTTCCTTGCACTGAGATTGGAAGCTTTCTTCGATGTAGGGGCTGGCTTAGGGGCACCAAATGTGGTGAAAATTCGGCCACCAGTTCTCATAAATTGTGTGGTAGCTAAGCCAATAGATTGTTGGCTGCTAAGACGAGGTTATGCAGATTGATGAACTGGGGGGCATTGATGTGGTACTTGTGATCGTTGACCATGTCTTGGCATGAATGCCTAGCTAGGTGTTGCAACTTGGTTATGTGTTGCTTGTAATGCTTTGGTTGGACAATGAACAGTTTGACCATAATTTTGAGCTTCTCAAAGCTGATGGAAAAAAGTAATGAATCCTAGCCAAATCCTTTCTATGATAGAAAATCCACACTATAGTGTACAATTGTGATCTATAATTCACAATAAGTGCCCGACCTACCATAAGTAATTTCACCTTTGATGAGAAAAATCCCTCCAATCTTCAAACTCAAACACAAGAATCCATGGTTAAAGTAGCGACACATGCTATGTTTGAATACTCCATTTTAGAGTCATTTCCAGCATATAATTCTCAAATAGGTAGTGATTTTTCTTAATGCAATTCTCATGGAAACAATAAGCACACACTCAAATGCCTTTTCATAATTCCTCACAAATCAATTGCACCCATATTAACTTTCAATCTACAAATATGAGTTTTTTGTAGTCTTCAGCATTCGGGTCACATTAATTAGACCCCATTAAGACTTAAGTCACCCTTGCAATGCAACAATGCTGATAGAGCCATATCTTGATCACTGGAGTCAAGTCACATGGTGACTCGGCTAAAAAAAATTTCATTTTCGGGTGACTAATTTTTCAAATTGATATATCAATCATCTTGAACTGATTAGAATCAAATTTGACCACTAAACAATCAAATACAACTCATTTCACCACTGATCCACAAACTGTCATTTTTTGCAGCAGGAGCTCCTGTTGACTGCCTTTGAAAACTGACCCAAACCTTTGACTAGGCTCTAAAAACTAGCACAATGAATCTCTCTTCCACACATTTTCACCCTTTCAAAACTTGTCTTATGAAGAATTCCCAGTCAAAAGATATTGACCATCAAAGTCACCCCTTCAAAATTACCTGCACCAAAACATGTCAGAGTACCATAAAGTAGGTTTGGATTTGGCTCGAAAAACTAGGCAAATGAGCACATGGGGAAATAAAAATTGGGACACTAGTTCCCTATCACGAGATGAATATGAAAATGAAATTTAGGCTCATGAAGAATAACTGGGTGCAAATGGAAGATGTTCAAAGTAGGCTACTCAGAATTTTGCAACTAGGAACATTGACAAAAAAATATTTTTTGCAAATGGAATTGACCTGGAAAAGTGTGAGGAAGGATTCATCAAGACTTGAAAACTGACACACTTAAAGTATTTTTGGAGGACAACACAGTGGTACAATCTATTCGATCTCACCAATCATGGATCAGGAGATATGATGTCACGAACAGGGGTTCCAATCAATCTGCAAATGCTGACACCAGTAAAAAGTTAGAAATTCCATTTGGAATCGCGTTTGAAAACTGATAAAATGGGTTCATCAAGAGCTAAAACTTGAAACATGACAAGTCTCTGATGTCTACAATGCAATGGAAAAGGAATTTCAGCATTTGGGTCAACTGGTCAAAAGTTACAACCATCAAACAGGGCTTCCCAGAAATTTGAATAATTTGCAAAAACATGAAAACAATAACTGACCAACTTTGAGGGATTCAAAACCTAGTCAAACGAACTTGAAATGACTCAAAATATGAAACATAGGTTCTTAGGTATGGACACTAGACACTCCCAAAGTGGCGGGTCATGATACAATTCTGGGTGTGAGATATTCAACAACAAACACAACCTTCTGTCATTGTTTGACACTAGGGCAGAATTGCAAATTTGACAAATGCTTGAAACAAGACTTCGCCAAATAGATCATAATGATGATTTATCTTCATGGGACACTTAGATGCACTAAATGAAAGGTGCTAGAAGTATAAAACACCTCATAGGGTTCAAAGGTACAGCTGGGTACATAGGCTTCACAAAGCATTTATAGGCCTCAAATTTCTCAATGGTGCTCAAAATGTGGGCTACAATTTTGAGTGCCAACAGTGGCTCTGCCTGGGGATGCATGTCCCTTGCGGGCATGGCAAGGATTCAGATCTCTGGAGGAAGCAGACCACTCCCAAAAAACTTCAAAACTTCTCTCGAACAGCTTATTGAAAGCAAGGAAACAACTACAACTACCAAGATTATGTACACACAATGGCCCCAGGCCACCGAACTTCAGCAAAATTGTTTACCTCTGTCATAAACATGATTCTCATCTGAACTTTCATGCGGTAAACTAAATTTTCTTCTCCTATCAGTTTCACCAATCATATTATCATCATATAACAAATCACTCGGCAAAACAAAATTATCACTCTTACTTTCATAATGCATATAAAAACTTACTTCATCTTCAACTGTTAGCTCATTATGAAGATACTGATCAGCATGCTTAAACATATCAGACTGAAACTAAAAACTCTCTTCATTTAATGACTCATACATGCTATCATTTTCGAATATGAAGGGTTCATATTCAACTTTGGGAAAAAGACCACTCATACCTTCAAAATGTGTATCCTTTTGTATAACCGGATGATACTCAAATGAATACTCTGACTTGTACTCACACATGTCATCAACGTCAGAATTTGAAACTAATCCACAACCTTCAAATGGTTTTTTGAAATCAGCACGTGGATTAGTCATCACATTAAAATATTCATCATAAGAATCATTGCAAGGTATAGGCAGATTTTCAATAACCGTCTCATCAAACACCTTGTTATCATAATCAGATGCAATATCATGATCATATTCATATTCATATTCATATTTGGAAGAAGAACAATCTGACCTCTTACAACAGTAAGACAAAGTATCATCATTAAACTTATTCTCTACTAAATCTGAAACTTCCATGTGTTCGTCAAAAAGAGGATTGATAACTCCATGCAAAGCGCCTTTGTAGACATTAGGACAAGTAATGTGCTGATCAACATCAAAGTCCTCACCATATAATGGATTGGTGAAAACTTTAAAACCATTTCTAACATCACTATCATAGACACTTTCAACATATGAAGAAGAAAAATTAGAATCATATGAAGACTTAACATCCACTCCATCAACGCAGCATGTAGAATACAAATCAAAGTCACTTTCATTGTCTCCATATAGGTGATTACAATGTCTTGCAAGAAAATCATCATTTATCTTACCAATAGGTGCTGATGCATTAATCTCAGGATCAATCACGTACTGATCATCACTGCACTCATCCTCAAGACACTCTTCTACACAATTAGGTAATACGTCTCTATGGATAACCTCTTTATCTTCATATTGTGTAGACACATTTTCTTCATATCTTTCAATCTCAAACTGATTTACACAATTCTAAAATGGAGACTCACTTTTAGATTTAGAAATAGTATTCGTACCTTTACTAGCAAGAGAGCACTCACTTCCGTCATTTCTCTCATCTTCCCACTCAGTATTTGATTCACATGAAGACGCATATGGACTATCACAATCCTCTTCTTGACTTGAGCAACAAGTCTTGCCATTGTCTTCACATGATGCTTCTTCACAATATGTCGGATCAAAAATTTCATCTTTGTCACTTGATGCATCACTTTCAAGTTCTTCATCCTCATACTGAGATAAATACCTTTCCTCTTCCTGATTCATTATGTTTTCAACATAATGCAAATCATCAATGGGAAAATGAATGACTGGATTTATATCTTGCATGGATAACTTATCAAATTAATCAATTCTATCATTCGTTGTTGTAATACCATAAACATGTGCATTCAATTCAGCACGAATAGAATCATTTCCTTTTTGCAACAAAGAGATTGCATGTTCACATGTTTTTATTTCTGAATCTTCAACAAAACTACTTACAAAAATAGGAGTGCTTATTTGTTGACCTAAAATTAAACATTCTATATGACATTGATTTGTTCTTTGCACCTCATCTTGTCGGCAAACATTTCTAGAGAAGTGACTCCGAGTTAAGCCATATTTTTTGTTATTCTCAATCTCTATTGCTATCATGAATGTCTGATGCAAAGTTCTAGGTTCCTTATCTCTCAACAGATAGTTCATCTTTTTATCAAATGCACCGAGATAAACCACTAAACACATTTGATCATCCAGCTTGTAACTTTCAGGAATTTCATTTAAAATCTTTGCAAATCTGATATTGAATTCAGGAACTAACTCACCATTCCTGATTTGAATTTTCAAAAACTTATCAAAATAATTAGAGATGCTTACTCTTTCCTCGAACTGCATCATGAAGGTTGTCATTAATTCATCACAAGATGAAACTGAACATGCTGGTAAGAATGAAAACTAGTCCCTAGCATCATCCTCTAAAGTCTAAACAAACAATTTAATTTGAATGTCTTCATGAGCAATTTCAAAATCACCAACCAAGTTACTAAACAACTGAACATGATGACTGGCTGAAATTTGATGGTTTCCACTAAACTTAGGTAAATACTTTCTGAGATCATAAGGCATAATATTTGGAAAACCATGAATACCATTAAAATTCAATGGCATATACCTCCTGGTAGAGATGGATCTAGGAACTTCACTAACAGGCTGCATACTAGATGAGATGAAACTCGACATTCTTCAACTCAAGACTCATTCATCATTAAATACTTTTAGAATTCATAACTTGCAGCAGATCTTCACAACCCTCTACCAAATGAACGCTTCAAATACACTTCACAACTTTAAAACAACAATTGAAACTCGTTCTAATGAAGTGCATAAAACTAATCAAATCATTATCCTCTTCTTAGTGCTAAAACTTCACTTGATGGAAAACACATATGTGGAACTCACTTTTATTGAAAAGAAATCATATGAAAGCATAAAATACCTCAAGTGTTGCTGCATGAAACCACTAATTTGCTGATTGGCCTGGTGCTAATATGAATTCTTTACACCATTGATCAAACCTTACAGAGTCACCATCTCCTTGAGGAGAATTAAATGACATCACTACTATGATTCATCTTTATCATTACAAATTATTATAATAGCAAATCAAACAACACTTCAAAACTTACTAGTCAGAAACTTATATACTCTCTTCTTTCTTGCAAATTCATCTAACTTTCAGACCTGCTTGATTCCACTGAAAACTCTTGAAAACAATTTATACATCACTCATCTATAATGATTCAGACATCCTTTAGATAGAGTTGCCACTCACTATTGTGAGAAAGATTTTAAACATGATTCATAACACTCCAGATCTGAACTAAAAATTCAACTTGAAAACTTTGCAAAACTTTTAAAAAAATTTAAAAGAGAGAAAAGATCTTTTGCCAATTCTGACTCTAAATTACAATAGTATTCTGAAAACAACAACCGGTTGACATGACTGAAGATGAACACTCTTAGCAGCACAATCTGTATTCAACCTTGAAAAATACTGATGTAAATGGATAAAACTTAATTGGGGTGCATGATTTAGAGTAAGAAAACTGGAAAGAACATCAGAGAACTTACTGCTGAAACTTTTTAATGCACTTCTCCCATTGTATTGAATCTCTCCTTTTCAAATTCTCAAGGTTTGTCTTAAATCTGATTCAATACATTCCCCAGCAGAGTCCCCATTTTGTTGGTGTTTGAAAATGTTAACCATTTCCAATTATCCTGATGAGAACAAGATGCATCTAGGGGCAGCTAACTTCCATTATCAACACATCCATTCAGACACTAGGCCAACTATAAGGTATGACCCTTCTTCTTCTTCAGGCTTTGCAAAACCTAGGTGGGTGAACCTCTTTAGATCTGACTATGTGACCAGTGCAATAACCATATTCAGGATCTATAAAAGCAGATGAAATCCCTAATTATTCTATGCTTAACCAGGAGATAACAAGCATGAAATAGCTAAGGACATGACTCATAAAATTGGAAAGCTAAGTGTGGGTTATACTTTGAATACCTTTCAACAATAAAATGAAAATGATTTAATAGATTGATGACAGCAAGACCCAGGTATGAGCAACAAAATTTAATGTTCCTATCTGTCATCAATGCCTTATCTATTGGCCAATTAAATGAATTATAACCATACATCTTCTGGAAATCTTAGACATATTACTACATCCAGATCTTTGATCTATCTTTCACCTTGTGAATAGATATCTGCATCAAAATGAATCTCATACTCAGAATATCCCATCATGAAATCAGTAAACCCTGTGATAAACACCAAGTGGTTACATGGCTCTCTGTTCCATAAGCAAGGTATTTCAATCACATACATCACTAAATGAGATGCAACCTAATCTATGGTCTTTGATCATAAACTAGAAAAGATTACAGATCCACAAACAGGAGACAAGATTTAGACTGAATTTGAAACCATTGTTGCTCTTTATTCGCTTTCCTTGAAACCAAATACATGAAAGATGTATAGAATACTTCATAAATCACCTAACAGATATGAACTATTTGCATAAAACTCAAAATTTTGTTCAATACAAGAAGAAATGCTGAAGAATGGTTTCACAGTGCAAAAAATTGGAACCAAAAACTTGAACCCACTTGTCAATTTTTTATTTGCTAATGGTGCCACATCACCGCCACACAGGTCATGACTATCTCACAAACTTAGCTAGATTTCTGATTTTTTTGGCGACCTCACTACTTCGCTAGCCAGAGTTCTGAGAAATTTCTGGCTAGCGAGGTAGCGACTAGCCAAATTTCTCACTTTTTCGGTCTCCTTCAACATTGCTGACGTCATCTCTATTTTGAGTTTTCCCAATCAAAATTTAACTTTTTTCATCCTGCTAACATCATCAATGCGGCCCTTGTGCAAGCATGAGCTTTATAAAAATCATGTCTTTCAAGACACATTGTTATGTAAGCATTGGGTTATAAAAAGACATCAACGAACATCCACATAATGCATGTGGGACATTGCATTGCCAGTTTTTTCCCTGCTCTGCATCTTTTCTTCAAAGGTGCGGCTCTTTCTCTGTAAATTTGTGGGCGGGCTGCCTCTTTGTCAAGCGTGAGGAGGATTTTCTTATTCATGGCATTTTTCTTCCCTTATCTCTTGCTTACACATCTGAAAAAACTTTACCATGCAGGCGTTATCTGTTGCATTGGACGCTCTCTATGCTGCATGAGACTCCATCTTTTCTTACCTAAAATCCATAGGCGTGGGGCTCGAAATCCTTCAAGTCATGGGCATCTCTTTTTTCTAACAAGGCGTGAGATGTTTTTATTTGCTTACTATCACGTATCCCTCTCAGTGTGAGTTGGCATCTCTACCTTCTCCCTGCGGCATTACTAAATCTGTCGGCTTCCTTCCTATTTTCTGCGTGGGAGTCTCATCTCAAAACATGGCTCTCTTCTTTTTCTTTTTGTTTCAAGATAGCCAGCTCCTCTTTATCGTTGATTCTATCTTCTTTTTATTTGGCAAATTTCCTTTGTTCTGATGTGCCTCCTCTACTCGTACGTGGGATTGTTCTTCACATATTTGGCGCCATGAGAGGTGCCTCTTTTGTTTGGATGTGGACTCTCCTCACATATGGCCTTCTTCTCTACCTTTAGCATGGACTTTTCTCTGATTTTCTTTTCCTTGCGTTGAGATTGAAAGGTTTCTCCGATGCAGGGGCTGGCTTAGGGGCACCAAATGTGGTGGAAATTTGGGCACCAATTCTCATAAATTGTGTGGTAGCTGAGCCAATAGATTGATGGCTGCTAAGACGAGGTAATGCAGATTGATGATCTGGGGGGCATTGATGTGGTACTTGTGATCGTTGACCATGTCTTGGCATGAATGCCTAGCTAGGTGTTGCAACTTGGTTATGTGTTGCTTGTAATGCTTTGGTTGGACCACGAATAGTTTGACCATAATTTTGAGCTTCTCAAAGTTGATGGAAATAAGTAATGAATCCTAGCCAAATCCTTTCTATGATAGAAAATCCACACTATAGTGTCCAACTGTGATCTATATTTCACAATAAGTGCCCGACCTACCATAAGTAATTTCGCCTTTGATGAGAAAAATCCCTCCAATCTTCAAACTCAAGAATCCATGGTTAAAGTAGCGACACATGCTATGTTTGAAGACTCCATTTTTGAATCATTTCCAACATATAATTCTCAAATAGGTAGTATTTTTCTTAATGCAAGTCTCATGGCAATAATAAGCATACACTCAAATGCCTTTTCATAATTCCTCACAAATCAATTGCAGCCATATTAAC
Source organism: Cupressus sempervirens (assembly GCA_028749045.1). Lineage (NCBI taxonomy): Eukaryota > Viridiplantae > Streptophyta > Pinopsida > Cupressales > Cupressaceae > Cupressus > Cupressus sempervirens. Next base: position 565,309,888 of record CM053788.1, on the reverse strand, counting down.
TTTCAATCTACAAATATGAGTTTTCTATAGTCTTCAGCAGTCGGGTCACATTAATTGGACCCCATTAAGACTTAAGTAACCCTTGCAATGCAACAATGCTGATAGAGCCATATCTTGATCATTGGAGTTGGGTCACATGGTGACCCAGCTTAAAAAAAATTCATTTTCGAGTGACTAACTTTTCAAATTGATATATCAATCATCTTGAACTAATTAGAATCAAATTCGACCACTGAGCAATCAAATACAACTCATTTCACCACTGATCCGCAAACTGTCATTTTTTTCGACAGGAGCTCCTGTTGACTGCCTTTGAAAACTGACCCGAACCTCTGACTAAGCTCTGAAAACTGGCACAATGAATCTCTCTTCCACACATTTTCCCCGTTTTGAAACTCGTCTTATGAAGAATTCCCAGTCAAAAGATATTGACCATAAAAGTCAGCCCTTCAGAATTACCTGCACCAAAACATGTCAGAGTACCATAAACTGGGTTTGGATTTGGCTCAGAAAACTAGGCAAATGAGCACATGGGGAAACAAAAACTGGGAGACTAGTTCCCTGTCATGAGATGAATATGAAAATGCAATTTAGGCTCATGATGAATAACTGGGCGCAAATGGAGAATGTTCCAAGTAGGCTACTTAGAATTTTGCAACTAGGAACATTGACAAAAAATATTTTTTGCAAATGGAATTGACCTGGAAAAGTGTGAAGATGGATTCATCAAGACTTGAAAACTGATACACTTAAAGTATTTTTGGAGGAAAAAATAGTGGTACAATCCATTTGATCTCACCAATCATGGATCAGGAGATATGATGTCACGAACAGGGGTTCCAATCAATCTGCAAATGCTTACACCAGTAAAAAGTTAGAAATTCCATTTGGAATCGCATTTGAAAACTGATCAAACGGGTTCATCAAGAGTTGAAACTTGAAACATGACAAGTCTCTGATGTCTACAATGCAACACAAAAGGAATTTCAACTTTTGGGTCAACTGGTGAAAAGTTACAACACATCAAACAGGGCTTCCCAGAAATTTGAATACTTTGCAAAAACATGAAAACAATAACTGACAAACTTTGAGGGATTCAAAACCTGGTCAAACGAACTCAAAATGACTCAAAATTTGAAACATAGGTTCTCATGTATGGAAAATAGACACTCCCAAAGTGGCAGGTCATGACACAATTCTGGGTGCGAGATATTCAACAACAAACACAACCTCCTGTCGTTGTTTGACACTAGGGCAAAATTGCAAATTTGACAAATGCTTGAAATAGGACTTCGCCAAATAGCTCAGAATGATGATTTATCTTCATGGGACACTTAGACACACTAAATGAAAGGTTCTAGAAGCATAAAACACCTCATAGGGTTCAAAGGTATAGCTGGGTACATAGGTTTCACAAAGCATTTATAGGCCTCAAATTTCTCAATGGTGCTCAAAATGTGGGCTACAATTTTGAGCGCCAAATGTTGCTCTAGTGCAAAAAGAAGTTGTTTCCTTAGGTGGGATCGAGACACATATAGAGCCACCCATTTATGATGTTGGTGATATGGGTGTTTCAATAGAATCAGTAGAGACATGCGTGCAAAGTCAGGAGACCACATATGAAGCTTTGTTAGGAGATGGTGTTGTAGTAATAGTGGGATTAGGAGAACATGAGGATACTATCATATCAACAGCCACTTCTATGTCAATTGAACCATCTAATGAGGAGTTTGGTAGTATGCATGCAGTTGTAGATGTGTGCTCTGATGATAGTACACTTGTTATTGCTAATGAGGTGAGAAATATAGTGACAGAGTCATATTATACTATCGATCAACAAAGTGTTGATGTTCACTTCTGCAATAGTACTATGTTCAACATGGATGCCTTATTGTCTTATGACAATTTGATGTTTGAGGTTGATATTGATCACTCTCCTGAGTGGATTTGGGCTTTGTTTTTACCATCTACAAAGATTTAGTTTTCTGTTGCAGCAGTTGGGAAGAAGAGATTTCATAGATCTTCTATGGAGTTTCCTTATGGTGACATTTTGACTTCATCAGCACAAGTTTTGAATGCTAGGCTATAGGGATTGGTCTTGATGATGCGGGTTTGCAGTTGGTTTAACTTCCATATGGATATCACATATTGGGATCCAGGTGGAGGTTGGAGTCCATTCTGTTACTTAATTGCTTGAGGACAAGCAATTTCAAGGAGGGCAGATTTGTAATGATCCCATATTTTGGCCTTCACGTTCTCCAAAGTCTAAGTGGAGTATAAGAAGAAATTAAATTAATTTTTTTATAAAGTCATTCAATTTAAAGGTGACTTTGTATTTAATTAATTTAGTTATTACAAGGGAGTAGCTTCTAGGGTATGTATTAATTATTGGAAGCACAGAAGCCTCTCGTGATTTAATTAATTATTGCCAGGGAGGAATTTCTATGGTATGCATAAATTATTGGAAGGAAAAGCTTCTAGCTCTTGCAATTAATTAATGTTTTAGTTCCTTCCAGAAGGATGAAGAAAAGGATAAATAGGGCTGAAAGTCTCATTGCTGATGATGGGATGATTATAACTTGCATTTGATAAGAGCTTGGATGTGTGAATCACACTCCTTTTTGGGAAATAGAGGATGTTCATTCTCTGTTGTAACATTCTAGACATCATTCCCTTAGGGTTTGGCCTTTGGAATACATCTCTTTGTACTTGATTGCAGCATTTTTAGAATTAATATAATTTCAGCCTTGGTTCAGCTTTTGGGCATTCTTGGGTGTCCATTACAGTGGTATTAGAGCTTTCTTACAAAGTATTTCATGAAGTTATAACTAATGGGTGCCCAATACAGTGGTATCAGAGCTTTCTTGCAAAGTGTTTTATGAAGTCATAACAAGTAGGTGCCCATTACAATGTTTCCTAGTTGACACACATAACACATATCTATAGGTAGTGAATCCTAGAAAGCCATGGCTAATAAAATTTGATTATGAGATTGACAGTGACATAGTGAAGGAAAAATTGTTGTATTACTGAAAGAATTAATTGACAATAGAGAAAAGACTTTTGGGAAATATGAAGAAGCTAAGGCAATAATCACAAAAAATATCAAGATGGCTTCCAAGGAAAAGAAAAGGAAGAAAATGATTGAAGTCCCAAAGGAAAAAATAGGAACCCAAGGAAAGAGAAATGAACCTCTAAAGATTACACAAGGTCTAGGAGAAGATGAAGAGCAGGGTAGTAGTGATGAGGAAGAGGAAGAAAAAGGATTCAAGGGTAAATCTCTAGTTGTTGTCACACCACCTAGAAAAAATGATAAAGGAACCAAAAAGAAGCCAATGATGACATCACTCTCTCCTCCACCATCTACCAAACCAAGGACTAGAGTAGTAGCTAGTTTTGAGCAATAAGGCAAGAAAAAGAAATGGAGACCATAGAGTCAAGAAGCTCAAAACCAAAGAAAAGAAGATTGGTTAAAGGATCACCCACAAGGAGAATAAAATATATTGATTAGGTATGTATAGACCTAAGGAGATCGATAGGTTTATTTAGTTTTAGATTTGTAAAATATGACACATTGGATAATAATGATAGAACAAAATTTGAGGAGGTCATGATAGATATGATCGAAAGTCAAAAGTTAGCTCCAAATGAAGTAGAGAAAAAGATACCTATATATTTGTATAAAAGACTTCAAATGAGGTGGTAATAGGTGGCTAAAGAAGAGAAAAACATAATATTTGTCACATTAACCAAGGTTATGCCTGATCTTTCACACAAAAAAGGGATACATTTTTGGAGAAATATAGGAACATATTTCTTTCTAAGCATATAATTTTTATGATATTACAAAATATGATTGAAGTTGTAATTCAACAGAATGAGTTCCTTTGGAAAAGTATTTTTAGTCTCATAACAAAAGAGGTAACTGATATAAAGCATATTAAAATAGTTATTGTTGAAGATGAAGAAAGTGATGAAATGCATTTAGGTGTTTCAAGTCTACAAGACAACAAGTCACTAGTTCATGCCATCACTCCTGACACTTCAAAGAAAACCTTAGATGTAGACAAGGAGGAGAAAGAGGTAGAAGAAAATAATAAGGACACTAGTGTAGAAATTCCTACAATAGGTCAAGAAGGACCAAAGGTGTTAGAACCTCACATTGAGGTAAATAGGGAAGAAGATAAGAAAGTACCAAGTGGACCTATTTTTTTCTCTATCAATAATGCACAAACATGATTGATTGATGATACTCCCTTACCATCTCCAAATGAGTACCAAGTATCAACAGATCTACACTTTTCATAAGGAGAGCAATAGAGGACCTCTCTCCAGATATTGAATTTAGTCTGGATGAAGTTATTGAGATGTGTTGAGATATCATTTTTCACAATGCTTAATGGTAGGAATCCTTTCAAACACCTCTCTTGAAAAGCTAATCTAGGATCAACTCCAAGGTTTCGAGCAATCTTGTGACCTAGTGGAATCTTCTTAGTAGAAGATAAATGTGAATGTTTATGAGGAGGCCTTTGCTAGTTCTAACTGATTTTGGATAAGATGTTGAATCTACTCACTATCTCAAAAAGAATAACCACACAAAAGAAATATGTTGTTTGGATTTTTCTATTTTTAATGAATGCAATCTAACAATGCAACTATATGAATTCCTAACTTAATCAAGTGTTTATAAAAGAAATAACAAAGATAGGATAATAAGAATTTTAAGAAAATGGCTTGAAAAGAAAATTCCTAATGGACATAAGGTACTAAAAAAACATATCCATGAGTTAAGCCTTTGAAAATATTGGTAGATAATCAATGAAAATAGGAGTAGTGCTTCATTCCACTAATCCAATTTTCAATGGGAATTTAGTAACTATAAGATGTTTCACTTTTCATTAGGTCATAAGGCCATGGAAAGTGCACTCATGCAAGATAAATAGTTATGTAGGAAGAATAGGATGATCTCGTCTCCAACTAAATACATCAACAAAATTTGTAAACACATTGCAAAAACTAGAATTAAAAGATTGCTCAATAAAAATAACACAATAAAACTATTAGCTCCATTACATTCCATGAACATACATTCACTAATTAGGAAAGAATAACCACACTTCGAATGAGAGCACCAATAGGACATGTTATTGCATCAAAATAATAGCCTAGAATACATATTACATTCTTGAATCATAAGAAATCTTCTCCTCAATTTATGTTCAGAGTGAAAGATCGCTTTACACAAACATATGCTTCTAAAGTAATAAAACAAATCTATTTATGTATAAACTAACTCTCTAACTAGTGCTAAGTAGTACTCCATCCTTATTTAAATCATTTAATAGATGCATGAGCCTTTACATGTCTTAAAAGAAAGAAAATAAGGAGAAGAAAGCCATTAGAAGATGTGAGAGTCTTTGGAGGTGCCAAACATAGAAGCTCAACCTTTACTAGATGTTTGTAGGAGTTAAACTACCATTAGAATGCATTTCTAATGCATGGACAACTCTAAATTTAGAATTGATAGTTAATTATCAGTGCACCTTTGACTTCATCAAAAAATTCTAGCACACCTCAAAATAAGCTCACCTCCAAAGTAGTGTAGCTAGCACAACAAGCACAACTCAGAAGCTAGGTCCAAAAAATGCAAATTTTTACCAAGTGTCAAAACTAAAATTCTAGCTTATGGGTTTTTTTCCCCTTAATGCGAGAGCTATGTCTAGGTATTTTTTCTTGAATTTCTCTATGATATCAATGAATTTTTTTTCATCTAGAAAATCTAAATATTCATATTTATCCTTTACTCTTTGACTATAGTTGCTCACCTCTATGTGAGTCTCTACAAAATCTCTCAATTTCACATCTAAATCTAGCAATGCCTCTTCAGTCTTAAATGCCTATCTAATATCCTCATCAGTAGAATCTTCTTCAAAAGTCTTCTGAAGATATTCAACATCTACTTCTATAGCTATCAATTTATACCTCAAATCATCTTCAAAAATGTCTAAGCAAGCACCACTATAATGTCTCTCTGCCTCCAAAATTTTCTCTTGGGTTTGATCCTTGAGCTTATGAATATCCGCATGTAATGTTCCTATTACTATATTTCCATCCATAATATTCTCAATCCAATCACCAATTTTATCAAATACTAATGCTATATATACATCCATTAACATTCTATACATCTGACCCTTTATTGACTGTAACACTTGCAGGTCTTTACCCCAAGTATGTATTTCACCCATTAACCCAAAATCCTAATTTAAGAGAGAAACCAACTTATTTGAATTATCTTGCATGTGGTGTACTATTTTAAGATTTCCTTGTATGATTTGCACACCTTTTTGTTCAAAATTTTCTTGCCATTGCTAACAAGCGTTCAAAAATAGATCTAATTGTGCTATCTCCTTTTCCCTTTTTTTTCAAGTGTTGCATTTAGAGTCTCCTTAGGGTTTTCAAGATCCAATAGACCAACTACTTCATTTAGATATTCCCTTAAGATTTTATTCTTCTTTTGAAGGTTTAACAATTCAATCTTATCATATTCTATGTGCCTTAACACTTCTTTGATTCTTATAGTGACCATCAATTTGGCAATATCCACAGTGGGTTTTTTAAGTATGACCTCCCTAACTTGATGATATTTTGGAGTCAAATCCTCAATATCTGCATGGAGAGCAGGGATAGAAACATGGTCAAACAAGTCTTCATTCTGATCACTCATGACAAAGGTGAGTGTTCATGGATCGCCTATAGGTGGCTCAAGTTTCTTGAAAGTTTCAATTAATTCTCCCATTCCCTCTTCCTCAATACAATATAACTACATTTTGTGTCTAACCATAACCTCTTTCCTTAGCCATCTTGTAGCATCTTCTATCAAAGATTTATACTTAGATAAAGATGGAGCTTGTACCACTATTAATTTTCCCCTATCACTACTCTCTGGAGTCTTCTCCTTTTCTAAGAGATCCATATTGGGCATCTCTATGTTTTTTTAGTCCACAATCCTCACCTCTATATCTTGGTAAGTCTATTGGGGTTCCTCATATATTTTTCCTTCCTTTGACACTTCATTAGTGGGTATTTTTTGTGGTTCTTCTTCCTATTCAACTTGCACCTGTTCTTTAGTACTTAGAAGGAGAGGAGTAGTTGAACCTTTATCCAAGCAAGATAAATCTTGACTTGATGATGATGGAGTACTTGAAAGTCCTTGTGACTGAGATTGAAATTGAATTGAATCCTCTTATGGAGTTTGATTTGTTAGTGTATCTCTTATATTATCACCTATTAGCTTGGTACCTATCGACACGAAATCAAAATCTAAACTCTAAAATACATTATCCCTTTCATCCTCTTTCTCATCAATCCATTGTTGTAATTTATCCTTGAAAGTTGTATCTTGAATAGGGTATGAAGTAATGGATGGTGGTGTTATAGTGGAGTTGTTGGACTAACTAATAGCCTTCCCCTTTAGGATTTGTGACATGGCTTAACCACCCCTTATGTGTTCTATAAGTCTAGTGGTTGTATTGAGCATTAACAAGTTGATCTTTTGGTGCAACATCAAATTTAGCTTGTAACAAGTGGCATCAGATCTTGGTCGTAGTTTTGAATCCCCTCGGGTAACACTGAGAGGTTAGTTTCGAATCCCCTTGGGTAACACTGAGGGGTGAATTGTCAGACTAACTACTAGCCTTCCCCTTTAGGATTTGTGACATGGCTTAATTTCCTCTTGTTTTTTCTATAAGTCTAGTGGTTGTATCAATCATTAATAGGTCGATCGTTTGGTTCAATGGCAACTCTGGCTTGTAATAGGAGCTTCTTCTCCATTCTATCTTTTTAGTCCTAGAAAGACAAGTCCTTTGACTCAAGGGAATGTTATCTTCTTCATCTTCATCATCCTTTTCTTCCTTTTTTGGAATAACATTTAGAACTAATGGAAAATGAATAACCTTTCTTATCACCTTTTGTCTCCTTTTAACTAGAGTTTTCATCTTTCTTCTCTTGATGGCTGATGGAGATGCTTCTACCTCTTGTCTATGTGGAGACACTTCATGTGTTTCTACTTTAGCTCCTTGCCCTTGTTCTAGCAATGGCACTAGAGGATTATTCTATGTTTGGATAACTTCTACATTTTTTGCCCCTTGTACATTCTCTACCCCTTGTTGTTCTAGTCCTTGAGTCACATCTTCTCCAGGCTCAACTTGTTCAGGGGAAGTTCTTTTCCTTTTTTCCTTACCCTTCTATGCCCTAAAGTATCCAACTTCTTTGCCAAGTTGATGCACTATTTTTGGTTTTACTAGAGATAAAGCTATGAATGTTGGCACTATCACCTTAGGTCCTCTTCCCTTCATTGGGAAGGTTGTAGCTTGGAAAACCATGGTTTATGGAATTGGATCTAGCTTGAATGGTCTCTTGATCCAATCCTTGATTAATTTGATATCATGCATTGTCCTATGATTAATATCTACATTTTCCTCTTTGTCAATTTTTGCAGTCATAATAGGTTGATCAAATATCTTATCTCTATTATACAACAGATCTAGAACCTATTCAGTGTCTCATTGTACTATCTTTAAAGGGACATTTATTTTCAAGGCATTGTCTGCCAAATAGAGAGTCATCCTACAATAATCCCTTATTTAGATTTTGTAATCATCCACTACATTCATCAAATGATCCGTTATGGCATCTTCATTTTGGAATTACTTCCCTACCAAGTATTAAACTCTTCCAATGTTATCAAAATGGGGATGAGGAGATTTATATTCCTCTAAGGGATTGTGATCCCACTCAGATTCAAAATTCACAATATCCTATTTCTAGACAACACTAAATAGACCTATAGTGTTGGGCCATACGCAGGTCTTCGTATGTTGCTTCCTTACTCTCTCATATGCACACAAGAGTTGTTGTGCAATCTCTAAAAATATGAGTCTATGACATGGATACCTAGGGAGATTCTTTGGATTGGAAATCATTCTTTTTACCCTCAAATAAGTGAATGTCTTAAATTGGATGTAATAAGCATTGATTTTTGTAATTTTTGTCGTTGCCTCATCTAACATCCTTTTGACATAATCTCCCTCAATGAACCAAATGATTATAAAAATGAAGGCATAATTCACTATTATATACTCCTTACTATTCTTTGAAAGCTTTTTCTTTACCAATTGGGGGTATACCACATAATGCCATGCATTTGCATCTTGCATGTTGCCCCTTTTGAACAACCCTAGATAATTTGTTTCTCTTGCAGCCAACATGTACACCAAATAAGATGTTAGATAGTAATTTTTATTGTTCTTGACTACCACTAGTTTCTCATCTAAATTCTCACTGAGAATTGAGGCCCAATCAATTGGCATCTTTTTTGTTTTGATGGTCTCAATGAAGTGTACCATCTATATGTTTAGGTGCCATGATAATGGTAATCCCATAACTCTACTTAAGAGCACTATAGAATGTCTGATATCATATTTCATATAGCCCCTTTTCATATCTAATTTTCTTACTTTTCATCCAAGAGGAGTCTTCTTAATGAGATACAAAGATTGGATGATTTCTGATGCTTTGTCTCCATGCTCTCTGTACCACCTTTCTGCTTGATGATATGTCAATCTGATATACTGATCTTCTATTGGAAGATGCAATACCTTCTCTATATTCTTCGGTCTTAGATTTGGGATTAGCTCTCCATCTATACTTTTCACAACCCATTCCTCTGAAACATAGTTCTCTACTAATGTTGTGATCAATTCTATAAGACTATACTGATAATGGGTGTGATGCTTCATTGACTAGTCCTAATTTGATAAGCATAGATACCATTGGAGACCTCTTGGTTGATTTGTTATATAAAACTAAGAAGGTGTTCTAGTCGATATGACCGAGATTGATGTCTTAGATCTCTAAATATTCATCCTAGAAACATGATTTTTCCAGAACACCTTGAAATTTGAAGACCACTAGTTTTAGAGCCATTTTTGTAGTGAGGGAAGACAAGGATCAAGCCATTTAATCTTCCCAAAACTAACATCCATTTGTTTAGAGGTAGAAAAGACTAATTCAACTAAATCCTAATTACTAAAAAAATGACCCAAAAACCCTAATTAATAAAAAAAACTTTTAAAAATCCTTTGTTAGACAAGAAATGGCATACCTTGTGCACCCCAAAGTTTCTCTAGGTGTGCCCTCCCTTATATAAAACTCTTAATAATAAGGGTGCACGCCTAGTGCACTTGGTGGGGTGTGCTAGGTGTGCACCCTTTACTATCTGGAGAATGGAGATACCTATTAGATCATTATGCATCTTCTTCTGGTTAGAAAATCAACCTTCAAAAGAACATAATCTTATTCTTTAATAGTAATATGAACTAGGATATTCAAAAAAGGATTATCAAAATTATGTGTTGCCAAACTGCTACCCTCCCCTCTACTTATCTTGGCCTCCCTCTCATGGTCAAGGAGGTTAAGTCTTGGTTTTGGGATTCCATCCTAGAGATAACTTAGAAAAAACTTGTGGTGTTGAAAGAAAAACTCCTTAGTCATGTAGGTAAACTCCAACTCTTGAAATCTACCCTTTAGGGTATACCAATTTACTTCCTATCCATCTTCAATATTTCTAGGGTGATAACTCACAAATTATAAAGGATACAACACAACTTCCTTTGGTGGAACTAAGGAGGAAGAAATATTCTCTAGTTAGGTGGGACATGGTTTGTGCTCCCAAAAAATATGGAGGCTTATGTCTAAATAATGTCAAGAATATTAATAGAGTGCTCAATTGTAAAACGACTAGAAGGATGATGATAAAGATGAGAGCCAAGTATATGTAGGGTGGGGTGTGGTGGGGGGGGGGGAGGGTGTTAAGGATAATTTCAAAGATGGTAATCTACCCCAAGGCTCCAAAACTTGGAACAACATTACTAAATGCAAAACAGTTCTCTAGAAAGGTCTAAAATGACAACTTGGAAATGGAAAGAAAATTAATTTGTGGAAGAATAAATACAATACTACTCAACTTGATACTACTAAGATTCATAATTTGAGTACTATAGTAACACAAAGATTGGGGGATAAAGTGGAGGGGTGCATTAGTAACATAAAGTGGATTAACTTGAGCCAATTTGTGAGCAACAATCAGCAATTGCAAGTCTTTTCTCAAAGAGCACACAATTAACTAGGATGAAGGCAAGACACTCCTCCATGGTCTTAATATTTCTTGGGCTTTAAGGATAACTAAAATGTAAATTGAGAGGGATTCTAAAGTTATTATATAGGCCATCCATAAGAAGGTCAGTGCAAGGTGGAGAGTTAGTACCATTCTTTATGATGTCTCTACCTAATTTCTTAGACCCAATAAGAAAAAATGGAAGCACATTTATAGAGAGGGAAATAACATTGTGGATTCCATGGCTGCCACTAGGCTACTAATGGAAGGGTTAAGGTTTTGGAGGGAGATAAATCTACTTCCACAAGAAACAAGGAACCTCATAATCAGGGAGGAATGTATGGGAATAGATAACAATAGTTAAAAACATTTTGTGGGATATGTGGGAGAGGCTTAAGAGTAATAAGGGTTATCCTTTTCCTAGTTGGATATTTTTATCTTTCTATAAAGACAATGTGACTTCATATCAATATAAAAAGATTATGTGAAATTATATTTACAAAAGAAGCCTTAAATTAAAAAGGTAAGTTGTATACTAAACATTTATGCAAATCAAGGCTTCACACATGTATGGCTAGTTGAATTTCTTAAATACTCGGTACTTTCATCACTACCGTCATGACAATTAAAAGCAAGGTTATGACTACATTAAAAATGGCCTTTTGAATTTCATTTTCTCTACTCTTCCAAAAACTATTTTCTACATCTCTCCAAGTATTTCAAGCTGGAAACCATGGGTGGAAACAAGCTTCGTATTGAGCCTAACAAGATTGACATTGCCTTCAGAAATAATGTGAAGGCTATGTTTAAATGTGAGGAAGGATATATGTTACACTTCATGAAGTGCATGACCGGTGGGCATGATGAAAGTAATTTTAAAAAAAATATTTCTTCTTGGAATGATAGGAAGATTATGGTCAGAGGCTTAACATTTGGGGTGAATGAGGAGGTAATTTTGAAGGCCACAAACCTGACCATGGAGGGGAGAAAATGGAAAAAAAGAGAGAGTAAGATGTTAGACTATGATGCCCTAAAGTAATTCTTCAATCCCCTAAAGGAACTAGTTAAGAAACAAGGTGTGCTTAGTAAAGAAGATCTCCTGTGTCTCTAGAAAGATATTTTACACATTATTATGAAATACTTCACCCTTGAAGGTAAGTTTACTATTTACTACTTTAATCTCTTGCATTTTCTAAACCATTTGTGCCACAAAATCTAAATTTTCATTCCGTTTTACCTACTTCATTCATTGAAAGCAATATAGAAGCTAACCAAAAAGGTAATGAAAATGTTATTTTGTACCAAGGGTTAATGTTTAGGCTGTATAACTTTCACCATGTGATTTTTCCACTAGTCACTGAGCCCATTGTTATGCATGTTCCCACTCCGTTGGGTCACTTGATGTTGTCCCTTCTTGACCTAGAAATAAAAGGCCCAAAATGGTATCATCCTACCTGATCCTAGTGAAAAATCTAGTAAGCTCACTAGGTCCCCTAAAAAGGCCAAAGAGGCTTATACTATTGAGTTTGGTGACATTATTGAAACATTGGGGGCCTGCAGGTTTAACCGGGTTGCTAAAGAGAAATGTAAACAAGCCCTAAAAAAATGCAGGGTCTCATTCTTATAATTTAGTTGCTAATTTTGTTGAGGAAATTTTTGGCTATTCCCTGAGTAAGTCCTTGGACTTACCCCCTCTCTCTAATGTCATGAATACTCCCTTTCTCTCCCCCTATAAGATTAAAACTGATATCCCAAATCCTAAAGCCAACCCCTCTTTTGTGTTGGTTTCTTTTATTAAGGTAGCTGAGGATGCTACTAGCCTAGTGGGTTGCATGGAAAGATGAAGGAGAATATTGAGAAGCAAGAAATGAAACTTCAAGACATGATAAGAGAGGTCGACATTTTTAACAAGTGAACTAAAGATTGTAATAAGTTTGTTATCAAATTGATGCATGCGTGTTCAATGACTCTCTATGTTTTCTAGAAAAGATCTATGGGACCAAGCTGAAGATAGATGAAGACTAAAAAGATGTCTTCAAATTCATTAAGGAAGAGTGGACTCCCACAATGTTGTTGAACCAGTTAAGAAGAAATTAGATCTTTTGTTTTACGGTTTTGATTAGATTTGATAAGCCTAGTTGGCTTTAGAACTTGTCTGCCTGGTTTTGATTTATAGAGAGGGAAATGACATTACAGATTTCATGGTTGCCACTATGCTACTAATGGAAGGGTTAAGGTGTTGGAGGGAGATAAATCTACTTCCACAAGAAACAAGGAACCTCATGATGAGGGAGGAATGGATGGGAATAGATAACCATGGTTAAAACCATTTCATGGGATATGTGGCAAAGACTTAAGAGTAATAAGGGTTATCCTTTTCCTAGTTCGATATTTTTATCTTTCTGTAAAGACACTTGCCATATATTAATTATGAGATGGAAAGACAATTTTGGGCTCAATTTAAACAAGTATAGGAGAGGCTTTTGATGATTTCATATCATTATAGAAAGATTATGGGAAATTATATTTACAAAAGAAGCCTTAAATTACAAAGGTAAGTTGTATACTAAACATTTATGCAAAATCAAGGCTTCACACATGTATGGCTAGTCAAATTTCTTAATTACTCACTACTGTCATTACTATTATAATGAAAATTAAAAGAAAGGTTATGACTACATTAAAAATTGCCTTTTGAATTTCATTTTCTCTACTCTACAAAAAACTATTTTCTACATCTCTTCAAGTATTTCAAGCTGGAAACCATGGGTGGCAACAATCTCTATATTGAGCCTAACAAGATTGAGATTGCCTTTAGAAACAATGTGAAGGCTATGTTTCAGTGCGAGGAATGATATATGTTACACTTCATGGATTGCATGACCGACGGGCATGATGAAAGTATTTTAAAAAAATTCTTTCTTCTTAGAATGATAGGAAGACTATGGTGAGAGGCTTAACCTTTTGGGGTGAATGAGGAGGTCATTTCAAAGGCCATTGACCTAACCATGGAAGGGAGAAAATAGAAAAAGACAAGTAAGACGTTAGACTATGATGCCCTAAAGTAATTCTTCAATCCCCTAAAGGAACTGGCCAAGAAACAAGGTGGGTTTAGTAGAGAAGATCTCCTATGTCACTAGAAAGATATTTTACACATTATTGTGAAATACTTCACCCTTGAAGGTAAGTTTATTGTTTACTACTTTTATCACCTACATTTTCTAAACCATCTATGCCAAAAAGTCTAAATTTTCATTCAATTTTGCCTATTTCATTCATTGAAAGAAATATCAAAGCTAACAAAAAAGGCAATGACAATGTTATTTTGTACCAAGGGTTAATTTTTAGTTGTATAACTTTCACTGTGTGCTTTTTCCACTGGTCACTGAGCCCATTGTTATGTATGTTGCCACTCCCTTGGGTCACTTGATTTTGTCCCTTCCTGACCTAGAAAGAAAAGGCCCAAAATGGTATCGTCCCACCTGATCCTAGTAAAAAATCTAGTAAGCTCACTAGGTCTCCTAAAAAGGGTAGAGAGAGGTTTATACTATTGAGTTTGGTGACATTATTGAAACATTGGGAGCTTGTAGGTTTAATCGAGTTTCTAAAGAGAAATGTAAAAAAATTGAAGGGTCTCATTCTTATAATTTAGTTGCTAATTCTATTGAGGAAATTTTTGGTCATTCCCTAAGTAAGTCCTTGGCCAACTCCCCTGCCCCCCCATCCCCCCCCCCCCCCCACCATCCCTCTCTAATATCATGAATATTCCCTTTCCCTCCCCCTGTAAGATTAAAATTTTATCCCAAATCATAAACCCAACCCCTCTTTTGTGTTGGTTTGTTTTATTGAGGTGGCTAAGTATACTACTAGCCTAGTGGGTTGCATGGAAAGATAAAGAAGAATATTGAGAAGCAAGAAACAACACTTCAATAGATGAGAAGAGAAGTCAAAATTTTTAACAAGAGAATTGAAGATTCTAATAAGTTTGTTATCAAAGTGATGCATGTGTGTTCAATGACTCTCTATGTTCTATATGAAAAGATCTATGGTACAGAGTCGAAGACAGATGAAGACTACAAAGATGTCTTCCAATTCGTTAAGGAATAGTGGACTTCCACAATGTTTTCAAACCAATTAGGAAGAAATTAGATATATTTTTTTATGGTTTTGATTAGTTTTTTGATAAGCCTAGTTGGCTTTAGAACTTGTCTTCCTAGTTTTGATTTATAGAGAGGAAAATGACATTACAGATTCCATGGCTGCAACTCTGCTACTAATGGAAGGGTTAAGGTGTTGGAGAGAGATAAATCTACTTCTACAAGGAACAAGGAACCTCATGATGAGGGAGGAATGTATGGGAATAGATAACCATGGTTAAAACCATTTCATGGGATAGATTTAAACAAGTACAAGGAAATACTTTTAATAATTTCATTTAATTACATAAATATTATGGAAAATTATATTTACAAAATAAGCCTTAAATTAAAAAAGTAAGTTGCATACTAAACATTTATGAAAAATCAAGGCTTCACACATGTATGGCCAATCAAATTTCTCAATTACTCAGTACTCCTATCACTATCATCATAACAATTAAAAGAAAGGTTATGACTACATTAAAAATGGCCTTTTGAATTTCATTTTTTCTACTTTGCAAAAAACTATTTTCTACATCTCTCCAAGTATTTCAAGTTGGAAACCTTGGGTGGCAACAAGCTCCGTATTGAGCCTAACAAGATTGACATTGCCTTCAGAAATAATGTGAAGGCTATGTTTGAGTTCGAGGAAGGACATATGCTACACTTCATGGAGTGCATGACTGATGGGCATGATGAAAGTTTTTTTTTTTAAAAATATTTCTTCTTGGAATGATAGGAAGATTATGGTGAGAGGCTTAACCTTTAGAGTGAATGAGGAGGTCATTTCAAAGGCCACAGACCTAACTATGGAGGGGAGTAAATGGAAAAAGACAAGTAAGACATTAGACTATGATGCCCTAAAGTAATTCTTCAATCCCCTAAAGGAAATGGTCAAGAAAAAAGGTGGGCTTAGTAGAGAAGATCTCCAGTGTCTCTAGAAAGATATTTTAGGTAAGTTTATTGTTTACTACTTTTATCACCTACATTTTCTAAACCATTTGTGCCACAAAGTCTAAATTTCCATTCCATTTTACCTACTTCATTCATTGAAAGCAATATAGAAGCTAACCAAAAAGACAATGACAATGTTATTTTGTACCAAGCATTAATTTTTAGGTTGTATAACTTTTACCATGCACTTTTTCCATTGGTCAATGAGCCCATTATTATGCATGTTGCCACTCCTCTGGGTCCATTGATGTTGTCCCTTCTTGACCTAGAAATAAAAGGCCCAAAATGGTATCGCCCCACCTAATCCTAGTGAAAAATCTAGTAAGCTCACTAGGTCCCCTAAAATGGGCAGAGAGAGCTTTATACTATCTAGTTCGGTGACATTATTGAAACATTGGGGGCGTATAGGTTTAATTGGGTTGCTAAAGAGAAATGTAAACAAGACCTAAAAAAATTGAAGGGTCTCATTCTTATAATTTAGTTACTAATTCTATTGAGGAAATTTTTGGCCATTCCTTGAGTAAGTCTGGTGCAGGAGCATCCAGAGGTATAAGGGCAATCCTGTGTCACCCAAAAAAAAAATATACTTAGACTTAGTTTCTATTTCATGTGTTTTCATTTCTGGATACCCATTTGGGTCAAATAAAGGTTCCAACTCTCACAGTTCCACTATCAGTGCTCTAGGATAGAGTATTTGAACACCTTGGGATACGTGTAAATGTCAAAAAAATAGGAATATGTAATTGAGCCATAATTTTGGTGAACTAAGAGGGGTAAATTGGCCAAATGAATGTAATTGTAATTTAGAGCATTCTAGAAAAAGAATCAGGTCAAAAGGCCCCACGGTTTGAAAGTTATCGTAGTTTTTTGAATTTTGGAGACCTCCTAAGAATGCTTCAAAGTCAGGTTAGGGGAATTAAATGACCTCGAAAAGGGATGAAAAATGGGGGACAAGTGAAGCTATCCATAGGGCTATAGAGCGCTTCGAGAGCTTTCTGGAAATGTAAACAGTTCGTCAATTAGAGCTACAGTTCAAAAGATATGCCTCCTAAAAGTTTGGTTACCGTTTCTGGATTCTTCTAGATTTGTGTCGACTTCTAACGCAGCTTCTGGAGCCTTCTATTTGGTCGGTGGATACCTACTAGCACTTTCTAGAATGTATTCCTAGTCCTTAACCCTTCGGGGTCTATTTAAGGACATTTCTGGCATTGTAAAAGGCAGTTCGGAGTGGAGTCTGAGAGGAGGTACTGAAATGAGAAATTATCTCCAAATTTATGTTATTGTAAGCCCATAGGGCATATTATAAAGTCTAATTTGTCTGTACTAAATGTACTAGCTTATTTTCATAGTTAATACAATTTCCCTTTTCCTATTGTGTCCATTTTGTGTTTGGGTTGTGTCCCCATCAAGTGGTATCAGAGTTGGTTTTCCTGAGTGTGTAGACAGAGCAATGATTGTGAGGCAGTTTGCACTAGGACTATGTGGTTATGGGTTTGAGTTAAGAAAATGCCTCCATGAAGAGAGCATGGTGGAAGGGCTGGAGTTGTTAATCCTGAGGAGGTTAGAACCCTCCAAAGGTAGGTACAAGCATTGTAGGAGGAGCTCCGTAGAGGAACAAATGTTGCCGCAGGTGACGACAGTGAGGATGACAATGAAGAAGAAATTGAACCAAAAGGGAATTTGATGGGGAAGTTCTGAATCAGGTAGAGGAAAGGCTTTTTAGGGCCATTACTAAATTTGGGAAAAGACCTACAATTGGTGTGGGTGTATTTTCAGGAAATCTGAAACCAGATGAGTTGATCGACTAGATCAATGAACTAGAAGAATACTTTGAGTATGAGGATATCAGGGACCTAGATAGGGTTAATTTTGCAAAGGCCAAACTGAAAGGCCATGCCAAAATTTGGTGGCAAGAGGTTCAATTGGAAATAAATAGAAGAGGAAAGGAGAAGATCACAAGGTGGGATCGCATGGTGGACAAATTGAAGAAGCGGTTCATTCCTGTGGACTACGAGCTTGATTTGTTTAAGAAGATGCATGGGCTAAAGCAAGCAGGAAGATCAGTCCAAGAATATAGAGAGGAGTTTAATCAACTTTTGATTAGAGTAGGGCATGCAGAAGAAAATAAGGAGAAGGTTGCTCGTTATATCAGTGGGTTGCGACCTAGCATCCAGGAGGAATTAAGTCTGGTAAGAATGACCAGCATTGAAGAAGCATACCAGTTTCCTCTATGAGTTGAAGAGAAGTTGAATAAGAGGTTTGAAGGGAGACAAATAGGGTGTGGTCAAGGAGGAAGGGGAAGTGGTAGGTCATTTGGAGGTCAAAATGAAACCCAAAAGAAAAATGAAGATGTGGGTACTAGCAGGAACCAGAGGAATGAGGGTTTCAACCGCTCCTATGATCAAGACTTTGGAAATCAAAGAGGAAGAGGTAGAGGATGTGGACAAGGAAGAGGAGGCTTCTATGGTACCTATTTCCATTGCAATGAAGAAGGTCATTGTGCCTTTGAATGCCCTCAATGACAAGGAAGGACAGATAGGAGAGCTGAGGGCCAAGCTAGGGTTGCTCATGTGGATGAGGATGCACAATCATCACATTCAGAGGATGCAAAAAGAGGAGAGACCTTGGTGAATGAAAGGGTCTTACTAAGTGGTGAGATTGAACTAGGACAAAGGAGGAGTTTGTTTCATACCAGATGCAAGTGTGAGGATAAATGTTGTGATGTGATCATTGATGGTGGTAGCACTGATAACTTGGTATCAGAAGAGATGGTCTCTAAGTTGAAGCTCAAGAGGGAGAGATATCCCTAGCCCTATCAGATTGCTTGGGTAAAAGATGATCATAAGGTCCTAGTAAGTGAACAATGTCTCATGAAATTCAAAATTGGGAGTTATCATTATGAAGTTCTCTGTGATGTTATTCTAATGGATGTTTGCCATCTATTGTTGGGTAGACCATGGCAGGTTGATAGACATGCAGTACATGATGGTCATGCAAGCACATACTCTCTAACAAAGGATGGAGTTCACCACAAAATGAAGCCCATGATAAAGCAAGGTGAAAAGGTATGTAGTAGTGCTAAGATTTGTCTTGTTGATGGAAGGAAGTTTTTAGATGGAATGAAACATCAGCGTATGTGCTATGCTTTGATTCTTAGGAAAGATAAAGAAGGTAGTAGTGAAATACCACTTGAAGTTTCAGATTTACTAGGTGAATTTGGAGATATTATCTCTGATAATGTTCCAGAAAGATTGCCACTAGTAAGGAAAATCAGTCATCAGATAGATCTGATTCTAGGAGCAAGTTTTCCTAACAAGGCTGCTCACAAGATGACTCCTACTGAAACAGAGGAGCTAAACAGACAGGTTCAGTAGCTATTGAGGAAGGGCTTGATTCAGGAGAGCCTAAGTCCATGTGCAGTACCAGTAGTACTTGCACCAAAGAAGGATGGAGAGCGGAGGATGTGTACAAATTCTCAAGCTATAAATAGGATAACCATCAAGTATCGATTTCCTTTGCCAAGAATGGATGATCTTATGGACTGCTTGAGTGGAGCTCAGTACTTCACAAAGATAGATCTCAAGAGTGGTTATCATCAGATATGGATTCGAGAAGGAGATGAGTGGAAAATGGACTTGAAGACAAGAGAGGGACTTTATGAGTGGTTAGTCATGCCCTTTGGATTGACAAACACCCCAAGCACCTTCATGCCGCTTATGAATGAGGTACTTAAGAAGTTCTTGGGAAAATTTGTTATTGTCTATTTGGATGATATTTTAATTTTCAGCAAGACTTTGGAAGAACATTTATTGCATATTCGTAGTGTCCTTGAAAGGTTAAGGGAAGAGAAACTATTAATTAATTTGAAGAAGTGTATCTTTGCAAAAAGGGAGTTAGTCTATTTGGGGTTTGTTATATCACCTGAAGGTCTCAAAATGGATCCAGAGAAGGTAAAAGTCATCTTGGAATGGCCTACTCCAAGGTCCGCTACTGAGGTAAGATCATTTCATGGTCTGGTTAGTTTTTACAAGAAGTTTATTAAGAATTATACTGGCATATGTGCACCCCTAACTGACACAATAAGAGGGGATAGAAAAGAGTTCAAATGGACTATAGCATCTGCGAGAAGTTTTGAATTGCTAAAGAAGAAGGTGACAGAACAACCTATGTTGGCACTTCTAGATTTTAGAAAGGTGTTCCAGGTGGATTGTGATGCTAGTGGCAGTGCTATCGGGGCTGTATTAAGCCAAGAAGTTAAGCCTATTGCATATTTTAGTGAAAAATTGAATGATGCAAAGAAAAAGTATTATGTTTATGATCAAGAGTTCTATGCAATAGTTCAGGCCTTAAAGAAATGGAGGCATTATTTGTTGCCAAAGGAATTTGTTTTGTATACTAATCATCAGGCATTACAGTACCTAAATAGCCAAGGTAAATTGAATCAGAGGCATATGAAGTGGGTAGAGTTCTTGCAGAGTTATACATTTGTGTTGAAGCATAGAAGTGGAAAATCTAACAGGGTTGCAGATGCACTAAGTAGGAGACACTTGTTGCTTACAGTAATGCAGGTTGAAGTAGTTGGGTTTGATGAACTCAAGAATTTGTACCCTGAGGATCCTGATTTTTCTAAAGCATGGAAAGCTTGTAAAGAGCCTGTTGCTGTAGATAGAACCAAGTGGTTAGACTATTTGATTCAAGATGGCATGTTGTTCAAGGGTAGTCAATTATGCATTCCAAGGAGTTCCATGAGGGAAAATCTGATTAAGGAGAAACACAATGGATGGATGGCAGGACATTTTGGTCGAGATAAGACCATTGCCATTCTTAGAGAACATTATTTTTGGCCTCAGATTTCACAAGATGTGAAGAAGTTTGTACAGAGTTGCCAGGTTTGTCAAGTTGCCAAGGGATTTAGTCACAATACTAGGCTATATCAGCCATTGCCTGTTCCATCAAGGCCATGGGAGGACATAAGTATGGATTTTGTTCTTGGATTTCCAAGGACACAAAGGGGTAATGACTCAATAGTTGTGGTGGTTGATAGGTTCTCCAAAATGGCACATTTCATTCCATGCCACAAGACTCATGATGTTGTCCATATTGTAGACTTGTTTTTCAGAGAGGTGGTAAGACTACATGGTCTTCCAAGGAGTATAGTTTCTGATCGAGATACTAAATTTGTGGGGTATTTCTGGAGGACATTGTGGAAAAAGTTGAGAACAGACTTGAAATTCAATTCCACGCATCACCCACAGACTGACGGCCAAACAGAAGTGGTAAACAGAAGTTTGGGCAATTTGCTGAGATGTTTAGTTGGGGATAAGCCCAAGGGATATGATTTGATTCTACCACAAGCAAAGTTTTCTTACAATAAATCTATAAATAGGAGTACTGGAAAATCACCATTCCAAATTGTATATGGAAGTAGCCCAAGGACTGCACTAGAATTGAGGAATATAGAGAAAGGGGAAAGGACAAGTGCTGAAGCTGAAGAATTTGCCTAACATATCAAGCATCTACATGAGGAGGTTCAAGCACACATTACCAAGATGAATCAAGAGTATAAAGCTAGGGCTGATCAAAGGAGAAGACATAAGGAATTCCAAGTTAGGGATCTAGTCATGGTGCACTTACGAAAAGAAAGATTTCTAGCTGGTACTTACAACAAGCTAAAAATGAAGAAATTTGGCCCCTGCAAAATTTTGAAGAAACATGAATTAGGAAATGCATATGAGGTGGAGCTACCAGATGGTGTTCACATTTCTCCTATTTTCAACATTGCAGACTTAACAGAGTATCATGATGATGGTGCAAATGAGGAGCTGGTGTTAGAGCAATGTCCAATTCTTGCTTCTAAGAAGGAGGAGATAGAAGATATTCTAGATCATCGTGTGGGTAGAAGTACTAGAAATAGGCAGTATGAAGAGTACTTGGTCAAGTGGAAAGGACGATCGATCGAGGACTCAATTTGGATTTCAGCAGCTGAGGTTTCCCATTTGGGATTTCCTCTACCATTCATAAAATGACAAGGTCACTTTTCAATCTACCCTGGGTGTCTGATGCAGGAGCATCCAAAGGTATAAGGGCAATCCTGTGTCACCCAAAAAAAAAGTACTTAGACTTAGTTTCTGTTTCATGTGTTTTCATTTCTGGATACCCATTTGGGTCAAATAAAGGTTCCAGCTCTCACAGTTCCACTATCGGTGCTCTAAGATAGAGTATTTAAACACCTTGGGATACGTGTAAATGCCAAAAAAATAGGAGTATGTAATTGAGCCATCATTTTGGTGAACTAAGAGATGTAAATTGGCCAGATGAATGTAATTTTAATTTAGAGCATTCTAGAAAAAGAATCAGGTCAAAAGGCCCCACGGTTTGAAAGTTATCGCAGTTTTTTGAGTTTTGGAGACCTCCTAAGAATGCTTCAACGTTAGGTTAGGGGCATTAAATGACCTCAAAAAGGGCCAAAAAATGGAGGATGAGTGAAGCTGGTCCATAGGGCTATAGAGCGCTTCGAGAGCTTTCCGAAAATGTAAACGGTTCGTCAATCGAAGCTACGATTCAAAAGATATGCCTCCCGAAAGTTCAGTTACCGTTTATGGATTCTTCTAGATTTGCATCGACTTCTAACACAGCTTTTGGAGCCTTCTATTTGGTCGGTGGATGCCTACTAGCACTTTCTAGAATGTATTCCTAGTCCTTAACCCTCCAGGGTCTATTTAAGGACATTTCTGGCACTGTAAAAGGCAGTTCAGAGTGGAGTTTGAGAGCAGGTATTGAAAGGAGAAATTATCTCCAAATTTATGTTATTGTAAGCCCATAGGGCATGTTATGAAGTCTAATTTCTCTGTACTGAATGTACTAGCTTATTTTCACAGTTAATACAATTTCCCTTTTCCTATTGTGTCCATTCTGTGTTTGGGTTGTGTCCCCATCAAAGTCCTTGGACTCCCCCTCCTCTCTCTAATGTCATGAATACTCCCTTTCCCTCCCCTTGTAAGATTAAAAATGCTATCCCAAATCCTAAATCCAACCCCTCTTTTGTGTTGGTTTCTTTTATTGAGGCATCTAAGGATACTACTAGCCTAGTGGGTTGCATGGAAAGATGAAGGAGAATATTGAGAAGCAAGAAATGACACTTCAAGAGATGAGAAGAGAGGTCAACGTTTTTAACAAGAGAATTGAAGATTCTAATAAGTTTGTTATCAAAGTAATGCATGTGTGTTCGATGACTCTCTATGTTTTGTATGAAAAAATCTATAGGACCAAGCTGAAGATAGATGACGACTACAAAGATGTCTTCTAATTTGTTAAGGAAGGGTGGACTTCCATATTATTGTCAAACTGGTTGGGAAGAAATTAGATCTTTTGTTTTATGGTTTTGATTAGTTTTTTGATAAGCCTAGTTGGCTTTAGAACTCATCTCCCCACCCCCCCCCGTGTTGTGTAGACACTATGTTTTTATTATTACTATGCTATAAGACCTTATTTTTACCATTGATACTTTGAACTTTACATTTTTTGTTTTTGATATAGGCAAATAGTGTGTTGTTGTTTATTTGCTAAAAGTTTCTAGTGCTAATAATGTGCTATTAATATGCTAGTTTATTACATGAGCTAACACCCTCTTGTTGCGTTTAATGATAAAAAATAAATAAGAGAAAAAGAATTCAAAAACTTGTATATGATTGCAAGAACAACAAATAAGAGACAAAATCAACAGATTCTTGAAATGACATAACTTTCCAACCACTATACCCTTTTTTTAAATGAACCCAAACAAGTTAATAAATGTATATATGGTAACCATTTCCATATTCAACTTTCTATCTACTTTCAATTTTAATTGTCTTCTTGTTTATATGTTAAATTGATTCAAGTTAATTTTATACTAATATTTTTTAAAACTTTTTAATAATTTATTATTCTTTTTCTATTCATTTTTTTTTATTAGAGACGAAAGGATTAAAATATAGTTAATGAAAACAAATATCCTAAATCTGATTTAAAGCAAACCCTAAAACAAGTAATGAAATACATATTAAAAAATAGATAATGTATATAACAACCCAAATAAAATTTCATATATGTATATAAAAAAATTCAAATAAAACATAATAATATTATGTTTGAATTTATTATATAAAATTAAGTTATATATATACACATATATGTGTATATGAAATGTAAATTACAAATGTATTTATACATGTACATGTATCTTGTTTGAATTATAATTTAGAATACTCAAATAGAAAATCAAGGAATTATGGTCATTGTCCCTCTACAATAGTAATAATAATATAGTCATCAATTAAAAATTAAACAATTGATCATATGGCATTGAAATCTAACATCAAAGTGAAATGTAATCCACTCAACAATGATCCTTCATGAAAGGTGTTGTAGGCCCATCAAGCTTACAATTGGTGCTCGGTGTACATCCAACTATAACCCCTTCATTAAAATAACTCAATTTGATCCATGCCTTCTCTTTTGAGTGGGTCAACTTGTGACTATAAAATTTCGTGTTATATATATAATTGACTTATGTCAATTTCTTATCTAGGCTTGCTCTAAATCAATTCAAAATAATATTTTAAGGTCATAAGTGGAGGGTCGGCACAATCAGTGAGAAATGAAAAGATTAATTTAAAACAATAATAAAAGAGTGACGTTGTTATCCATTAACAATTTATTAATGTATATTATGAAGCATAACTTAAGTGGAGGTTAAGTGAGGAATCTATTTCAGTGTTCTTTTTTTCTTTATCAATAATATATCTTCGATTATCCAAGCATAAAGCCAAACGAACAGGCCGCTCGCGGATTGAAAACGTCATAAATGTAATAGACCATTTTCAAAAATTGTAGAAAAATTTGCTTTCATACAACACATAAACCTCATCACAAGCGAGTTTAAAACTGATTTAATTTTTAATATTGAATATTTATAAATTTATAATTATAATAAGAAAATATTGATTGAACTTATTAAACGGTATAATAGAAATGATGTAAACAATTTGATGTTTATTTTGATATTTTAGCTTAGTTTTTTAACATTAAAATTATTAGTTTCTAGTAAGCCGCAAAACATGATTTGGTTGAATTAAGTGAAAAAATAAGGTAGTCTTATGAATACAAAAATGAATCTTTTATCTTAGAGGAAGGAAAGATGTGAAAGGACAAATAAGAATTTTATAATCTAAACATAAGATCTAGGGTTTTCTATTTATAGTGAAATTTGCATCCATACTTTATGCAGTTTTTAACCATTTCAATATTATCTTAATTTAATTACACATTGATGATCAATGACATGCTTCTGTGTTTAATTGAACTCATGGTTAGATTCTTATAAATAGCTATTTCATCCCCTTTTACATATATTCTCATATTATCACATACTCGTTACCTTCCTCAACTTGATCATTTTCTTATGTACTTCACTTATGTACCATTTAGAATTGAGTCTAGTTTAAACTCAAGGTACACAAGATTAATTCTTGAATTTTAAAATGAATTTCTAATTTTATTGACTCTCTTCAATATTTAGTATGGGTTAAATCAACACACATTTCTGTGACCTATTGCTATATTTTGGTATTTGAGCATGCTCATTTTGTAAATTAATCCCTATGGGAAAATGGAATATTAATAAGAAAAAATCACTAGAACAAATTTCATTTTTTATTGGACAAAGAATCTTAATTTTTATTCAAATTTCATATTGTCATATATATCAATGTGATGTTATATATAAGCACTCACTCAAAACATAAACATGTCCATTTATGGGGGATTGAATTAGGATAACTTGACCCTAGTGATTCATAGTCTCTACAAGGTGTTTGCAATTATTAATTTGATATGCTTAGACACATTTGAGATAAAATGAAGAGAAAATATTATACACAATATGTTGTCATTTTAGTTATGTGTAGCTAGGTTGATTATCACACCTTAGTGAAATTCTATAACCTTGTTTTCAAATTAAATGGGGCTCACATAGAAAATTATAAGGATATGTAGAGTCAATCCATACTCCATAATAAAAACATTAATTTATGTGTATGTAGTAAATGATTCTATCATGATATAAATGGCATTTCTTAACATTATTCCCTAAGCCAAGTACATGTATTAGAGTTTTATTCAGCAAGCTTGATTAGATTTGATTCCTAGCATTGAATTAACTAGCCTAGATTTATTAAAGTAAATTTACATATTTATTTAGTTTTGGTGAATCTTTCTAGTATTACATTGTAATAGAACTTGTATTTAGGGTAAATAGTCCTTCCATGTAAGGTTTTTAGATCTATATTACCATGGAAATAAGTATGTCGTGTCTAGATCTAATCACATGTTATTCCTCTTTACAATTTAGTGTTTCATTACTTTATGGTTCTATAGGGACGTTTACTCTAAGATTGAATTTTATTTCCCATATCCTTCTCAACCTTGTGACTATCGTCAAACATAATTTCTATTTTGGATAAATGAAAAACTTTTTTTAAACCTATATTATTCCTCACCTTTTATATCATTGTTAGGAGCTTGGCCCTATTAGGATCTTACAACAATGCCTTGTTAGAAGTAGTCCCTATTCGGAGTCACCTAATTAAGGGATTTGCCTCTAGCCCTATTATGATCTTTACTCTATTATGAGTAATCTCATAGGATGATTTCTAACACAAGCTAATGAGCCATCTAGTTAAAGAAATCAATCTTCAAACCTATTAGGATACTACTCACCCTATTAAGAGTGACCCTATAAAGGAATCTCAACTTGAGAGCCTATTAGGACTGAATACATAAAGTGATGTGGTTATTAAACTTCTAAATTGATTGTAATAATCCAATTCATCTCAACATTTTCTTTAGTTTATAGGAATTTGACCACTGGCTTGATCTCACACATTGTACTTGATCTACACACTTATTACTGCAAGATTCTATTATATAATACACATTTTAATCTTCAAGGAAACCATTTCTAACCAAAAAATTTTATACAAGAATTTCTCTTAAGACCTTCCAAACTATACTACCAAACCCTAATCCATCATTTACTAGATACATTCAATCGCCAATTTGAACTGCATATCAATTCAACAAAGAACAACTAGCCTTTTGCACTTTTCCAATGTACATAAATGACCTCAAAAAAATTGATCACAACAAAAAATTAATGACCAATTCATCATTACCCATTAATTGCACATCAGTTTTACATCATCACCCAACTTTATATTGTGAAAGATCTATTAGATTAGGCACATAAGTTACTGGTTAAAGATCAACCATAAATTTTTCTAAGTGTTCTTACACTTTCTCCTAGGCATACTATAAATGATATAAAACATGTCTTCTGGTAATAATTTTTTTGTACAATTTGAATATTTATCTTATAATTGAGTATAGATCATAAATCTTGAATTACAACATCTCAATCATCATAGATTTGATAGAATATACAATTAATTTACTCTCTATCACTATCTATTCAACCCAATCACTCTAGCACACCTAATCCATCAAAGCTTTTGACCAACTTGTTCTTATATTGCACAATGATAGACAATGCATCATGGTACATCCCTTAATCATCCATATCCACCACACTTTTATTTCTACTACACATCCACTTTTAAATTGATTTCCACTTTTCTCATACTAGAAAAATGCTCTTGATAAATAGTCAACATATAACCTTCAAGTTGATAAATGGACAAAAAAATTTAAATCCTATCCTCAACAAACACCCCTAGGTCCCAATAAAAAGTTTCTAGGAAAAGATCAACTCAAGTTATCCATATCTTGGACTAGATTGAACTAAGTTGATCTATTTTTAGGGCTTTGATTTTTGTGGGATCTAGGCATAATGCGAGGATATTTCTCTTGGGTGTTTAATCCAGGTTGACTTTACAAGATGTGACATTTGAAATATCTATAAAATGAAACTTTTTCCTATAATTTGCACATCCATCATGATGTAATCATTTTACAAGAAAGCTACTGTGCATTCAAGATATTCAAAAAAGAAAGAATGCATTGAAGGGATCCAATAAAAAATTAACCTTACCAAGCATTCAAGTGCAAGGATCCTTTTCAAAGAATTTAAAGTAACCATTTCCATCATGCATACAAGATATTTCATTCCATAGATCTATTTATTTTTCCCATTAAAGGTCAAGCAAATGAGTCACAGTCAAGGAAGGATATCTACACTCATCTATCACATCTTCTTCATTAGGTTTTTTCTTATATGTTTTAAATTTGTTTTTTGTGTTGATCCAAACCAATGTCATTAGCATTCTTGATCATATTTTAATTACAATTGCATCTACTCAATATGATATACTCAATTATTTAGATTTAATCTTTACTACATAACAATATTCATTCCTTTACATTTATTTCAATTCAAGGTCAATTATGATATAATAACTCAACCAAGATAAGCCCCTCCCCACAAAAATCTCCCCTTCTTTCTTGTGTGCAGAAATAAGTTTCATAGTTGTACATCCAAAATATTAGGGTTTTGGAACTAGTGACTAGTCTTCTAAATAATTTATCAAATTTTGACACTCTAAGACAAGGTTGACTTTTATAGACAAGGAAAATATTTTTTGACACTATGCTAACATGGTGGAAGCAAGAAGTGTTGAAAAACAATACTGTTGATGTATAGAAATGAGGGATATTTTTGTAATCTACCATTAGAACAATCATTTTTTTGACATTGATGTTAAATCTACTACGTGCTAGTAAGACAAATACTAACTTTGGTAAAAGTTCTATTGTTTGATTGATTGATGAAAATGATTTGAAAAGAAAGGATAACAAAAGTGCCTAGAGAAAGGTTTAGTTATTGGTGCATAAAAGGCGCACTAAGGCCAACAAAGACTTTGATGATATAGTGTACTATTTATCTACTAAAGGCTATAATGAAAGGATACTTAAGCAAAGACAAGACAAAGACTAAAGAAAAGTAATGTGTTTTCCAAGCTTGATTGAGCAAACAATGCAAGTTGAGCACTTAGTTCAGGTTGAGGAAAAAGATAGTTATGATTGAGAAAAGCCAAACAAGACAAAATTCAATATGTGTTGAGCATCAAAAAATGATAGTATTAACCAAGTAAAGATTTAGTTCATGCTAAGAAACCTAGTGTTAACCAAGCATCAAAAGACTATTATTGCTGAGTGACAACATGTTATTGTCGAGTGACAATATAAAGAGTTTGAATAAAGATTTGACAAATTTGAGCTAACATAAGTTGATTTCTTGAATTATGTGAATCATGTTGATGATAAGCTTGATGAGTTGGTGGCACAAAATTCAAGATAAATTGTTTTGAAATTAATTTAATTAGGATGTAAGAGAAGTTTCTAGAGGGAAAAAAATTGAAAGAAGGGAGGATCAATGAATCTAACCTAACCCTAAGATGGACGATTGAGATTAAGCAATAAAATATCAAAATTCTCTATTTAAGGGGATACTAGGCTAGAAGCATGCATGTGAACCATAGGTCAAAGTCCAAGATAGGGATCTAGAGGTGTTGCTTCATATGGTGGAGGAAGGAATGAAGCTATAGTTGGCATACTAAGAAAGAAGGCTTAAGGAGGTGAAGGCTTGAAGTGTGAAGAAGTTAATAGAGATGAAGGGGAATGAATGTCAATCATAATGGAGAGCTGAATGAGATCTAAAATGTGTAAGTGAGTTAGTTTTTCATAAGATCAAGTCCTCCTATTACTTTCTATCAATTGTATGAATCTAGATAAATCCTTTGGATTAAGGTTGACCTAACATTCATATGTAAATCCTTTAACCGGGTGACATTCTAAGGGAATTTTCTAAAGTCCTCTTATAATGCTTACTTTTAATAAGGTGATTGAAATACTTTAACTTGGTCGCATTTAACAGTGTGCACTGTAAACTTCAACAAGGTTGGCTCCTCATAGAGCTCACTTTAGAAGTATGAAAATTCATAGCATGTTAGTGGTGATTTTTCCCAAATTGGGTTCCCACATTAAATTATTGTGTCAAATTGTGTGATTGCATTTGTGATAACTTATTTTTACATTTTTGCAAATTTTATTTGACCTAGGATAGTAACTTACAAAGGTTTAAGATATTGGATGACCTAATCAATACATGCACATGTATTTTCTAAGTACTTGGAAGTTTTATTTATACATTTAGACCCTGAATAATTGATTCACCTCCCCTCTTAGTTATTCTAAATTATTCCAACAATTGGTATTAGAGCTCTTGGTTCCTGCGAGGAAACAATTTGAAGGTACTTGAAGCTAAATATCAAGATGTATAAAAAGGAGCTACCCAAGCTAAACAGGGAAAATTTTCCTACATGGAAAAGCTTGATGAATCTACATCTAGGTGGACTTGAAGATTTTGCATAATCAACTATAACCATTGAGTATTTGGAAGTGAATAGAGCACCCACGCTTGAACAAATGAAACAAAAGAAAGATCACAATCAGGAAATGTTGGAGATTTCATCCACCCTAAGCTATTTAGAGTTTTAAGACATCAAAGAATGTACTATTGCTTTAAAAATGTATGGTGCTCTATAGAAAAAATTGTGGAGGAAACAAGAATGTGTGAAGAGCCAAGGCATAAAGTCTAAGAGAAAAATTCAATGATATGAAAATGCAAGAAGGTCAAACTATAGTTCAGTAATGTGGAAGAATCAAAGATGTTGTCAATGCAATTAGAGAATCAAATAAAAAGATCGGAGATGAGACTGTGATAAAAAAAAGTATTAAGAACCCTATCTATGCTATTAGATTATATGCTATACAAGAAATGAGGTGTACTCTATGTAGTGTTCTGACCCTCAAAGGGCTAGTTGGTAGAATCACTACTTTTGAACTTTCAAATTTTGATAATTTCAATTGTGAGAATGTTGACTTTTGTTTCAAACCTAAATTGACAATCAAAGAACCTAAAGAGAAGAAAAAGAAAAAGGTAAAAACTATTTCTAGTGGTAGACGTGAAATAGGAGATGAAGATCTAGAAGAACTAGAAGCACTACTAGCTAGGAAATTTCATAGAGGCAAAGGGAAAATAAAAAGATGAGTTACCCATCATATGTTTCAATTGTAATGAAGTTGGTCATATTGCAACAATATGTCATAAGAAGAATACTAGAAATGAAGACAAATAAAAAATTAGAAGAGATGAGAGTAACAAAGTATATAAAGATAAGGGAAAGAAAGATTGTTACATTGTTGAAGAAGAATTAGAAGATGAATGAAATGATCATGATGAAGAAGTTGTCTATGTTTCTATGAAAGATGATTCTAATGAATATGATGCTACTGCATTGGTATCCTATGTGGAAAAAAGTGATAGATGGATCATTGGTAGTGAATGTTCTCATTACATGACTAGTGACAAAAGTAGGTTCATAACCCTTGAGAATTATAATGAAAATAATGTTAGATTTGGTAATGATGCACCCTATCTAGTGAAAGGTAAAGGATCAATAAGATTCATAGATAAAATCATGTGTGACAATGTTTACTATGTAGAAGGACTTAACTATAATTTTTTGAGCGTGTCACAATTGAATAGTTCAGGATACAAAGTTGAGTTTGGAAACAAGAAGGCCAAGATCTATGACATTGATGGAAAACACATTGGAAGTGGTGATCAGAAAAGAGGTAATCTATTTTATCTTGACATGAATGAAGCAACCAATCTTGTTTTACAATTTAATGATGTGTGGCTATGACACAAAATGTTACTTCATGTAAATCATGACAACTTGGTTAGTATCAATAAGATAAAAAGAGTCAGTGGTTTGCAAAAATTGAGGAAACCTGATAATGTGATTTGCAAACAATGTCAATTAGGCAAGATCACAAAATGTAATTTCAAGAGTAAGACTTGTACTTCAAATGAAATTCTAGAATTAGTTCATACTGATCTATGCAGAATAATTAATGTGTAACACTATTGTTAGTTTGTGGTGACTGATCAGGAATGTACTATACATACTTCATAAATTCTTTGGAGCACCCTATTTTATCAGGATTTTGGGCTGACATGTAATTATTAATTACAACCCTAAAACAATAAAAATACTTGTATAAAAGGGCCTCGAGTTAGGAATTGTCTCGTGGTTGTGATGCAAAAAATGGTTCTTGTGGCAGTATTAAGTTGTAAGGGATTATGGATTGTAATTAGATTGTAATCACTAGATCATAATAATATTAGACTTGCTATTTGGTGGAGGTAGCCCAAGGATTGGGTGAACCAAGTTAAATCTTGGTGTCTTGTTTTTTTTTTTTCCTATGTGATCTATTATTTTTTGATATTATTTATATTTGCATGTAATTTTTATGTCCATCTGTGGTTTAATCCTAAGAAGTGGTATTAGAGCGAGGTTGTTCTTTCAATTATCCTATATAGGAAAGTCTCGCAGTTGAGTGGGAGTCTCATGGTTGAGTGGGAATGATGGTAGATGAGGGTAAGCTAAGGGTTGATAGGTTGAATGGGAAAAACTTCTAGTTATGGAAGATGCAAATGGAAGACTATCTTTATCAGAAGGATTCATGGAAGCCATTGGAAGGTAAAACCAAGAATTAGGGATTTATGTCAAATGATGACTAAGATCTTTTGGATATAAAATAACTTAGAAGAATTCAATTATGCCTAGCACCATCAATGGTATTTAATATTACAAAAGAAAAGACAACAAAAGAGTTGATGCGAACCCCAGTGAAATTGTATGAAAAGCCCTCTGCTTCAAACAAGGTATTTATCATGAAGCATTTATTCAATATGAAATTGATAGAAGGTGGATCCATTATAGATCATTTAAATGAGTTTAATACTATTAATAGTCAGTTATCTTTTGTGGGTATCAATTTTGATGAAAAAATGAGGTCTCTCTTGACTTTACATTCTTTGCCTAAAAGGTGGAATGGCTTGGTAATGGCCGTGAGTAATTCTATTCCTAGATCTAGTACCCTAAAATATTATGATGTGATTAGTTTTATTTTGAGTGAGGAAACTTGTAGGGAAACCTCACGTAGATCTACATTAGGAAGTGCTTTGAACAAAAAAACAAAGTCAAGGCATAATAATTGAGATTTCAAAAAAAGGTTTACTAGGTCTAAAATGTGTTAATATAGATTTCTATGAAATTTTTGTATATGGAAAACAAAAGAGAGTGAGTATTGTGAAGACTAGGAAGGAAAATAAAAAGGAGAAATTAGAGTTTATGCATATTGATGTATGGGGACCATGTTGGAATTACTTTATAATAACTAAGATGGGGGGTGAATTATTTATTCAAGGTCCAAATGTATAAATAAAACTTTTCACAATTTAGTGAACCCATAAAATATTCATACCCATGCATGTATCCATTGCGTATTTACTGAAACTTGTATGTTACTATCAAATCAATTTGTAAAAGTGTAAAACATGAAACACAACACATTCATCAGCACACTTGACATAATTATTTATGTGGAAACTCAATTTGGGAAAAACCACTAGTAACATGCTACTCCTTTTCACTCTTCTGAAGTGATGCCCTGTGAAAAGCCAACCCTATTTAAGGTTACAATACACAATGTTAAATGTGACCTAGTTAAGAGATTTCAATCACACTATTAGAAGTGGGCCTTGTTAGAGGAATTTAGGCCATTCACTTGGAATGCCACCATGTTAAAGGATTTTTTAATAACTGTTAAGTCAATCTTATTCCAAAGGATTTACCCTAGACTGATACAATTATTAGAGAGTAATAGTAGAGCTTTGATTTGATACAACTTACAACTTCACTTACAAAATAAAATCTCTATTCAATCCTAAATCATACTTGGCTTTCATACTTTGCAACTCTGATAGCTTGTTCACAATTCAAGCATTTATCTTCCTAAGCCTTCTTGCTTAATATGCAATTGCGGACTCTTCTCTTGGGTAGACTCTTCTATTGGGTCACTTGATGAAGCAAAACCCTTAATTCCTTCTTCTCCTTAGGTTCTCACACATGACACCAACCTCTCTTGCTTCATGACTAGACATTCCTATAAATAGGAAATTAGAATATTTTCCCACTCATTATCCATCGTCCAAATTAGGGTTTTGGATGCATTAGGTAGGATACAATGTATCTACTCCATATCTTGTCTTTTCTAGACACCTCTCCTAGAATCCATTTGATTTTTTCTAAAAATGGTTTATATCAAATTTTGTGCCACCAGCTCATCAATCTTATCTTCCTCCTAGTTCACATGTTTCAAGAAGAAAAACTTGTTAGCTTAGATTCAAAAATTTTTCAATCTTTATCATAATGAAGCAACTTGACATTATCAACCTTCTAATGCTTGGCACATACCGACATCAACTATAAAATTGCTTAGCATCAACTAAAGTTTACTGGTGCTTAACATCAACTAAACTTTATGTAGCATCAAGTCTCTTGCTTGGCATCCACTAGATTTCACTTTTACTTGGCTCCAATTGACTTTTTGCTCAGCTTTCACTAACTTTGCTTGACACCTACTATCTACTCGATCAAGCTTGGCAGATGAACTTTGTTTAACTTATTCTTCTAAACTTTCTAAGTGTAGCCAGTGTTTTTTGTAATCTTAAGTAGATCATCAATACATCATGCCATTGCTATCTTAACTAATCCTTATACTTCACTACATAATCATAACTCAACCTTTCCTCTAGGTTATTTTGTTACATCTTATTGACCAATCAAATCCTCCTCATCAATCAACAAAGTGATAGTACTTGAATCACAAATAATTGTCTTACCAACAAATAGTAGGTTTGACATCAGTGACAAAACAATGATTGAAACATAGAACCTTCTTCAACAATCTCCTTCTTAACAATCTTTTTTTCAATGATCTTCTCAATTAAATTTCAACAATCTCCCTCTTTGGCATTGATGGCAAACCAAACTGATCAACTAAGTCAATCAAATGATGACCATCTTGTTCAACCAAATTGACTAGGTAAAAATAGTAAGACAATACCAAAAGGAAAAACTTGTATTCCTCCATTTATCAACAACTTCCATCTTATGATTAGGTTACAAAACTCTTTCTTAGAACTCCCTCTGAGTTATTTCTTGTATCTCCCTCTTACTAGGTAGATTAGGATTTCTTCCTCTTTCTTTTGTTCTAGATTGATCAGTAGAGTATCTCCTCTTAGAATTAAACTACAGATATAAATAAAGAACTACATGCAAATATAACCAATAAAAGAAAATAATAGATCACATAGAAATGAACACAAGGCACCAAGATTTAACATGGTTCACCCAATCCATGGGCTATGTCCACCAAATACCAAGTCCGACCTTATTACAATCTAATGATTACAACCTAATTACAATCTGTAATGCCTTACAGCTCAATACCGCCACAAGAACCAATTTCACATCACATCATAATGAAAAAAATAATTAACCCTAAACCCTTTTATACAAGTATTTTATGTCATTTTAGAGTTATAATTAATAATTACATTTCGGCCCAAAATCTTGATAAAATAGGGCCCAATTTATTTTTTCAGGGTGATGCCTCGAACGCCAAAGAATTATGGAGTATGTACAGTACTTTCCTGATCAGTCACCACAATCTAATAATCTCCCACTTGGGAACTGATCAGGCTCCACACTAAACAACAATCTCTCACTTGGAGACTGATCCTGTAGCAATAGCACTACCACATGGGGATCCCACTAGATCAAACTACCCTAGACTCTACTGTTCTTTTATTCATGTTCAATCTAGAAGACCAACCAAAGTTGAAGAGGATTTCAGCTTCTCCCTTGTTACAACCTTTGTCAACATATCTACTAGATTGTCATTTGTATGTATCTTCTCTAGCTTTAACTATCCATCCTCCAAAATTGACCGAATAAAATGGTACCGCAACTATATGTGTTTCATCTTAAAATGCAGAGCTTAATTCTTGGCAAGATGAATGACACTCTAACTATCTATGAACAAATAATTATCCTTCTGAGGATGTCCCAATTCTTCCAAGAATAACTGAAGCCATAACATCTCCTTGACTACCTCTATAGTGGATAGAGCATTAATCTTCTGTAACCTAGAAACCTAGCTCACAGCTGCCGCACCAATAGTAAAAACATAACATGTAGTACTCTGCTTGGTATCAATATCCCCTGCCAAATTTGAGTCAACATAACCTTATAAATTAGTAGTAGAGCCCCCAAAGTGTAAACACTTATTGGATGTGCCTCTCAGATATCTGAGAATCCATTTGACTACATTCCAATGCTCAATTCCTGGATGACTCATATACCTACTAACGACTCCCACTACATGTGCAATATCTGGCCTAGTGCATACCATAGTATACATCAAGCTTCCTACAGCCGAAGTATAGGGTACCTTGGACATCTTATCCTCCTCTACCTATGTCTTAGGACACATCTCCTTAGCCAATTTCAAATGACCAGGTAAAGGTGTGCTGACAACTTTAGCATTCTCCATAGAGAAATGTTGCAACACCTTCTCAACATAATCAACCTGAAATAGTGTCAATGTTCTATTTCTCCTATCTCTGGAAATCTTCATACCAAGGATTTGTTTTTTTGCCCCTAAATCCTTCATAGAAAATCCATGTGCTAACTGGCATTTTAGCCCCTTAATATGGTCCATGTTAGACCCAGCTACAAGAATATCATCAACATATAAACATAAAATAATGTAGCTATCATCATCCAACCTCTTAAAATAAACATAGTAATCTAAATGAAACCTATTATATCCATGCTTATGCATAAAACTATCAAAGTTTAGATACCATTGCTGAGGTGCTTGCTTCAAGCCATATAAACTTTTCTTCAATTTGCTCACTAAGTTCTCCTTACCTTTGACCTCAAAACCGTGTGGCTGAGCCATAAATATTTCTTCATCCAAATCAC
Source organism: Cupressus sempervirens (assembly GCA_028749045.1). Taxonomy (NCBI): domain Eukaryota; kingdom Viridiplantae; phylum Streptophyta; class Pinopsida; order Cupressales; family Cupressaceae; genus Cupressus; species Cupressus sempervirens. The sequence continues at coordinate 565,272,659 of CM053788.1, read as the reverse complement.
CATGAAGAAAGGTTGTTTTAACATCAAGCTACTCTAAATGTAAATCTTAAATAGCCACAAGACTTAAAACAGTATGGATAGAAGTCATTTTAACAACAGGAGAAAATATCTCGTCAAAATCAATTCCCTTTTTCTATGCAAATCCTTTTACAACTAACCTAGCTTCAAATCTTTTCTTATCTCCTACCTCTTCTTTCAACCTATAGACCTACTTATTCTGTAAAGCCTTTTTACTTGCAAGAAACTTGCATAAATACCATGTCTTATTCTTCAACAAAGAGTCCATTTCATCTTTCATTGCAGACTCCCACTGAATCTTAGTATCCACCTACATAGCTTCATCATAACTTTCAAGTTCGCCAGCATCAGTAAGTAAAATAGAATACAAAGAGTGAGAAAATCTTTGTGGAGGTATAATTTTCCTTGTTGACCATCTAACATTCACTAGTGTGTGTGGTATTTTTTGTTGTAGTTGTTGCACATCATGAGGAATGGCTGGAATATTAGCTTTTGGAGTATCATCTAGCACTACATAATCATCTTCTTTCTTCTCATGTTGCTACAACAGATCTTTATACAACACTTTCTCATTGAATATGACATCCCTACTTACAATTTTATGATTTTCAAAATCCCAAAGCTTATAACCAAATTCATTAATTCCATATCCAAAAAATATACATTTCTTTGACTTAGCTTCTAGCTTGGTTCTATTTTCAAAATCTATGTGAGAAAATGCTTCATAACATAAGATTTTGAGAAAAGAATAACTGACTTCTTACCAGTCCATGCCTCCTCTGGAATACCACAACCCAAAGGAGTAGAGGGACCTCTATTAATAAATATATAGCAGTATTGATAGCCTCCACCCACATGTATAAGGGCAACCCAACATGCAACCTCATGCTCCTTGCGCACTCCATTATAGTCGTGTTCATGCATTTAGCCACTCTATTTCCCTATGGAGTCCTTGGAATAGTTTTCTGTCTATGAATACCATTAGTGGAGAAATAATTTTCAAATTCATGACTACAATACTCACCACCATTATCAGATCTGAGACATTTTAATTTCTTACTAGTCTCATTTTCAACCAAGCATTTCCATTTCTTAAAAGTTTGAAATACATCAAATTTATGTCTAAGGAAATAAACCCATACTTTTCTAGTTGCATCATCAATAAATGTAACATAATAATGAGAGCCACCAAGGGAAGATACTTGAGCTGGTCCCTATACATCTATATGCACAAGCTCTGATCTCTCCTTTTTGTTTTCCTTCCTAGTCTTTGCAAAACTCACTCTCTTTTTTTTTCCATACACACAACTTTCACAAAAATCCATATTAACACATTTTAGACCTGGTAAAACTTTCTTTGAATGAAGTACTTTCATAACTTTCTCACTCATGTGCCCAAGTTTGTTGTGCCACAATGCTGTATCAAAATCTACAGTGGCTATTTGTTCTCCCTGCTCAATTGCAGCAATTATTCCTGAACATTCATTTTTCTCTAAAACAATCAAAGTAGAAGGAACAATATGACCTATACAAAGACATAAGGTGCCTACTTTCACACCTTTTTCTACTACAAGGGAACCTTTTGAAACCTTCCAATTTTTATCATTAAAAGTAACTACACAACCCTCATCATCAAGTTATCCTACTAAAATTAAATTCATACTCAGCCTTGGAACATGTCTTACCTCATGTAGTAGCCAATGATTCCCATTTTGCAACTTAATCTTAATTTTACCCTTTCCAACAATCTGACAAGGTTGATTATCCCCCAAATAAACAAGCCCAAAATCCCCTTGGACATAATCAATGAAATAACCTCTATGAAGTGTAGCATGAAATGAAGCACCAAAATCTAATACCCATGAATCATCAACATTTTCTAAAGACAGAAGCAAAGCATCCTCTTCAGACTTGTTACTTACCACATTTGCCTCCTTGTCTCCATCTGATTTATCTCCTTCATTTTTCTTTCAATTCCAGCAATCTTTCTTTTTGTGCCCTAGTTTCCCATAGTACCAGCAATTGTTTGGTTCTCTCAATTGAGACCTCTTCCTCTTTGACTTTCCTCTTGATTTCTCACGATTTCCAAAATTAATTCCTCTTAGTCGTTTTTCCCTATTTTGTGCATTCAAAGCACTTCCTAATGTAGATCCACCTAAAGTTTTCCTAGATGATTTTTCTCACTTAAAATAACATTGATCACATCATCATATTTTAGGGTACTAGATCTAAGAACAGAATTACTCATAGCCATTAGCAAGCCATTCTAGCTTTTAGGCAAAGAACACAAAATCAAGAGAGCCCTAATTTCTTCTTCAAAATTGATACCCACAAAAGATAACTGACTAGTAATAGTATTAAACTCATTTAAATGATCTACAATAGATCTACTTTCTGCCATTTTCATATTAAATAAATGGTTCATGAAAATACCTTGTTTGAAGCAGAGGGCTATTCATATAGTGTCGCTAGGGTTTTCATCAATTCTTCTATCATCTTTGCTTTTGTAATATTAAATGCCACCAATGGTGCTAGGCATAATTGAATGCTTCCAAGTGCCTTTCTATCCAAAAGATTCCATTCATCATTTGACATAGTTCCCTGATTCTTGGCTTTGCCTTCCAACCGCTTCCATAAATCCTTCTGATATAGATGGTCTTCCATTTACATCTTTCATAACTAGAAGTTCTTCCTATCAAACCTATCAACCCTCAAATTACCCTCATCTGCCATTACTCTCACTCAACCGTGAAACTTTCTTGTAGAGGATAACTGAAAAATAACTAGGCTCTGATACTACTTGTTAGGATTAAACCATGGACATAAATAAAAAACTACATGCAAATATAACCAATAATAGAAAATAATAGATCACACAGAAATGAACACAAGGCACCAAGATTTAACATGGTTCACCTAATCTCTTTGCTACACCCACCAAACAACAAGTTTGATCTTATTGCAATCCAGTGATTACAACCTGATTACAATCCATAATCCCTTACAACTCAATACTTCTACAAGAACCAATTTTGCATCACATCATAATGAAAAAAAAAATAACCCTAAACCCTTTTATAAAAGTATTTTATGCCATTTTAGGATTATAATTAATAATTACATGTTGGCCCAAAATCTCGATAAAATAGGGCCCAAATTTATTTTTTCGGGGTGATGCCTTAAATCCCAAAGAATTATGGAGTTTGTACAGTACTTTCTTGATTAGTCACCACAATCTAACATCTCCCTTTGATGTCATCTTTTTAGCTCTTTGATCAATGTCTCCCTCTTTGTTTTGACTCAATTCTTCAGATCTTTCTCCCTCCTTGATCAGCAAATTAGTTTAGGACTTTCTCCCACCTATCTCTTTAACTTGATTAGTAAAACTCTTCTTCTAATGATGATTAGTTTAATGAACTATCTCCCTCTTTGACAATAATGCCAAAGACCTATACCAAAAAATTGTCATCCCAAAGAATTTATATATAAGCATTCACAGTTTCTTCAATTTCTCCCTCTATCACCTTGTTGGTGACTATTTTGAATCTTTAGCTCTATGATTACTTCAGGCAGTTCCTAAAGTAAGATCCACTACATCAATTTGTATTATATGAACATTAGCTTTATTGATGTAGGGCACTTCTTCTATTTCTTAAATAGCCTTTTATAGGGGTATCACCCCTAGTTTACCTCTTAGATACTCATGAGCATCCTTGGGTAATGGTTTTGTGAAGATATCAACAATTTTCTCCTTTGAGTTAACATATTCCATCTTCACCTCTTTGTCTTGAACTAATTCTCTTACATAATGATACTTGATTGCAATGTTCTTTGTCTTTGTGTGCATCATTGAATTCTTTGATATATTGATAAAACTTGTATTATCACAATAAAATCACTAGTTCTGTGATTTTGTTCTTCATTCCTTTGAGCTACCTATTTGATCCATACAATGTTTGTGTATTTCATAGCAGTAGCAACATATTTTGCTTCAACAATAGATTGTGAAGTACAACTCTATTTCTTATTTTTCCATGCAACCAGTCTCTTGCCTAAGAAAAATGATCCTCCACTAGTGCTCTTTCTATCATCAATGTTTCTAGCCCAGTTAGCATCAATGTAGGCTCTTAAGTCAAACCTTTCATTCTTCTTATTGTATAGACCAAACTCTTCTGTTATTATCCTCTTCACAACCATTAAGTGATTCTCCCTAGAATTAGTAGAGAATCTTCCAACTATCCTTACAAATAATGCAATATTAGGTCTTCTATGTTCTACATATTGATAATTTTCAATCATAGACCTATACAATGTTTGATTCACCTCAACTGAATCATCATTCTTTGACAACTTATGTTCTATCACCATAGGTGTACTTACTGGTTTGGAATCCTCTAGTCCAAATGTCTTCAATATCTCTTTCACGTACTTTGATTGAGTAATGTATATACCATACTTCATCTGATATACTTGTAATCACACAAAAAAATTGATTTCTCCAAACATAGACATTTCAAATTCTTGCTTTATCTTATTTGTAAAATCCTTACATAAAGCATCCTATCCTCTAAATATGATATCATCAACAAATATTTTAGATAGAAAAATACCTTTTCCTTTTTCTATCTTTATGTATAGATTGTTGTTATCATTAGTCCTTTCAAATCCAATCTTCACAAGATAAGTATGAAGTCTCTCTCACCATGCTCTTGGTGCTTGCTTCAATCCATAGGGCTTTGTGTAGTCTACATATCATGTTCTTATTGTTGCTATCAACAAATCTTTCTAGTTGTTCTATGTAGACTTCATCTTCTAGTATGCCATTCAAAAATGCAGATTTAACATCCATTTGATAAACTTTGAAACCTTTGTATATAGCATAAGCAAGTAGAGTTCTTACTAATTCCATTCTTGCAACATGAAAAAATATCTCTCTATAGTCAATTCCTTCTTGTGCATATCCCTTGCAAAATCATCTTGCTTTGTTTCTTGTGAGTTCACCATTTCCATCTAGCTTGTTTCTAAATACCCACTTGGTACCAATCACATTTTTGGTCTAGGAACTAGACTCCATGTTTTGTTCTTCTCTATCTATTAAATATTTTCTTTCATGGCCTTGTACTAGTCATCATCTTCTAATGCATCTTTTACTATTTTGGGCTCCTTCATGATTAACAAACATGATTAACTTCTTAATCTATTTCTTTTCATTGGCCGAGAATCTTTGTTTCCAATGATATGATTAGCAAGATTATGCCTTTTGACATATTTAGACAATCTTAGCTCAGCTCTTGTTTCTACACTTTATCTTTCAGCTTTAGAGTCATCATGTACATCTCTATCAGGTATCTTAGCATCTCTTTCATGTTTACTAATCTTAGAATTAAAATGTGCATCTTCTTCATTTTCAACTTGGCATTTAAATGTAACTCAGTTCTTGAATGCAACTCGACATTCACAAGGTGTGACTTGGTAGTCACTGATACTTGCTATTGATTTGTAACTTGATTCACAACATCTTCTTTAGTAGGCATTCTTTCATAAAAGTATAAAAATTATTTCTATTCCTTTGGTTCTTACATAGGCTCAGCCACATGTACTTCTATAAATTTATCAAAATTCACATTTGCACTTTCCACAATTTGTTTAGTGTTAGTTTTTAAATACTTGTCAGATTTGCTTCTTGTGAAGTATCCAAGGAATATACCTTCTTCACTTTTTCCATCAAACTTTTCATTCCTAATATCTTTGATAATGTAACACTTACTTCCAAAAACTTTAAAGTATTTTGCATTGGGTGGATATCTATACCATAGTTCAAAAAGTGTTGAATAAGTTCCTTTCTTGACTTGCACATGGTTCAAAGGTATATACAATAGTACTTATAGCTATTCTAGAGCAACATTCTTCTCCATCATAAGTGTTCTAGCATAGTCCATTATAGACCTATTTCTCCTTTTAGTAATCCCATTTTTTGGAGGGGTCCTGGGTGTAGATGATTGTCTTTTGATTCTTCTATTATTATAGAACATCTCAAACTCATTCGAAGTGAATTCTCCTCCTTTATTTGATCTCAAGAATTTCAAACACTTACCTGTCTCTTTCTCAACTCTTGCCAAGTACCACTTAAACATTTGAAAAGTATTAGATTTCTATTTTAGAAACATGACTATCACCATCTTAGAGTAATCATCAACAAATAGCATTATGTGCTTATCTCCTCTATATATTTGCACTTCAATTGGTCCACATAAGTTAGTATGAATGATCTCTAGTGTTTCTTTAGAGGTATAATATTTACTCTTAAAGCTTGACTTTGACATTTTGCCTAGATAACATTGTTTACACACTAGATTATCAAGTTTCTTCAACTTAGGCAATCCTCTAACTCTCTTCATGTTACTGATACTAACCAAGTTGTCAAAATTAACATGACATAATCTCTTGTGCCAAAGCCATACATCATCAAATTTTGCAACAAAACAAGTAGCATCCTCTATATCCAGATAGAACAAATTACTTCTAGTTTGATCATCTTTTTAAATAAATTTTCCATTTGTGTCATATATCTTGGCAATTTTGTTTGCAAATTCAACCTTACATCCTAGATTAGTCAATTGTGACACAGGTAACAAGTTATAATTTAGTCCTTCAACATAGTAAGCATTGTCACATGAAATCTTGCCTGTGAATCTGATAAAGCCTTTTTCCTTTTATCAAGCACGGTGCATCATTACTAAATCTTACACTATTTCTATTGATCTCAGATTGGTTTTGACAATTGAGTGTCAACACACCTAAACTATTTTCTAAGTTGATGTTGAGTATAGTGTAGATGCTAAGTTACAATATGTGTTGAGAAAGAAATTCAACAAGTGTTGAATCATTTAGATGCTAAGTAAATAGATAGTGTTGAGAAAGTTTCAAGTATTGAGTGAACAATAGATGTCGATAAAATTCAAGTGTCGAGCAAGATAGAATTTAGTATGTGCTGAGCATTAGTAATCAACAAGTTTTGAGTAACATAGAATCAACATATGTGTTTGTGTCTTCACAAACTAAGATGTAAACCATTTTTGAGAAGACATATGGACATATCTTGAAGCTTAGAGATAAGATCTAATCTATTTGGATCCCCTATGCAATCAACATGTAACCAATCAAAAAAATGGAAAGATTTGAGTGAGAAAGATAGATGAATCTCAATCATAGATTCATACCTAACCCTAAGTCATGAAATATTTTTAAGGAGAAAAACCACCATAATTTATAGTGTGTGAGAGAGAGAATGCATGTGAGGAGACAATGCTAGTAAAGAAGTAAAAGGGGTGAATTGATCAAGTTGAAAGTGACTTAGAAGAAGGATAGAATTGTAGAATCAATTTTCAGAACAAAGGATCAAGGTTACAACATTTTCATACTAGATCAATGAGGATCAAATTGGACAGAACAAGGATCTAAAATTACCAATAACATATTGCAAGTAATCAGGTCAAACATTCTATGATACTTTCTAACAATTGTATTAGTAGAATGAAGTCCTATGGAGATGGGTTGGTTTAATAGCCATTGTATAAAGCCTTTAATAGGGTGACATTCCAAGTGAATTTTTTGTAAATCCTTTAACTAGGTATGCTTTTGATAGAGTGTTAAAATCCTTTAACAGGGTAGGATCTAACAATCCTTGTAAGCCTTTAATAGGGCAGGCCTTTTACAAGGCAGATCATGAGAATGGTCGAAATATGTAACCTTAATAGGTGAACTTCATTACTGTAGTAGTGAATAGTTGTGGATGTCATCCCCACCCCGATTTTATATTCTCATTAGAGGGTTTCTAGGTAATCATATCTAGTGTCAAGTGTTTATGTGGATGCATTTTCTTTACATGTTATTTCCATATGTTATTGCATGCAATGTTTTAGAGTTAAAAGTTTTATTGGTTAAAGTTTAGTACTTCTAATTCATGGCCCCCCCTAGAAGTATACTTCCCACTTGTAAATCCCAACAATTGGTATCGGAGTTAAGTTCCCATCAGGAGAAGCCTTACAACTTGGAGAAAAGATCTTGAAATGGAAATCTACAAGTTGGGAAAGACATTGAGAATTAGGAGATTGAGATACACTCTTACTACAACAATTGGATGAAGTCAGAAATGCTTTGAGGAGATTACTAAAGAAAAGAAAAAGAAATCACCATAGTTGAGAATGACACCCAATATAAGGAGATTGACACCACAAAGTTATTTGCAGATGGTAACTCATGTGATTTTGATGCAACAGTTATAGATCTCATGGACAAGAACAAAGCACAAGCTAAAGAGATAAAAAAATCTCAAATTGGAGCAAGAATCACAAGTAATACTGCTATGCCAAGTGATTGAACAAAAGAAGAAAGCCACTAAAGATAAGGTCATGATTGAAGAAGACAAAAGAATCTTGTCAAAATAGATTGGAAGAAAAATCAATAAAGTTGTCTAGGATTTCAAACATGTAGTTGGATATCCTGAGCCAACTGATGAATGCTCATCATGAATTGAATGTTAATGACATTGAGATAACTACATTGAAGTTGCAAAATGAGAAACTATAGAATGACCTAAAAAGAGAGAAGGAATTTATAGAAAGCTTCAACAAGCCAAATTAATCCATCAAGTACTTTGAGCAAATACTAAAATCCCTTAGATCCAGTAAAGACACATCAAGTTTGGGCTATACAAGCACTGAAGAAGGAGAGTCATCCAAGACTACTAAACGAAGGAATGAAAAAGGTAAGAACTCTAAACCCACTTATCATTTTTGTGGCAAAAAAGGACATAGAACTAATGTTTTTAGAAACAAGAAAGGTAGTCAGAATGCCAAGCCAAAGAATATGATCCATTGTTACAAATGCAAAAAAAAAGGTCATTAGGCACATGAATGTAGGACAAGGACAATGTATGGACCAAGATTTGAAGGACACTACTACACTTGTCAAAAGTTTGGACACAAAGCCTTTGAGTGTAGATCCAAGACCACATGATCATTAAACAAGGGAAGAAGCCATGAAAATTCCTATAATTGGGACTCAATACAAGGCATAGTTATCTTAATTGTCAAGAGTATGGACACATCCCTAAGAATTGCATAAGAACACATTTTAGTGGAAGCTACAATAGATGGTTAAACCAAATTACATGCTTTAGTTATTTAAAAATTGGTCACATCAGTAGGCACTGCCCAACAAGATTAAAAGCACCTAACTTAGACTCAAACAAGGGAAAAGACAAGGTAGATTTTGAGCACATTAGAGGAGATATGAATAAGACACGAAAGAAGAAAAATGAATGTAGTAGATCAAATGAAGGGATCACTTCACCTAAAGGGTCAAGTGGTCATACTTCATCAAACTAAGAAAAAGAAGGTATGAGGGATTGATATTTAAATGTTTTATCATACATTAGTTCCTAGAATAAATTAGTATTAAAAAGGATAGATCAGCATGAATAAAGTTGCAAAGTTAAATCTTCGAAATTTTCACATTGTTGCCAGGTAAGGAAAGTTTCCTTCAAATGCCGAGTAAAATCCTAGTATATGCCAAGTTGTCTGCCAAAGCTAGCTGAAGCCAAGTTAGTCATGGTTGTCAAATAAAAGGGAAATTCTTAGTGAAGTTGAGTAAGGGAAACTCTAGTGGATGTCAAGTGTTGAATAATCAATGGAAGATGAGTAAAACATAATTACATAAGGATCCAAGTGGACAGTTGTATATGCACTAAGCATTAAATGATATGTAATGAAGGGTATAAGGTCAAGTTTTTGATCATTTTTCATCATTGCAAAAATAGAGTAAGAGAAAGAAGAGCACATAAATGATTTCCAAGAAGAGATTGATGCTTTTATGAAGATTCCAACAAAGATTCAACATTGTTTCATTGATCTAAGGTATTTACTTAAGTGTTGAGCTACGAAATTATACAATTTTTACATCTTGAAACCCTAATTTTAAAAAATGGCTTTTAGCTCAAGGAAACCAAAGGAAAAGGAACCATTTGAGGTTCATTTCATCAGTAATGAAGTTAAACAACCAAATTCTAGGCCAATTCTTGAAGTGGCTTACAAAAATGATCCTGTTGGTGCTTTATCTATTATTCCACCTAAGGTTGTTATGGTGCAAGATGTCAAAAAGTGTTATAATTGTAAAGATGGAGGAATTGGTGACATGGAGATTTGGAAAGCATAAGAATGGGGTATTAAAGGAAGAATTTTAGATTGTTGAAAGGAAGGGCTTAACCCGTGCCCTATATTTCCCTATATTCTTCAAGACTGAATGGATAAGAATAGTTTTGAGCAGAATTCATGACGGATGGTTCTGGTTGGAAGATTGACCTATTAAATTTTCAAAAAGAATCATGTATAGGGAAATAGGATACCTAACCCTAGAATGTACAAAGACTCTAAGGAGTGATTCAAAAGAAGCCATAGAGAAGAACACTGGGGCAAAGTGGAATAAAAGAGGCATGACTATTGACACAATTAGAGATGCCCTTGTAGAATTTTCTATTAGGGTGATATCCCATAAATTCTACCAATCAAGCCTACTAAACAGTGTAACTTACATTTTAGTTGATGTGGGATACAAAATTGTCAAGAAGGATCCTACATATGATCTAACAAAACTATAACTGCAAAATATAATGGAGAATTTGGGAGCAATAAGGAGATCCAAGATTGCTTAGCGTAAGTTTGGATCAATTTTGACATGCATATTTTTCTATGTTCAAAACAAATTTTCCTCTTTTGGTAAGATAATTTGGAAGACAAATGGGTCTATAGCAGTATAAGTAAATGAGTACATAGAGCAAATAGGAGCCAATTTTGAAACCTTAGTAACAAGCTATTTTGAAGAATTCAAAAGTCTATGAAGAAAATACTTAGAATACCAATTTCTCTTGTGGATCATCACATTAATGGCATTTTTTTCTTAGTTGACATTGTCTACACTTATATCCAAGTAGCAATACCAAGAGTGAGATGGCTAAGGAAACTTAGATATGAGATAAACATAGATGAGGCCTGACCAACAATCACAACATTTCTTGCAGAAGACATTGATAAAAGTGGCAAACCTTTTGGAATTTTTGATGTTGTAAAATCTAAAGTAGAAATGGACTTGAAAACTACTTCAACCCTAAAGAAAAAGGACAAATTGGTCAAAAAGGTTAAGGCCAAATTTGGTGAAGGGACAATAGAGGGTGAAGAAGAAGATGATGATGAAGAAGAACAAGAATAGGGCCAAGAGCCACTTGCCTTGACACAAGGCATGGAAAAAGATGTTTAATAAGAAGAAGGTGTTGAGGAGGAAGAGGAAGTTGAGGAAGCACCTACCAAGCCAGAGCCAAAGAAGAGAAAAGCTTAGAAACAACCTACAACACAGCCCAAGGGTAAGAAAACTGCCAAGCCAAGTCCAGCTAAGCCTACTACAAGGGTAATTACAAGAGCCACAAATAAAGAGGCTAAGGAGAAAGAGAAGAAGAAGGCTACCAAGCAACAAGGTCTAGCCAAGAAGAAATTAGGAAGGAAATATTTTGCTCGAGCTGACTCAGATGAAGAGAGAACAGAGTCAAAAGATACAAGCCAATTTAGAGTGGTAAGTCACACCATAAGTTTGATTTAGAAAATATATGTGATCATATTAGAGATAATGCAAACTTAACTTACTTAAAGAGCATTGATTTTAATAAGTTGAGTAGAGGAGAAAAAAACATGGTTGAAGAATTAGTCTACACCATGATGGAAAAGTTCAAGAACACCCCACTTGAACTTGGCAATTCAATGCCCAAAGAGTTATATTCTATTGTCAAAAATAAATGGCATTATTGCCTGAATATGGAGAAATAAATAAGAGAGTCAACATTGTCTTGAGTAATTCTTGAGCTCAAAAAAGGAAAAATAACTAAGGCCAATAAGAAACATGGGAGCAAATTTGCACCCAAATATAGAGCCTTTAGCATTCTTCAGAATAAGGTTGAAGATTTTGTTTAGAAGTCCCACTCAAATGCGGAAATTAATTTATGAATTAATAGCTATCAATGAAGGAGAAGAAGATCCCTTTGAGGGGAGAAAAAATGGAGAAGAGGATGACAATGAAAAGGAAGGTGAAGGTGAAAAAGAAAAGGCAAATGATATAGTGGAAAAGGAAACTCAAAAAGATGATATGGAAACTACTAAAGAGCAGCAAATAGAATCAATAAAAGAAAAGGATGTTTCACATGACACCTCCAAGTCCTCCACATGACACCTCTACAGCTATAGAATCAATAAAATAAAGGATGTTCCTAACAACTTTGGTCAGAACATAAACCTATTGACTATGAAGAATCTCAAGAAGATCCTTGACCAATCGACTCTACAAGCTCAATTATGCAATAATCTAGTGTTAATTAGTGTAAATGAGTTGCAAAAAGTAGTATTTGACTTGACTAGGGACAAGATTGAAACACAACATTAAATTTTAGTAGAGATAGCTATACAAATCAAATCCCTAGAAGTTGCAATACAAAACTAGGATGTTGCTCTGAGAATTGTAATGGAAGTGAACAAAACCTTCTTGGAAAAATATTCAGTCAGTGTATAGACCTTTTTACATAAGTGTCAAAAAGGGGGAAAAATTCAAAAGATAGAAGGATACTTAATTTTCAAGGGGAGACATGTGAAAGGGGGAGCTAAAATGAAAGGGGGAGTGATAAAATAAATAGAGAAAAGAAAGGAGAAGAGCAAAATAAGAAACAAGGCATAACAAGTTACATCAGATAAAAAGTATTAGAATTCAAAATTTAGAATAAAGACAAGGAGTATTAGTAGAGGCATATCAATCTACTTAGAGAGATTTTGGATACAAGGATATGGCACATCAACTCAGGGGGAGATACAAAATTTTGAGGTATATAGTCCTCCATAAAATTTTGAACAATTTTGAAGTTTTTTATATATGTCAAATAGAATGTATAATATACTCAAGGAGATTAGTTTCATCATATATAGTTAAGTGTTTTTGACACTCATGTCAATGGGGGAGATTATTGATCTCAGATTGGGTTTAAAAATTGAGTGTCAACATACTTAAACTATTTTCTAAGTTGATGTCAAGTTATAATATGTGTCAAGCAAGAAATTCAACAAGTGTTGAATCATTCAGATGCCAAGTGAATAGACAATGGAAAGTAAGTTTCAAGTGTTGAGTGAATAATAGATGCTGAGAAAATTCAAGTGACGAGCAAGACAAAATTTAGTATGTTTTGAGCATTAGTGATCAGAAAATGCTGAGTAACACAGAATCAACATATGAGTTTGTGCCTTCACAAATTAAGATATAAACCATTTTTGAGCTGACATATGGATAGATCTCAAAGCTTAGAGATAAGATTGAATCTATTTGGATTTCCTATGCAATAAACATGCCACCAATCAAAAAAATGAAGAGATTTGAGCGAAAAAGATAGACAAATCTCAATCATATATTTGTACCTAACCCTAAGTCATGAAATATTTTTAAGTAGACAAAGCCTCATAATTTATAGTGTGTGTGAGAGAGAATGCATTTGAGGAGACAATGCTAGTAAAGAAGTAAAAGGGGTGAATTGATCAAGTTGAAGGTGACTTAGAAGAGGGATAGAATTGTAGAATTATTTTTTATAAAAAAAGTATCAAGGTTACAACATTTTCATACTAGATTAGTGAGGATTAGATTAGATAGAACAAGGATCTAAAATCAGCAATAACAGATTGCAAGTAATCAAGTCACAAATTATACTATACTTTCTTACAGTTGTATTAGCAAAATGAAATCCTATGGAGATAGGTTGGTTTAACAACCATTGTTTAAAGCTTTTACTAGGGTGACATTCCAAGTGAATGTTTTGTAAATCTTTTAGCTAGGTACACTTTTGATAGAGTGTTAAAATCCTTTAATAGGGCAGGATCTAACAATCCTTGTAAGCCTTTAATAGGGCATGCCTTTCACAAGGTAGATCATGAGAATGGTCAAAATATGTAACCTTAACAAGTGAACTTTATTGTTGCAGTAGTGAAGAGTTGTAGGTGTCATCCCCACCCTAATTTTACCTTCTCATTGGAGGGTTTTTTGGTAATCATATCTGGTGTCAAGTGTTTATGTGGATGCATTTGATTTATATGTTATTTCCATATGTTTATGCATGCAATGTTTAAGAGTTAAAAGTTTTATTGGTTAAAGTTTAGTATTTCTGATTCACCCCCCTACTCCCCTCAAAACTATACTTCCCACTTGTAAATCCCAAAAATTTCAATCATAACAAGTTAAGGTAATGAACTTAATTTTGTTTCTAGTCATGTGATGTTAGAATTTATTTCCAATGATCCATCTATCATTCTTGTTCACACAAGTCACAAGTGCAATTGCCTCGTCTTCATTGGATTCATCATTCATTCCAACATATAACACTTCATCATCATGTTCATCAACAATGTAGCATGATTTCTTGCCATCATCTTTGTAATCTCTGTTGTCATCTTCTCTTTTGTTTTGATACTTGTTTCCTTCTTAGTAGTTTTTCTTTTGTGTACATCTTGCAACAATATGACCAACTTCATTGCAATTGAAACAAATGATGGGTAACTTACCTTTGAATTTGTCTTTATCTCATTGAAATCTTCTTGCTAGTAGTGCTTCCAATCATTGTCACTAGATATATATATTATCTTTGTTTTCTTCTTTTTCTACTTCACCTCATCAGAATCCTTCAATAACAACTTAGCTTTGAAAGTAGACTCAAGAATCTCTAGTTTGTAATTGTCAAAGTTAGATAGCTCAAAAGTAGTGAGTCTACGTACCAAACCTTCAAGAGTTAGATTATTTCCTAGAATACATATCAACTCTTGGATTGTAGAAACTGTAATAGCATAAATAGGAAATAATGTTCTCAAGACTTTACTTAACACAATATCATCATCTATATGACTAGTAGCTCCTCTTATTGTACTAACAAATTCTTTTATCCTAGCAACATATTGAGCAATATTTTCACCTTCTTCCATTCTCATATCATCAAGCTTGCTTCTGAGGCTCTCAGATTGAATTTGGCTCTTTGAACATTTTTGTCTCCTCCATAGATGGTGTTCAGGGCATCTCACATTTTCTTTATAGTGTCATAGCCTTTGATATCATCAAATTCAACATAGCTTAAGGCAGAGGCAATCTCCAACATTGCCTGATTATGTTCCTTTTTCTTCTTCATATCTTCAGTAGTTAGGGCTACAATTGGATCAAGATGTTCTACTGCAATGGTAGATTGTGCATGATCTTCAAGTCCTCCAAGGTGTAGCTTCATCAAACTTTTCCATGCGGGAAAGTTATCTCTGTTGAGCTTAGGTACTTCTCTTTTAGACATCTCGATCTTTGTGCTTCTAGTACCTTAAAACTAGTTCTCTTGAGCATATGACTCTAATACCAATTAATGGAATTACTTTAGAATAACTAAGGTGGGGGGGGGGGGCGGGGGGGTGAATCAATTATTCAAGGTCTAGATATATAAATAAAACTTTTCACAAATAGTGAACCCATAAAACATTCATACCCATGCTTGTATCCATTGTGTATTTACTAAAACTTGTATGTTATTGTCAAATCAATTTGCAGAAGTGTAAAACATGAAACACAACACATTCATCAGCAGATTGACACAATGATATACGTGGAAACTCACTTTGAAAACTAACACCAGTAACATGCTACTCATTTTCAGTCTTCTAAAGTGATGCCCTATGAAAGGAAAACCCTATTAAAGCCTACAATACACACTATTAAATGTGACCTGGTTAAGGGATTTCAATCACCCTATTAGAAGTGAGCCTTGTTAGAGGACTTTAGGCCATTTACCTAGAATTTTTCCCTATTAAAGGATTTTCTAATGAGTATTAGGTCAACCTTATTGCAAAGGATTTACCCTAGACTAATACAATTATTAGAGAGTAACAATAGAGCTTTGATCTGATACAACTTACAACTTCACTTGTAGATTATAGATCTCTATGTAGTCCTCAATGTAAGGAAACTTGCAATAAAGAATATAACTATTTCCATATAACCCATAATAGATTTGAAATAAACATGGAATTAAAATTCACTACAAGAGAATAGACAAGATACCCATAAAATTGTGACACAAGATATACCCTAGCAAACTCTCATTGAGGGAAAAATCCAGCCTCCAAAAGCATCCATCACCATGTATTATTCAAAAAAAAATCCTTTGCAATACAACCATGGAAGCCTTCATCGCCACAATCACCACTAAGAAAACTATGTGAAGAAGTATGCCATGCTCCCAACCTTCACAAATGCTCCTTTGGCTAACCTGTCAAGCCTTGTCCCACTTGACTCTTGTCTTTCTCACACTACAAAAACTACCTTTGTGGCTACCTATATAGTAGCAAGTCCCACAAAACCACCAAGTGGTTTTACATAAACCATGTGCTAAAACTATGTGCTACCTAACCAACTGACCCCACATTTAGTATTTGGCATTTAATTATTTTATCCAATATTAAATAATTACATAAAATATTATCACAATGTTACAATAAAACTCATCAAGAATATTCCATGAAAATTTTTACATGTTGCATGTCCATCTAGGTACAACATTACATAATAAAATAAAATAATATTATGCAATGTGTGCAACACCCATTATCTCAACAATCTCCCACTTGTTGTATACATTGCATAGGGTCAATCTATAGCCACATAAATGAACAATGGAGAAATCCCTCCCAGCACATCCACCATCATAGATCAAACTACACTAAGTGCTCCATCCTAGTACCTACAGTAAAATCAAAGTATCTAGCATCTTGAATATGAATGATCTCACCTCCTATTATGCCACTGCCACTAGACATACATAGAAGCCATCCAAAGAGAAAGCCACCCAATCTGTCACATTAGAAGATCATAAAATCCTATACCAACTGAAATTTCAAGCATAGAAAACCTCATCCAAGGGTAATCACATGTATCTATATTTGTCAAAATATCCATAGCTAAAATAGCACCCTTAGCAAGTGCCAAACCTATCCTACTATCCATACCTCCAAAGGTATACCAAGTGAATCTCACATCATCAACATATCCAATCTGCACCCTGCAATCACAAGCCTCAAGAGCAATACCTACCACATATATACCAAGAAGCTCCCACTACAAAAGATAATGTCAAATATATAACCAATCCACTCACAACATCTCAAAGAAGTGATTCCATGGAGTATCAAGGACATCCATGATACATAAATTGATGTCCTACAAGAACAACTCTCATACCAAGTCTCCAATAGTCTCCCAAATTCTCCACAACCAATAGAGGAAAGAGATAAAGGAATAATCATGTCATCTCTCACATGAGATACATGAGCACAAACCAGTGATCACAATCTTTAACCAATCTCAAATCCAATGTAAGTGAAACCAAACATCCAAGAACATAACCATGACTAGAGAAACCATGCAAATCATAACCTGTATCATGTCCTTCTATACACAACTCTAGATGTAAACTATGCAAGTATGATCTCCTCCATAAAACCCCATCCAAGAAGCCTCAAAAAAACCCAAACCACACCATATAACTACTCATGGATGTAAGCCTTTCACAAGAAGATCAAACTAATAAACCCATTCCTAAGCCAAGGAATATGCCCAATATAAAACCATCTCCCAAACTCAACCAACATAAAAACATATGCACGTGGAGATAATCAATGCTAAACCATCTCTCAAATGAACCCTCCAAAAGTAACTCATGTACCATAGCTCAAGATCCATATCCATGAAAGACAAGCATAATGCAACTGAGAGAAAAATAATAGGCTATACCTCTCAAGTAGCAAACTGCCAAGTAGACCAAGAGTGGGGAATGATAATGCTCATCAAGATATCCAAGTCTCCAACCAAGACTCATCTAAGAAAAATCTCCTCTCAAGTCCATATCAGGTGACTACTCCTCGGACTTCCTGTTGAAACCATCAACCATCCCAACAAATACTTCTCTAATTCAAGAGAAATCAGCATCACCACTCTCTCTATGTATCCATGAGCACCTATAACTAATCAATCCATGCTAACTCCAAATGAAACATAGCAATATCATGAAGTATCTAGCTTATGATCAGTGTACTCAATACCAAGAAACTAAACCAAGATGAATGTTAAAGTTCCAACCATGGCCTTAGGAACATAAACATGATAACATGATCCAACCATCTCAACTGAAGAGATAACATGCTCCACATGAACATACTATAACATGTCACAAATCTAAATGCGTATCAAGAGTATACCATGACATAATAATGAAACCATCCTCATACCAAGGATAACATGCCAAATAAAAGCATAAACCATACCTTTACCAAGAACCCTGTGAGTCTTCAAAATGCAACCATCTCCATACACCATAAAGAAAACCATCTCCACATACCATGAAGAACCATCTCCACACACCATGAAGATAACAAGTGCACCATGCAAATGTCAAAGATGCTTCTACAACAATAGGATCTAAGACATACCTCCAACATCTACAAACACTCAATAAATATATCAATGCCAACAACTCCCACTCAACCATGGTACCAAGTCACCTATGGCATCATAAAATCCATCTCCTACATGAAGATCTAAACCAAACCAAGAACTAATCCTACACTATCGCCCCATCACTGTCACAAGCTCCCACTCAGCCATGTATCCAAGCAATCGATGACACATGATGAAAACCCATCCTTTAACCATGAGAATTTATCAAGGCATTAAACTATCAAAAGAACTCAAAGTGCACATTATGAGCTCATTAAAAGAAACTAAATAACCATGATCCTCAACCAAGAAGATATACCACCATAACTAAATCAGAAATCCAAACTAATAAACATCAAGAATGTACCTATATATCCAAAACATGTCATGCCAAAATTCATGGCACTATGATCACATCCATGAATTGAGAAACTAACTATCAATATGCCCAACTTGTCAGCATAAAATAGTCAACCACAATCCTCCACCATAACTATACCTGGTAACAACATCTTATCCCTTCTACATGAAGACAAATCAGTAAATTATGTGACTTAGGCCATAGACAACCCAAATCCAAGCCACCAATCTGAATATGCATCAATAATAAAAGATCAATGGGCAAAGACAACCCATAACCAAGCCATAAATGCAACTTATAAGTATAGATTGCTTACAACACTACACAACTTGTAGATCCAACAATTCATCATATATATCCAAACCAAACACTGATAACCATATCATTATGAGACCAATCTAAATAATGAACTGAGTATACAATGACATCAAATCTTAAATCTCCAATGCCACAAACTCTTAATGTTACCACAATCAAAATATATCATAAACTATTCATATTAATATATCACCAAATAAACCATGCCAAACCTACACCAAATTTGAACCAATGAGTAGAGCTCTCCAAGAGCTTTCCGTTGACTACTTGAAGTCCAAAATTTAACTCCATATGCCCAAGTTATGCCCTAAGCTGTCCTAAAAATAAATAACATCTAACGTTAGGGCTCTTAAAACCTAAAAAAATGTCAAAATCATAGAACCAAACCTACACCATGTTGTAGTGCTCTAAATTAGCTTTCCAATGCCCATAAGAACTCTAAAATCTGATATCCTAAGAGAAAGTTATGACCATTTTACTAAGATAGTCTTTTTACCATTTCCATTGCGATATATGTATTTTTTTTGTGATGAAAAATTCTGACGGGATTAAATTTGATAGCCATCATGGACTGAAACTTAAAAACTCTTTCATTTCCTCTGAACATGGCCAAACTAGGGCATATTATATATCAAAATTTATGAAAATATTAACTCGAATCCAATGGTGAGATCTATTTTTACCTAAGAGGTCATTTCTGCAAGCTACCCCCTAAAACTCTCATTTAAATTAAACATCCAAAAAATTCTTTTGTCCAAAAAATTTCACATGCTCAAAATCTGTTAACATCCCATCATAACAGCAAATCCAAAACTCTCAAATCTACAATAAATCACGCATATATCTTGCCCTTTCTTTTATCCTCTCATGCATTCCCATGGATTCAATATAGGGTTAAATTAATAAAACCATAGCTCTAATACCACTTGTAACAAAACTTGCAAGAAAGAATATAACCATTTCCAAATAATCTATAATAGATCTAAAATAAACATGGAATTAAAATCTACATCTAAGAGAATAGACAACATACCCATAAAATTGTGATACAAGATATACCCTGGGAAACCCTCATTGAGGGAAAAGCCCAGCCTCCTAAAGCATTCATCACCATGTATTATTCAGGAAAAAAATCCTTTGCAATACAACTATGGAAGCCTTCATTGCCATAGCCACCACCGAGAAAACTATGTGAACAAGCATGAATCCACACATCCCATGCCATGCTCCCAACCTTCACAAATGCTCCCTTGGCTAACTTGTCAAGCCTTGTCCCACTTGACTCTTTCCTTTCTCACACTACAAAAACTACCTTTGTGGCTATTTATATAGTAGCAAGTCCCACAAAACCACCAAGTGGTTTTACATAAACCATGTGCTAAAACTATGTGCTACCTAATCCACTCACCCCACATTTAATATTGGGTATTCATTCTTTTCTCCAATATTAAATAATTACATAAAATATTATCACAATGTTACAATACAACTTATCAAGAATATTTCATGGGAATCTTTACATGTTGCACGTCCATCTAGGTACAACGTTACATAATAAAATAAAATAATAAAATATAATAATATTATGCAATGTGTGCAACACCCATTATCTCAACACTCAATTATGCTTGGCTTTCATACTTTGCAGCTCTGACAGCTTGTTCTCCCTTCAACCATTCATCTCCTTAAACCTTCTTGCTTAAAATTCCATTGCAATCTCTTCTCTTGGGTCACTTGATGAAGCAAAACCCTTAATTCCTTCTCCTCCTTAGGTTCTTGCACATGACACCAAACTCTCTTGCTTCATGACCAGACATTCCTATAAATAAATTAGAATATTTTCCCACTCATTATCCATTATCCAAATTAGAGTTTTGGATGGATTAGATAGGATACAATGTGTTTACCCCATATCTTGTATTTTCTAGAAACTTCTCCTAGAATCCATTTGAATTCACTTAAAAATGGTTTATATCAAATTCTATGTGACCAACTCATCAATCTTATCTTGCTCTTGGTTCAAAAGTTTTAAGATTCAGTGAATCTTCAATCTTTATCATAATATAGTAGCTCGACATTATCAACCTTCTGATGCTTGACACATACTACATTTCTCACCATCAACTATAAAATCACTTGACATCAACTAAAGTTTAATAGTGTTTAGCATCAACTATCTTACTTGGCATCTACTAGATTTTAATTTTTCTCGGCTCCAACTAACTTTTTGCTCAACTTGCACTAACTTTTCTTGGCACCTACTATGTACTCGATCAAGCTTGGTAGAATATTTTTATTTAACTTATTCTTCTAAACTTTCTAAGTGTAGCTAGTCATTTTTGTAACCTTAAGAAGATCATCAATATGTCATGTCATCACTTTCTTAACTAATCCTTGTACTTCATTATATAATCATAACTCAACCTTTCCTCTAGGTGTTTTTATTACAACTTATTGATCAAATCCTCTTCATCAATCAACTAAGTAATAGTACTTGAATCTTATAGGCAATTGTCTTACCAACAAAGAGTAGGTTTGGCATCAGTGACAAAATAATGATTGAGACACAAAGCCCTCTTCAACAATCTCCTTCTTAACAATCTCTTTTTTAATGATCTTTTCAATTAGATTTCAATAGACTAGCTTAGGTATCTTCCCTTGGTGGCTCTCATTATTATGTTATATTCATTGATGATGCAACTAGAAAAGTATGGGTTTATTTCTTTAGACAAAAATATGATGTATTTCAAACTTTCAAGAAATAGAAATGCTTGGTTTAAAATGAGACTCGTAAGAAATTAAAATGTCTCAGATTTAATAATGGTGGTGATTATTGCTCTCCTAATGGTATTCATAGAAAGAAAATTTTTCCAAGGACTCCATAGGAAAATGGAGCGGCTAAACACATGAACAAGACTACAATGGAGTGTGCAAAGAGCATGAGGTTGAATGTTGGGTTGCCCTTACAAATGTGGGTGGAGGCTATCAATACTCCTATGTATTTGATTAATAGAGGCTCCTCTACTCCTTTTGGTTGTGGTATTGTAGAGGAAGCATGGACTAATAAGAAGTTGAGTTATTCTTTTCTTAAAACATTTGGTTATGAAGCATTTTCTCACATAGATTCTAAAAATAGAACCAAGCTAGAAGAAAAGTCAAAGAAATGTGTATTTTTCGGACATGGCATTAATGAATTTGGTTATAGGCTTTGGGATTTTGAAAATCATAAAATTGTAATAAGAAGGGATGTCATATTCAATGAGAAAGTGTTGTACAAAGATCTGCTGAAGTAATATGAGAAGAAATAAGATGATTATATAGTGTTGGATGATACTCCAAAAGATGATGTTTGAACCATTCCTCATGATGTGCAACAACCTCAACAAGAAATACCACACACACCAATGAATGTTAGATGGTCAACAAGATAAAAACAACAAATACCACACACACCAATGAATGTTGGATGGTCAACAAAGAAAATTAGACCTCTAGAAATATTTTGTCCCTCTTTGTATTCTATTTTACTAATAGATACTAGTGAACCTAAATGTTATGATGAAGCTATCTAGGTGGATACTAAGATTCAGTGGGAGTTTGCAATAAAAGATGAAATAGACTCTTTGTTGAAAAATAAGACTTTGGATTTATGTAAATTTGCTACAGGTAAAAAGAATTTATAGAATAAATGGGTTTATAGGTTAAAAGAAGAGGATGGAGGTAAGAAAATATTTAAATATAGGTTATTTGTAAAAGGATTTGCACAGAAAAAAGGCATTGATTTTGATGAGATATTTTCTATTTTTGTTAAAATGACTTCTATCTATATTGTTTTAAGTATTGTGGCCACTAAAGACTTCCATTTAGAGTATCTTGATGTTAAAACAACCTTCCTTCATGGTGATTTGGATGAAGAGATATATATGGCTCAGCCACAAGGATTTAAGGTCAAAGGTAAGAACTTAGTGTGAAAATTGAAGAAAAGTTTATATGGCTTGAACATGGACATAGTAGGTTTCATTTAGATCATTGTGTTTACTTTAAGAGGTTGGATGATGATAGCTACATTAATTTATATTTATATGTTGATGATATACTTGTAGCTGGGTCTGACATGGATTAGATTAAGGGCTTGAAATGCTAGTTAGCACATGCATATGCTATGAAGGATTTAGGGCCAGCAAAAAAAATTCTTAGTATGAAGATTTGTAGAGATAGGAAGAACAAGAGATTGATGCTATCTCAAGCTAATTATGTTGAGAAGGTGTTGCAACATTTTTCTATGGAGAATACTAAAATTCTTTGCATACCTTTACCTGGTCATTTGAAGTTGATTAAGGAGACGTGTCCCAAGACACAAGAAGAGGAGGAGAAGATGTCAAAGGTACCCTATGCTTTAGCTATAGGAAGCTTGATGTATGCTATGGTATGTACACAACTAGATATTGCACATGTAGTGAGAGTTACTAGCAGGCATATGAGTCAACTAGGAATTGAGAATTGGAATGTAGTCAAATATATTCTCAAATATTTGAGAGGAACATCCAATAAGTGTTTGCACTTTGCGGGCTGTAACATTGACTTATAGGGCTATGCTGACTCAGATTTGGTAGGGATTTTGATATCAGGAAAAATACTATAGGATATGTCTTCACTGTTGGTGGGGCAATCATGAGGTAGGTTTCGAGGTTATAGAAGGTTAGTGCTTTATCCACTATAGAGATAGAGTATGTTGCTACTATAGAGGTAGTAAAGGAGATGATATGGCTTTAGTTCTTCTTGGAAGAATAGAGTCAACCTCAAAAGGATAATTATTTATTTATAGATAGTTAAGAGTGTCATTCAACTTGCAAAAAAAATTTCTCTGCATTCGAAGACAAAACACATATAGTTATAGTACCATTTCATTCGATCAATTTTGGATTATGGATGGTTAAAGCTAGACAAGAAACATATAAATGACAATCTAGCAGATATGTTTACAAAAGTAATAACCAAGGAGAAGCTAAACTCCTCTTTAGCTTTGGTTGGTATTCTAAAGTGAACATGAAAAAAAGAACAATAAAGTCCAGGGTGGTTTGATCCAATGGTAGCCTGATGGAGTAGTGGCATAGCTACAAGATCAATCTCCAAGTGGAAGATTGTTGTTTAGTGTGGAGCCTAATTAGTCCCCAAGTGGGAGATTGTTAGTTTGTGGTGACTGATTAGGAAAGTGTTATACATACTTCATAAATTCATTGGAGCTCAGTGAATCACCCCAAAAAAAAATTTGTGCCCTATTTTATCAAGATTTTAGGTTGACATGTAATTATTAATTATAACCCTAAAATGGTAAAAATACTTCTATAAAAGGGCTTAGGATTAGGGATTGTTTCATGGTTGTGATGCAAAAATTAGTTCTTATAGTAGTATTGAGTTATACATGATTACGGATTATAATCCAATTGTAATCACTAGATCATAATAATATCAAACCTGCTACTTGGTGGACATAGCCTAAGGATTGGGTGAACCACGTTAAATTTTGGTGTCTTGTGTTCTTTTATTTATGATCTATTATTTTTTGATATTGTTTATATTTGCATGTAATTGTTATTTCCATATATGGTTTAATCTTAATAGCTATAAAGGTGACAAGTATTTCATTCTATTAGTTGATGATTACTCTAGAATGATGATAGTGATATTTTTAAGAGAAAAATCTGATGCTTCTCAAAATTTTAAGTAGTATCTTGCAAGAGTTGAAAAGGTAATTTGTAAAAGATTAAAATGTCTAAGATATGATAGAGGAGGAGAGTTTACATCAAATGAATTCAACAATTTTTGCAATGATAGAGGAACCAAAAGATAAACTTCTACACCAAGGACCCCTCCACAAAATGGGATAGTTGAAAGGAGAATTATACCTATGATGGACTATGCAAGAACATTGATGATGGAGAAGAATGTTGCTTTCAAATAATATAGAGAAGTTGTAAGTACATCTATCTAGACCTTGAGCTTAGTACAAGTGAGGAAAGTTATAAATTTCACACCTTTTGAATTATGGCATGGATATTCACCCAATGTCAAATATTTTAAAGTATTTGGAAGCAAGTGTTACATTATAAATGACAACAAAACTAGAAAATTTGATGCAAAAATTGAAGAAGATATATACCTAGGATATTCCATAAGTAAATCTTATAAGTGTTTAAATACTAACACTAATACAATTTTGGAAAGTTCAAATGTAAAAGTTAATGAATATAAAGAAGCACATGAAGATCAATAAAAGAATGAACCTAAAAATTACAAAACCTTTATGTACTACTATGAAGGCATGTCTACTAATACTAATGATATTGAGAATCAAGATGCTAATCAACAAGAAGTGACTATCGAGTCACACATAGTGGATATCAAGTTATAGTCAGAAGTTAAGGAACATTCTAATTTTAAGTTACATTTAGAAGCCAAGGAAAGGAATGTCAAGTTACCTAATAGAGAAGTACATAGTGAACTTAAGTTTTAACTTCATGAACATTGTATAGTTGAAGAAAAAAGACAAGAGCTAAGGTTATCAAAGTATGTCAAAAGACATCATCCTGCTGAACAAATGATTGGAGAAAAAGAAGATGAACCAATGATAAGGAATAGATTAAGAAATAAAACATGTTTCTTAAGCATACATGAACCTAAAATAGTGAAGGATGTACTAGAGAATAAAGACTAGATTCAAGCCATGAATGAAGAAATTGATCAGATTGAGAAGAAAAAACTTGGACACAAGTACCTAGACTAGAAAACAAGAATTTTATTGGAGAAAAGTTGGTATACATAAACAAATTACATGAGAATGGTGAAGTAACAAGGAATAAGGAAATATTAGTCTACAAAGGTTATGCACAAGAAGAGGGAATTGATTATGCAGAGACATTTCTCCCAGTTGCAAGATTGGAAGGAATAAGAACTTTTCTTGCTTATCCTGCTTATAAAGGATTCAAAATGTAGTGCCTACCCTCGTTCACATCTTTTCTGGACATTGATGCTATTATTATCAGACTGTGATAGACTAGTTTTATGTTGATGGATTAGTGGTATTGTTTTGACACTATCAAACATTATGTTATGGATTCAGTTGATATATGATGAGATCATTTAGATTTTACATTTCATGCATACATGATGATCATTATACTATTTTCAGTTATTATTGATGATTAGATGGATGGTTATTATCTTATGTGTTTTATTATGGATGCTTACCCCATACTTGCATGTGTATGGTGTGCGTGTTTTCTTATTGTATGGCATTTCTGACGTGGTTAAGGAAGGGATTCGTAGTCACCTGCTTAGTCAGGATCTACACGATGCACCACTTCCTGCCATTGTTTGTTTAGCTTAGCATTATATATATTCTATGTACATGCATGGTTTTTCTACAGGTTGCAGGTACTGGGTATCGACTTCTCTAAATTGCCAGGATGAGCGTACCCTATTATACTATCTCAATGATAAGAGAAGGGAGATAAATACTCAAGTCCAAATCCCAAACCCTTAAACCATTTGTCCTAGTGAGTTAGGACAAGTATCAGAGTTGAGTACCCACCGAATGTGTCGGATGACATATTTCATGATTTTTAACCCTTTAGATTGATTTGGAGTGATTTTCTCTATGATGGGTTTTCATATTTTATCTTGGAGGTCTATGGTGAATTTTCTATTAATTAAGTCTTAATAAATGGATTTAATTAATAAATTAATTATTTGAGAAGATTAATATAAAATATCATGTTATTTGATATTTTGATTGTAATTAATTAAATGAGAATTATTGAGGAAAAATGAATTAAATAAAAGAAAATTAGAAATTAAAATTAATAATAATAAAATAATAATAAAGTAATAAATAAATAATAATAATAAATGTTATAAAAATTAAAATGAAAGTTATAAATATTTAGATAGAAATTATATAAAAAGTGGATTGGAGTTATAAGCTTGCATGGGAGTTAACGCACTTTTCTATTTCTCATGTGTCAACAACATGGGGGTTAGTGCATTAATCAAGCACATGGTGTCTACAACCCTATGACTCATCTAGAAGGTTGGAAAAGATCCATGCTTAGTTGGTGACACCTTCCAGCTATTTCTAGAAACATTCTAGAGGTTTCCTGAGAGCTCTTTATATTCAGGTATCCCTAGAAGCTTAGACATAGTGTTTGGAGTGCAATTGGAGCATTGGAGGATTTGAGAATTCTGAAGAAGGGAGCTTGCTCTGCGGGTTTTTTGAGGAAGAGCGAATTAGCATCAAAATCCAGGTAGATTCTTGTGATTTTACTTATGCTATTTGCGCATCTTGCATTCCTTGTCTTCTTCGTGTCTTCCATATGTCTTCTGAGGAATTTTATATTTTTATTGTATGCATTCTCAATATGGGCAATTGAATTTATGTGGAATTCTTTATATGCATAGATCTGAAAGAAAACGGGGCTAGGGTTTAAATTCATAGCTAAACCTATTAGATTATTTATTGGATAAATTTGAAGATCAAAGATTTAAAGGAAAATTTTGAAAATTAGAATTTCTAAGTAAACTGTGTATATTCTTGAATCTGCATACACATATACATATATATCATTATATCCATATATATATATGTATGTGTTGTGATGGTGATAAACTCTGCATATATATATATACACACACACACACACACACACATATATATATACATATATATACTGATATATATATACATACATATGTATATATACACATTTAGAGTAATTGAATGTCAAATCGCAATAGAGTTTCATGTTAATAGTATTTCATATTGCATGGGAACGTTTTTATAAAAAAAGTTATTGAAAATCGCGTTAAAAATATATATATATGATGTTGGGCGGGTATTATATACCCCACCCACCGCAGGCTTGCGAGATCGCAGGGTACCTGCGACTACAGTGTACCTGCAGTGCGGATGTATTAGGCTGCACAATTTTAAAATCGCATTGCAATTTGAGTTTGGTTTTAAATTATATAAAATTTTATTTGCAATGTTATTTCATATGAGATTTGGATATGAATCTCAATTTTGTTGCAATATCATTGATTATTAAATGTTATTATATATATATTTATGTATGTATATATATATATATATATATATATATATATATATATATATATATATATATATATATATATATATATATATATATATATATCTATATATATCTATATATATATATATATATGTATATAAGTATATATGTATATATAATTAATTATAAATGAATATTATAAAGTTCTAAATTAATGGATCACTCTTTTAATGATTTAAAATATTGATATTGAGCTTGTCAATTATGAAGAGATATTAATAATTAATTTAATTAAACTCAGTTTAATTAAGATTAGTTATTAGAATATATAATCGAAGTTTTGATTCATTGAGAGTGTCAATTTTCAAACAATGTTATATAACCAAAATACTATTAGATCAATTAGAAAATTGAGTCTAATAGTTTTGGGGAGAAACTTTTATCTATCAAACAAATACATGGGTTAGGAAAAATGTGAAATTTCTCCACTTAATATAATTTGGAAAAATGTAAACTGAGACTTTTAAATTCAAATTTGAAAACTTAGCAAAACCAAAACATGTGTTTACATTGTGTATTCTTTATGCTATTGTTTTGGGTTGACTAGTGTTGACCAGTATAGGACGTCTACCAGAGGCTTGGGGGTTATGTGATTGTGATGTCATGATGATGTTTTAATCTTGATCTTTATAAACCCAACCATGGTTTGTGATGGAATGCTCTATGTATTGGATGTGATTACTGATTGTTATAGTTGAGATTCTTGTGTATGAGACTCTAGACCTAACCATTATTTTGATCATCGATCAATTATCCTTGATTGTTTTCTAGTCGCCATGATGGGACTGAGATGTGGATTTATTCTTGATGGTGTCATGTTGTGACATGTTTGACTCAACCATTTTTGGAGTCTTCGATCAGTATGATTGAGATATATATTTTGGTTATTGAGAACCATTGGATATTTGATTATCAATGATACTTCAGTTGCCAATAGAGAGCTATTGTGTTCATGATTTTCTATGGATGTTAGCTCATGGAGATTTGATGCTTTTATGCATATTTGATGATTTTATGGATTATCTTTTGTGATTTTGAGATTTATGAGTCCATGAGCATTAGGGTAGGATATCTGCATGTAGTGACGGGAAGTGGCTCGCAATGGGGGTCGGGGCCCTAAGAGGCTGCCAGGGTAACTCATTGTAAGTTGGATTAATAAGTGATAACATTCACACCTAATACTAACTAAATGAACCTAAAAAGATAAGTTTTTTGTTCTCGCCCATGCCTTGAGCGCTTGTATAGGCTAGGATGGGAGTAGTGAGATGGATGGTTGCGACCTTGCATTTCGTAGTATGCCTTGTCAGTATGAGAGGATACTAGTGGCTGCATGAAATTAGTATGGACTCGTGGAGTTTAGCTAACTGCCAAGGTAACTTGTATGTGATAATTGCGATGACACTTTTCCGCTTGTATAGTAGGTTCCTACATGTCATTGTGTGCCTTTGGAGATTAGATGTCAGATTTTGTGTTAGAAACTTTTGAGTTAGTATACTTTTAGGATTCCTGGACTTATGGAGATTTGTGCTATGTGATTTTGATAGCCTATTTGGGACTTGAGATTATCTCCTTAGCACGGTGAGAGTGGACCACTTAGGTACCACACGGTCGGGTGGTATTATATTTTCCACTCTTATCATTTTGAGATTCATTGAGACATTGTGGTTGATGCGTCCTTCATGATGGTGGATGTGTATCCTTTTTCATTGATGATTAGCATATGTTAGATGATGTTATCTTATGCTTTTATTTGCATGTTAGATTACTTCTACATATGATGTTGTATATATTAGGAGTGACATTCCTACTATGTTAGTACCGATGATCTCTTCGATGATTTGGAATGTTACACACGAAGGGATGGCTAGGATCCACGATGGTTTAATGATGCTATTAATGGTTGGGAGGAACCATGCACTTAGTTTATTATGTTTGATCTTTATGATGGATGTATATGTCTTCTATGATGTTGTATCATGTGATTATCTCTACTTTGATGTATCATGGATTAGAATAGGATGATGTACCTTATTCTATATATGTATATTCTTTGTGCCTATCATACCCTGTGACATGTACAGTGGATGATTGTGCATTCTGGAATGTAATTCAGAAAGGACATTTGTATATTGGATGTACCATTATTATTTCATGTGGATGATGTACTAGATGGATTCATGTATGTAATTCAACATTAAGGGATCTTAAAGAATGTAATCTGTTATTTATGTTATGTTTACTTTCAGATGAACATTGCTATTGCTTCTGTTATTGTGCATAAGTTATATGTGGTGTTTACTTGCATAAAAAAAAAAATGCTACTAAACTTAGTGAAATTCTAGGTTAATTCTTTGGATCCCTTGGCGGGGCTTTACAAAAAATTTATCAAATGGGTATCAAGTCAATATTTTTGAATGATATACTAGAATAGGAGGTTTACATTGAACAACCTGAAGGGTTTGTTAATACAAAAAACATAAACATGGTATGTAGATTGCATAAAGATTTATATGGTTTAAAGAAAGCTCCCAAAGCATTGTATGAAAGACTGGACAATTATCTTGTGAAGGTTGGTTTTGAGAAGACTGATGGAAACAACAATCTATACTTGAATACAAAAGGAGATAAATGAATTTCACTAACTGAACATTTGTTGATGATATCATATTTGGAGGAAAAAATGCATCATATAAGACATTTGCAAATGAAATGATGAAAGAACATGAGATATCTATGTTTGGAAAAATAAAATTCTTTGCTAGATTACAAGTATATTAGATGAAATATGGTATTTACTTTATTCTGTCCAAGTATGTAAAGAAATCCTAAAGACATTTGGTATGGAAGATTGAAAACTAGTTGGCACTCAAATTGTGTCAGGACATAAACTATCCAAAACTATTGATTTATTTAAGGTAAATCAAACATTAAACAGATCTATGATTGGAAAGTTGCAATATGTAGTTCATAGTAGACTTGATATTTCTCTAGCTATTGAGATTGTTGCAAGATTTGTTGAAAATCCTAAGCAGAATCACATAATAGTTATTAAAAGGATTATGAGATACTTGAAAGGGACTTATGACTATGGTCTATACTACAAGAAGAATGAAAATTTTGACTTGAGAGACTATACAAATGCTGATGGGGCTAGAAACATTAATGAAAGGAAGAGCACAAGTGGTGGAGCATTTTTTTTAGGAAAAAGATTAGTTTCCTAGACTAGAAAGAAATAGAGCTGTATTTCACAATTTACTACCAAAGCTAAATATGTGGTTGTTGCAGTGAATTGTACAAATGTGCCATGGATCAAACAGTTACTCAAAGGAATGAAAGAAGAAATCATTGAAGCTGTGGTAATCTACAATGACAATACAAGTGCCATAAACATATCTAAGAATCATGTGATGCACACAAAGAAAAAGCACATTGTAATCAAATATCATTATTTGAGAGAATTAGTTTAGGAAAAAGAACTGAGAATGTGATCTGATGCAGGAGCATCTTGCATGGGAAATTTAAATTAAAAAAATTTATTTAAAAAAAAAAAAAGAAAAAGAAAAAAAAAATTGTGGAGGAGAGAGAAAGTGATGAAAATAGAAAGAAAATAATAAAAAAAATTGAAAATAGGAAAAATGGAGAAAAGAGGAATTTTTATTTTCAAGGTGCATGGGTGGCATAAATAGAAAAATAATAAAAATAGTTGTTATTCCATTAATCGAGGTGTGTAGGTGGCAATTTAGAAGCTTGTGAAAAGTTCCTTGAATCATGTATTTAATATTTGTTGGGTGCTTAGTTGTATTTGAGTGGGAATTTAATATTTATTTAAAGGTAGTTGTATTTACCTTTTATCCCACATTGGTTGTCTTTGTAATGTCTTGGGTTAGAAGTGCCTATTTAAGAAAGGCTTATTATCATTTGTAATTAAGTTTATAAATAGAAGCTCTTCAAGTGAAGCTCTTCAAGTAGAAGCTCTTTGTATGTAATCTCTTGTAAGGAAGTTCGAGAAATAGAAGTTCTTGCATTGTAAGCTCTTCAAATTTAATCTCTTCTAATGGATTTCAAGTATTAATGGATGCTTTATGAAGCATTTTTGTCATCTCTCTATCTCCATATTGTTGCATTTTTGGTTGTGAGTTGGTACGGGTGGTGTGGCCCATCATCAGTGGTATCAGAGTCGGTTGTTCCTGAGTGTACAAGCAAATTGGTGAAGTGTGAGGCAGTTTGTGCCAAGACCTTGGTTGGGTGAAGTTTACCAGAGTGGGAGTTCCTGAGCGTGTAAATAGATCACCAAATGTGAGGCAGTTTGCACCAGGACCTTGAGTTAGATGAAGTTTGTCAAGAAATTCTTGATTGTGTAGACAGATTGCTGATTGTGAGGCAGTTTGCACAAGGTTCTTGTGTTACACTAGATTTGTCTTCTAAAGACTTGATTATGGAGAAGAGAAAGAAGAAGATGACTTTTGTGATTGGATGGATTCTGAGGATTCCTAGACTTGAGAGATTTAGAAGGAGAATGCAAGAAGAAATATTTTTGGATTTGCAGAAGCAAGTGAATGAATTAGAAGCTGAGTTGCGAAAAAAAAGAGCGCATCACCAGAAAAGGGATGTTGATAATTTCTTGGATGCGAAAAAGATAGAAGATCCAGTGGAGTATCAAACATGTGGAACAAAAGAAGAGCAAGCAGATGAAGAGGAAATCATTTGCGAACCTAAAGTTGAAGAAGATGAAAGAGAAGAGGAAGAGCATGAAGATGACAAGATTTACGAACCTAAAGTAGATCAAGATGATTTGAAGATTGCAGTAATGGAGGAAAAGTATAGTGCCTTCATTGGAGATCAAACAAGTGGAGTAGTTACATGCATTGTTGACAACATAAAAGAGGCAAGCAAAGATGAGAATGTCAAATAGGTAAATTTTTATGAATCATGGGATGTTGTCTTTGATATGAGTTTGAAAGATATTGATAATGGTTTGCATGAGGATCTTGTTAGTCATGTGTGGCATGCAAAGGAAGATTGGTATGGTGTTGTTGGGTTTATTATAGGTGTGATTAATTCAACAAGATTGGATGAGGATGAGAGTTATACTTGGATAGAGTTCATTGTAAAGGAGAAATTTCAACAACAGACACTTGTTCTGACTAGATGTTGGAAGAGAAGAAAGAAGGAAATATATCGGCATCAGATACTTGTTCCAGCTATGTGTTGGAGGAAGAGAAAAAAAAAATGTCAATAGTGCCTATGTCATTTTGTGAATCCATATTCACAAAATTTTTCCTACCATGGGAGTCGGATGCAGGAGCATCATGCATCAGAAAAAACAATGTGGAAGATTTGCATGTTGGTTTTCTTGTCCCTATTGAGGTGGAAGCTTGTGGTGAAGATGAAGATGATTGTATATCTTTCTTTTGGCATCAAAGTGTGGGACACACTTTTCTATCTACCAAGGGAGTCTGATGCAGGAGCATCTTGCATGGGAAATTTAAATTAAAAAAAATTAATATAAAAAAAAAAAAAAAAAAAGAAAGAAAAAAATTGTGGAGGAGAGAGAAAGTGATGAAAATAGAAAGAAAAAAAAAAAAAATTTGAAAATAGGAAAAATGGAGAAAAGAGGAATTTCTATTTTCAAGGTGCATGGGTGGCATAAATAGAAAAATAATAAAAATAGTTGTTATTCTATTAATCGAGGTGTGTAGGTGGCAATTTAGAAGCTTGTGAAAAGTTCCTTGAATCATGTATTTAATATTTGTTGGGTGCTTAGTTGTATTTGAGTGGGAATTTAATATTTATTTAAAGGTAGATGTATTTACCTTTTATCCCACATTGGTTGTGTTTGTAATGTCTTGGGTTAGAAGTGCCTATTTAAGCAAGGCTTATTATCATTTGTAATTAAGTTCAGAAATAGAAGCTCTTCAAGTGAAGCTCTTCAAGTGGAAGCTCTTTGTATGTAATCTCTTGTAAGGAAGTTCGAGAAATAGAAGTTCTTGCATTGTAAGCTCTTCAAATGTAATCTCTTCTAATGGATTTCAAGTATTAATGGATGCTTTATGAAGCATTTTTGTCATCTCTCTATCTCCATATTGTTGCATTTTTGGTTGTGAGTTGGTACGGGTGGTGTGGCTCATCATCAGAATGAAATATGTAAATACAAAGGAACAAAATGATGATATATTCATAAATGATTTACCTAAGGATGCACATTAATATTTTAGTGGTAAGCTAGGGGTGATACCCCTATCTCAAGCTTCTTAAAGAAGAAAGAGTAGCTCCTTGCATCAACTGAGTTCAATGGCATACTTTACAATTTGATATAGTGGATCTTACTTTAGTAATCTCTTAAAGTAGAGAAGAACTAAAATAGAAGATTTATAGTCACAAGAAAGGTGACAGAGTGAGAATATGAATCATTGATATCTACATGATATATGAAAAGTATTTGACATCATTGTCAAAGAGGGAGAAAATGCTAATAAGAGGAAGAGTTCAAATAAAGAGAGAGAAAAGATAAAGGGAGAGTATTACCAGATAAAGACAGATAAAGAGGGAGATTTTTATTAGAAAAAGAGGAAGAGTTTACACTGAATATCATGAAGAGAGTTTATCTGAAGAAGAAGAGAGATTGCAAAAAAAATAGTGACCTACATAGAGAAAGGACATACACTGATAGAGCAAGATATTTCAATATCTCGTATTAAGGTTATTTTTGGTATTGTTGTTGGTATTAGTTTTTCATTAATGCAAAAGAGGAAGATTGTTAAAGTGAGGGATATTTTTCAAACCTATCATTATAACAATGATTATTTTGTCACTGATGTCAAACCTTCTACTTGCTAGTAAGACAATTTCTAACTTTTGTTAGAATGTTATTATTTTATTGATTGATGAAAAGGATTTGAAAAGAAAGGATAATAAAAGTACCCAGAGAAAGTTTGATTTATATGGTGCATAAAAGGAACACTAAGACCAAGTAAGACTTTGATGATATAGTGTGTGTTTATCTACGTAAGGCTATAATGAAAGGATACTTTAGTAGAGACAAGAAGAAGACCAAAGAAAAGTAATGTATTTGCCAAGCCTAACCAAGAAAATAGTTCAAGATGAACATTTAGTTCAAGTCAAGAAAAAAGATAATTATGACTAAGAAAAGCTAAGAAAATAAAAAATTGGTAGGTGTCAAGCATCAAAAAATGATAGTATTGATCAAGTCAAGAATTAGTTCATGTCGAGCAACCTAGTGTTGGCTAAGGATCAGAAGTCAGTTATTACCGAGTGACAACATATTATTGGCGAGTGACAACATAACGAGTTTGAATGAAGATTTGATGAATCTAAGCAACATAAGTTAATTTCATGAATTATGTGAATTGCATTGATGATAAGCTCGATGAGGTGGTGGTACAAAATTCAAGATAAACCATTTTAAGACAAATTTAATAAAGATTGTAAAAGAATTTTCAAGAGGAAAAAATGGAAAGAAGGGAAGATTAAATGAGTCTAACCTAACCCTAAGGTGGAGGATTGAGATTAAGCAAAAAAATATCAAAATTCTCTATTTAAGGGGATACAGGGCTAGAAGCATGTGTGCAAGCCAGAGGTCAAAGTCCAAGGCTAAAATTTGGAGGTGTTTCTTCATATGGTGGCTAAAGGAATGAACCTATAGTTGGCATACTAAGCAAGAAGGCTTAAGGAGGTGAAGGCTCGAAGGGTGAACAATCTATCAAAGATGAAGGGGAATGAATGCCAAGCAGAATGGAGAGCTAAATGAGATCTAAAATTTGCAAGTGAGTTGTTTTGTTATCACATCAAGTCCTACTATTATTTTTGACAAATTTTATTAGTTTGGATAAATCCTTTGGATTAAGATTGACATAATGGTCATCTGTAAATTCTTTAATTGGGTGACATTCTAAGGGAATGTTCTTAAGTCCTCTAATAAAGCTTTCATTTAATAGGGTGATTGAAATCCTTTAACTAGGTCACATTAAATAATGTGCATTATAACCTTTAACAGGGTTGGCCCCTCATAGAGCTCACTTCAAGACTAAAAATTAATAGTATGTTATTTGTGGTTTTTCCCAAATTGGGTCTCCACATTAAATCCTTATGTTAAATTGTGTGATTGCATTTGATAACTTGTCTTTACATTTCTGCAAAGTTCATTTGACCTAGGACTACATACAAAGGTTTGAGATATGGGATGACCTAATCAATGCATGCACATGTATTTGCTAAGTATGGAAAAGTTTTATTTGTAAATTTGGATCATGGATAATTAATTCACCCCCCCTCTTAGTCATTCTAAATTATACCAACAAGAAGTAGGGTCTCAAAACTGTGGAAGTCCATGGATTGAGATCTTACTCCTTTAGCAAAGGGAACACGTTTTTAAAATATGGGTGCCCATATTAGACTCAGATGTCTAATCTAAATTTCAAAAAATCTTCACGCACCTATTTTTTTTTAAATGGGTGCCTATCGTGCACCTATTTTTTGAAAAAAAATGGTGCCTATTTTTATGGAAAAAGTTATTATTATTTTTTGAAAAATGGGTACCAATTTTTTTGTTTTCTAAAAATAGGTACCCATTTAAACTAATAATTTGGATTTAAAATGCATTTTGAAATGTTGATTTTAATATTTAAAAATGAGTGCCCATATTTATAATTTAAAAAATATATTTGTGCCCATTTCTTAGAACATGGCATGAGATATTTCTCAATATTGTTGGGGATACTAGCATCCTATTTTATTATTATATAATTTCCTTTGGTTCTTCATGAGAGGGATTAGAGAGGACATACACTCCCTTACAAATATATCTACTAAATTTAATTTTATATTATTTCATTAAGTATAGAAATTTGAGGAGGATTTCCTTCTCTTACAATTACCCATGTTTTGTTTATAAATACAATTTTTTTATCATAAAGGTTTTATTTAAGTCTGACAATTCAATTCCTCTTAGATTTACATTTTATGGAGAGAATCTTCATTTATCCTCTATTTTTATTCATTTCCCTTTCAAATTTTTTATTTTTCTAGAATTTAACACTATTGGAAACTATAACTGGAACAATTGTTATGTTGTCATTGATGTCAAACATTATTGGTGAGATATTTTTCTATTTGATTTGAGTGTCATATCTATATGATTGATGTAGAATATTTTATAAGTTGCTCATAAAAAAATACCTAGAGAAAATGTTGAGTTATGAAAAGGAAACTACAGTGGAAGTTTAGAGAAGTTTCTAGAAAAGAAGAGGATGAATAAGAAGGTAGACAAAATTATTGCATGTGTTGAATCTGATCAAAACTCTAAAATCTACTATTGTCTTTAAGTGATAAAAGATCAAAATTACCTATTTAAGGAGATACATAGGCTAACCTCAACAATATGTTGAAGGTTGGAGTGGTTGTTGATGCTACTGATTGGAAAAATAAAGCAGAAGCATAAGAAGAGTTGAGAAGAGAAGAAGAGTGATTTCTTGAAGGATTTCCAAGAGAATCATAGAAAAAAAAAGGGTTTCAAAAAGAATTAGAGACTAAGATGACAATTAATCAATGTCAGAAAATCATCTTGTGAGTTGAACTGAGATTTGTATTTACAAAGTGAGTTATATTTGTTAAATCAAAACTTGTTTTTACATTCTAACCATTGTATCAATTTGAAATCCTTTGATCAAGGTTGGCCTAATAGTCATATATAAATCCTTTAATCAAGGTGACATTCTAGTGGAATGTTCTAAATTCCTCTTATTAAAATTTTAGTTAATTTAGATGTCTTTATCCTTTATATATGTGTGTTTATCATATATGAGATATATGTACACACACACACACACACACACACACACACACACACACACACACACACAATACATAGTCCCATTTGATTTCTATGAGTCATCCTTATAGATGCAACCTTATTGATCTTTTGTTGTGATGGATCATGATTGTGACCATGAGTGGTATACACCGTTGAGGTGATTGGATTTATGTTTCTGTATCAATTGCTCTATTTATGCTTTGACTGATTTATGAGATTATGATTTGATTTATGGTTCACCGAGGTTTGTACCAATGCTTACCGGGATCGATGTGGTATCACGAGGTTGTTCCATGATTACCCTAAGATGTGTGTAGAGATTGCACTATGTACTTTTACCATGCTACACTTGACTAGGTTCTTGTAGCAGTGGGTAGTCATGTTTATGACTGTGTTTGCTTATGTGTTTTAAGTGCCTTTCATTTATTCTTTAATCAATCATTATTAAATGCTTAAGTAATTAGAAATGGATTGTTCATGTTGGATTATTTGGTTTTGTGTTGTGGACATTTACCTTGTTATATTTCTAATTAGAGAGATATTTGTTACTCATGTTATGTTTACATTAGAGAGGACTTGAGGGTTAGATGTTATGCTTTGGTTTTGGTATCATAGATGTTAGACTACTATGTTGTTTAGTTGATCATATTGCATGATGATGCCATTTTGAGATAACAATATGTTTTATGATGATATCTGGTTATCTAGTATTTGGTCATACTTTTGATTATGTTAGGTGATGGATTTAATGCTATGGTTATTTACTTCATTCCTACATTGTTATTCTTCATGCGAACATGAGTGATGTAAATAGATTATTTTAATATAATTAAATAAATGGTTAAATTAGGTGATTTAATGCATTTATTGCTTCGACTATGCTATTATATGCAATTGCACTTGATCATGTTGTTTAGTGTGTAGGATTTATATCCCTAGCAATGGCACATGGAGTTAGTGATTCAACCATTCATATTTTACCAATGTCATCCTTGTATGGTCGACGTATCTTTATTTTAATTATTTAATTAAACCTTTTGGTGACTATTAAATCTGAGCTCATTTGCATTATGTGATTAGACCAATAAGCGTGTATGTGCATTTAGAGGTTTGCATTGTCGTGAAAGTTATTAAGGAGATTTATTTGTTTTTGGGTTTTCAAGATTTTTAATTGATTTATTTTAATTTCTAGCAACTTTTCCATAGATAAATTCCTATTTATAGAAATAGCCTTTTTTTTTTGGGTCGATTCAGGGTTTAACTAGGTTGGCTAGTGAATTGCCCTAATTGATTATTCACTCAAAAAGTGAATAAATATCCAAAGAGGAATTTAATTCCTCACTTCTCACTTTTGAATTAAAAAGTTAGAGAGTAAAACCCAAAATCCTCTTCATGAGGACTTATTGTTTTGTTCATTGTGGGAGCTATGGGCATGGGATCATTGCGAGGTTGAGCTCATTGGATATAGCTTGGGGAAACCTTGGATTGCCATGATTTTTGGCCACTTCTATAGGCATTTTATTTTCTGGTTCAGATTCTCATTTTTCCCTTTTCGCTGTGAGGTAGTGCTTTCCCATTTTATTGTTTCTGCTTCTATTTTTGGTAGTCATTTATTTGGAGGCTGAGAACTAGTGTTCTCCTCCATTTTTGTATGCTAGTTCTACCCAATTGGGTGGGTACGAACATTTCCCTATTTTTCAGGATGAGGGTTTGGGATTTTGCACCGTTATGCTAGTTGTTTTTGCATACAGTGTCCAATTCCATTTATTTTTTGATTTTATGGGTTTTTTCGTACCCAAAGGCCAAATGGATTTTAATTTTGAAGTTTTCCCAACTTTTGGGGTTTTTACCTCATTTTGCGTGCTGCCTTGTTTTCTCAAGTTTTCTTGGCACAATGTGGGTTGTGGGCCTAGATGATCCGTTTGGATATCAGTTAGACCACTATTGCACTTTTATGTTGCATTGTGATGTTGTTGCATCCGTACTCCCAACATTGTGTTCAGTTGAGTGATTTTATACCTAGTGTTATTGTTTCTTTTAGACCTTTCTTTTGTTTTATGAGCGCTAGGATTCGTGTAGAATCCATACTCTCAGATTGAGGCTGGTTGAGTGAGTTCATGATGTTTGGTCTTGTTGCATCATTGGGATTCATGTAGAATCCATACTCTTATATTGAGGCTACTCTTATATTGAGGCCGGTTGAGTGATTTTATGATGTATGGTTTTATTGGCTTTGGGATTCATGTAGAATCCATCCTCTTGAGTTTCTTTCGATTGGGTGTTTTTTTTTGCATTGTGTTCTCATCCTGTCCTTTTGTTGTGATCTTCATGATGGTGGTGCGCCACACGCAAGAACATGCAGTTACATTTTTTGGGTTACTTGCGAGGCCTGATATTTTGTGGTACTTCTAGAAGTTATGATCATTGGGGTTGGGATGGGAGTATGCATGCCCACAGGCACTTATCGTAAGATGAGCATGGGTAGAGTAGGGTAGCATATGGAGGGGGCTTCTATCTTTCATCTTGATGACCTCAGTCCCATAGGGTTGGCAGAGGATAGGAAGTTTTAAATAAGTGATAACTAAATAAAATGTATGCATGGTAATAAAATTTAAGCTAATAAAATATTGTGCTGAGCCATTCCGTTGAGGGATGCTAAATCTGCATGATTCAAGCTTGGAATTTTCGATGCCAAGCTACTCTCCATGATGTCAACCCCTACTTAGTAGCCTATTGAGTGTTTGACTAGGACCTGTACTACTTGCATTGTCTTAGGTTCTTGGTTGAAACCATCATACTGTCTGGTATGAGTGTTAGCCTTGGATGTTGTTACTTTTTGGATTCAGGTTGGTTGCTTTCCAATCCTTTTTGCATGTTTCTATTGTAGTCCTTTAGGGTTTAAAATATATTGTTTAAGTATAAGGGATTAAATATAAGTCAACTTGTACTTAAATATAAGGAATTAAATATACATCAACTTATACTTAAATATAAGGAATTAAATATACGTCAACTTATACTTAAATATAAGGAATTAAATATATGTCAACTTATACTTAAATATAAGGAATTAAATATACGTCAACTTATACTTAAGATATATTTTAATATATGCGATGAATCTTTTGAGATAGGTTTCAGGCCTCTCAAAGATGAGATAAATATTTTAGGAAATTTCAGGGCTTCAAAAAT
Source organism: Cupressus sempervirens (assembly GCA_028749045.1). Classification (NCBI taxonomy): domain Eukaryota; kingdom Viridiplantae; phylum Streptophyta; class Pinopsida; order Cupressales; family Cupressaceae; genus Cupressus; species Cupressus sempervirens. The sequence continues at coordinate 565,231,204 of CM053788.1, read as the reverse complement.
CTAGACTTAGCCAATTTTTAGGGCTTCAAGATTTTAGGCTTAGCCAAATTTTAGGTTTCTACATTCTACCCCAGCTTGGTGTTTTGTTGATGAGTGGTCATTTCTTGAGCCCTCATCTATGTGTTGTCATTGTTGGCTTATTTGTGTGTCTCAGTTTGGTAGAGCCCACCCCTAGTTCACATTTTTGCTATCATTATCGAACTATTTTAGGGCTAGTTTTATGTTGATGATTAATTGTGGCATTGTTTTGAGATTATCAGATATTGTTTTTACATTCATTTTATTATATGATGAGATTACTTAGTACTTTATAGTTCATGTATGTATGATGATTATTTTAGTGTTTACAGTTGTTGATGATAATTAGTTAGATGATTTATTATCATATGTGTTTTCTTATGGATACTTACCCCATACTTGCATGTGTATGGTGTATGTGTTTGTGTCCTTTCTGTATGACATTTCTGATGTGGTTGAGGAAGGGAGTCATAGTCACCTGCTAGTTGGGATCTACATGATGCACCACTTCCTGCCATTGCCTATTTAGCTTAGTATATATTGTGCTTGTACATGCATGGATTTTATGCAGGTTGCAGGTACCAAGTATCAACTTCCCTGAATTGTCAGGATGAGCGTACCCTATCACATTATCTCAATGGTAAGAGAGGGGAGATAAATTCTCAAGTCCAAATTCCAACCCTTTAAGCCATTTGTCCTAATTAAAAATTAGGACAAGTATCTGTGTCGGGTACCCTTCGAATATGTTAGATGACATAATTCGTGATATTAACCCTTTTGATTTGATTTTGTATGTGTTTTGCTATGATGGCTTTTTGTATTTTACTTTATGAGTCTTTAGTGTATTTTATATTAATTAAGCCTAATTAAAAGATTTAATTAATGGTTTAATTTAATAGAAAATTAATATGATATTTTAATATTTATTTTATTTAATTAATTGGGAAATTAATTAAATAAAAGAATTAAATTTGGAGATAAAAGTTATAAGTTTAAATTTGGAACATGAAAATATTTATTTTAATAGTAATATATTTAGAGTTCATTTTTAATAAATGCTAAATAATATTATTATATATTTTATCAATTAAGTTAAAAAAAAAAATTTATAAATGGAAAAGAAATTAATTTATTAAAATTTCATGACCACATGATGAGTGCATGAGATTTAAAATTAATAAATTAATAAAAATAAATAAAAAGAATATTAAATAAATTAATGTGCATTATTTTAATATTTATTCACATAGGAGTATGCGAGCTCTTGGGAGTTGTCATGTTGACAACACAAGAGTTTGCACTCTAATTATGCATGTGTTGTCTACACTTAGGAGTTAGCACATTATTTGAGCACATGGTGTCTACAACATTCTAGAGACCTCATCATGTCTATCTTCTTGTCATGGAAGTTACGTGCTTAGTTGTCATGCTTATCTCCTAGTTCTTTGTAGACACATTCTAGATGCATCTTAGAGGCCTTTATATAGAGGCTCTCCTAGTGTGTATGGACAAGCTTACATGCATTCGAGAAGCTCATATGCTTCTACAAGCACTTCTAGTCACTTGGGGGTTTCAGTTGGTTGATTCTTGGAGGAATGATGAATGTTGGAGAAGGAAGAGATTTTTCTATGGACTTCTAAGGCATAGTAAATTAGCATCAGTATCTAGGTGCACTCGTGATTTTTGCATATTCCATTTGCATTCCTTCTCTTCTTGTCTTCATCATGTCTGTTATATGTGTCTGAATATACTCCATGAAAAAATCTTCAATCTTGAAATTGGAATCTAGATATGCATGTTAATTTTTATTTGGTTTCAAAGAAAACATTAGGAAACCCTACTTTTATTTATGAAGGAAATTCATCACAAATTGCCCTATTGATGTCCCTTACATAGACCCGAACTCAAACATTCATAAATTTTTATCTTGACCAAATTTATTTTATTTCTCTAAGAAGATTTGGTTCAACTTAGCCCTCTCAAACATATTTCAAATTTGTCCCAATTCAATGGTTCATTAAGGAGATATGGCCCCTGTATTGGGACTACTTTATTCATTGATAGTCATTCCTCCATTTTCCATAACCAGGAGTTCTTCGTGCTTAAACTTCACAAAAATAATCTATCAAAGCATGGAATGAATTAAAAACTAAACCAAAAAATATATAAGACATTTATACTCAATATTTTATCCAAATGAGAAGTCTTTTCAATACAAAAAGGAAACTATGCCCTTACGACAGCAAGCTAGGACTTTGCAAAGAATTTAATTTGGTATTGTATGAAACTTTGTTACATTACATCTTTTTTACCACAGACACCCTAAAAGCTCCCTACCATTCCTCCCCTCCTAAAAATCATGCTCATCAATTCTAATAATACATTTTCAAACTAGTTGCAACTTCCTCAAAACTAGTTATAGTCAGTTATGATTGTTTACATTTAGTTGAATGTTTTGTTTTTTAGTTGACAACATGGTTGTCAAATTTGATAGCCTTACATCATGATGAATTTTATTAATATTCCAAAGTATTTTCAAGAGTTTTATCCCAACTTTAAATCCTCAAACCACTCTTAAATCCCATAAACCCTCTACGAGCCTTCTAGGCTTCATTTTGCCAATTTTTGGCAATTTAGATTTTTAGGCACTTCAAGTGCATTTGACACCATATAATGGCTCTACTTTCCATATTAAAATAAATTGGACCTTTGAATGTCTTTAAATAACTCATCTAACTTAGAATCTTGAAGTGAACCCTAGGTACACTAACTCCCAAAATGCAATTAAGGCTACATCATTGATCCTTTTACAAAGTGATCAATCAAAACATTTAAAACATAAACAAAACATTATTAAGTGACCATTGTGGACTTATTACAATCAAATGATCCTTCAAGGTGATGTTCATCCTTTGATCCCCCTAGGATCTATTTAGTGACCCTAGTTCCTTTAGGCCTTTTTTCCTTGGCCCTGGTGCTCCTGCATCAGTTAATAGTAGAAGAAGTGTAATTATTTATTAGTCAATTTAAGTAAATGGATTTTTTTAAATGAGGAAAAATTAAAAGAAAAGAGATATTAATAAGTGGTATTAAATAATTGAATTATTAATGAGTTTGATTTTACTTAAAATCAATGAGGATTATTTTAAATAAATGATTGTCCTTGAAGTGTTTAAAGGAAATTGTAAACTAATTATTTGAAAGTTGATAAGTATTATTATAATGTTTTGAATAATGTGAATGATTTTATCTAAAAGTCAATGGGAACTAGTTCGATGATTTAAATAAGTAAATAATTATCTTATGATTATTTTAGAAAATTGTTTTAAAATAATGAAGGGATAATTCTATGTTTTATTCAAAAAAATAAATGGGTTGAGTTGTAGATTAAATGAAGAATCTTATACACTTGAAATGTACTTGAAAATGAAAACTAAAACCTAATATTTGGCTTAACCATGTAATTGTGAAAGAAAACTAACATATGAGTTTGTATCTTGTTCTTTACACTATCCATGTTTGGGGTTTGGGTGGTCCTAGAGTGTTGACTAGTTAGGATTTCTACCAGAGGCTTGTGAGTTATGCGAATGTAATGACATGTTGATGTAATTTGGTCTTGATTCTTTTAAAACCCAACCATGGTAATGTGATTGCATGCTCTATGAGATGATTGTATTTACTGATTGTTATTGCTTTCCAGTCTTCTTGTGTGAAGATGAGGTGTATGTATTTGAGATACTTGACTTAACCATTTTTGAGTCATTGATTAGTTATCCTTGGACTACTTTCCAGCCGCCATGATGGGACTTAAGTGTTGATTTATTTCTTGATGTTGTAATGTTGTGACATGTTTTGACTCAACCATTTTGGAGCCTTCGATCAATATTATTTTCTTTGAGATGCCTTTTTGGTTTCTTGTTGAGAACCAATGGATATGGTGATTTATCATTGATATGGATATTGAGATTTATATGGTTGCTCGATGAGGACTCATGGATATTGTGATTATCTTTGATATTGTGGATATTTGATGTTCTTATTGTGGATTATCTTTTGGTATTTTTCTAGTTGCTTGTATAGGACTAAGGTGATTTTGTGATTTATGATTCCATGAGCCTAGGGTAGGTTATCTACTTGTAGTGTTGGGAAGTGGCTTGCAATGGGGGCCAGGGCCCTAAGTGGCTGCTAGGGTAACTCATTGTAAGTTATTTAATAAGTGAAAACATTTACAATAAATGGGGATTAAAATGAACCTAATAAGATAATTGTGTATTATCGCCCATGCCTTGAGTGCTAGTACAGACTAGGATGGGAGTAGAGAGAATGCTTGGTTGTGACCTTGCATTTCGTAGTATGCCTCGTCAGTATGAGAAGATACTAGTGGCCGCATAGGGATCACTAGGGGGCTAGGGTCTATTGAGAGACTACCAACGTAACTCTAGCATGATTCGTGCAATGACACTTTCCTGCTTACATAGTAGGTTTCCTACGTGTCTTGTGTGCCTCTAGAAGTAGATGTCAATCTGTGTATTGGAACCTTTGAGTTAGCATACTTTTAGGATTCCTGTACATAGAAAGTGCTTGTGTTATGTGATTTGATATCATGTTTGGTACTTGAGACTATCTCCTTAGCATGGTGGGAGTGGGTGATTTAGGTCCCACGCGATCAGGTGGTAGTTCTTTTTCACTCTTGCCATTGTCGATCCATCTATAGACACCATAGTTGGAGCATTCTTGGTTAGTATTTATCTTCATTCTATTCTTGGATCTTATGATGGATGTTATTTACTAACATGTTTCTTTATATTGATGATTAGCATGTGATAGATGATATTATCTACTTTGTAGGATCATCTTATGCTTTATTCTTGCATGGTAGATTTCTTTATGCATATGTTGTAGCATGTTAGATTTCCTTTTGCATATTTTGTAGTATGTTTTAGGAGTGGCATTCCTACTATGATAATACTGATGATCTCTTCAGTGACTTGGTATGTTACATGCGGGGGATGGATAGGGCCACCGATGGTCTAATGATTCTATTGACAGTTGGGAGGAAAAGCACACTTAGATTAGATGTGTTTTATGATGGATACATATCTTTTATGATGGTTGTTATATCTTTATTGATTAATGGATGTATCATGTATGTTATTGGTTTTTTTTACTTTATTGCACTTATATCATGGATTCGATGAGGATGATTTATCTTTATGTTTACATATGTATATTCTTTTAAGCCTTTCATACCCTATGTCATGTATAGTGGATGATTGAGCATTTTGAATTTAATTGCAAAGAGTCATTCCAAACAAATGTGTAATATGGAAATTGGACTTTCTATTTATTCTTTCATGCGGATGTGGTAGTGGTTAGACTTAGTATTAATGAAATCAAATGTGACTCAACATCTTGGGATCCTTAAGGAATGTAACCTGTTATGTATGCTTACAGTTGATTGTATGTTATTGTTTCCACTACTATGTGTTTTATGTGAATGGTTTATCTTTCATGATTAAAAAAAAAATTGTTTGGAAAACTTAGTAAAATTTTAGGTTAATTCTTTTGGATCCCTTGGTGGGGCATTACACTGAATCCACATGATCCAATATTGGGCTTTTTGATGCCAAGTGACTCTCCATGATGTTAGCCCCTACTTAGTAGCCTATTACGTGTCTGACCAGGACCTGTACTCCTTGCATTATCTTAGGTTCTTGGTTGAAACCATCACACTGTCTGGCGTGAGTGTTAGCCTTGGATGTTGTTGCTTTTTGGATTCAAGTTGGTTGCTTTCCAATCCTTTTTGCATGTTTTTGTTGTAGTCCTTTGGGGTTTAAAATATATCATTTAAGTATAAGTTGACATATATTTAATTCCTTATACTTAAGTATAAGTTGACGTATATTTAATTCCTTATACTTAAGTATAATTTGACACATATTTAATTCTTTATACTTAAGATATATTTTAATATATGTGACAAATATTTTGAGATAGGTTTCAGACCTCTTGGAGATAAGATAAAGATTTTAAGAAATTGTAGGGCTTTAGAAATCTAGACTTAGCCAATTTTTAGGGCTTCAAGATTTCAAGCTTAGCCAAATTTTAGGTTTCTGAATTCTACCCCAGCTTGGTGTTTTGTTGATGAGCACTCATTTCTTGAGCCCTCATCTTGTGCATTGTCTTTGTTGGCTTGTTTGTGTGTGTCAGTTTGGTAGTGGAATTTGGAGATTCGTTGGTTGTCGAGATTGTGGTGAAGTCTTCTATTGCAATCATTGTGATCCCTGTATGATGTTGTCATGTGCATTCATACTCATAAAAAAAATTCTTGGCTTGTATTTCATCCTTGTTTCCAAGGATCTCTAGGCGGGGCATTACAAAACAACTCACAATACACATCTTTCCCATAGAGATATTCCTCCTTCATTCCTACATGAATCTTTCTAAATCTCCCTAATAACCATCTCTTCCCCGTTCATTTACATATCTCCCCTATCCATACTTATGAGATGTTTTTCAAGAATATCCTCTCCCCTATGAACATCAATGATAAAGTCCTCATTATGTCAATTTATTGCTCCAAGTCTTCAACTAGCTCAAGTGTCCAAAGACACTGTTCAACACCAAATACCAAAATTCCTCAATGACTTAGCTCATCTCAGATAATTAGCCATATGGGAAGCATCAAAATTCAATCTAGTCTAATAATAGTTCTCTATACCATTGGACTAATGCATTTACTACATCTCCTCAGAAGTAGGAATGGGTGTAACCCCATGCACACCTGTCAAGTACTCAAATGCATCTTTAGGTAAAGGCTTTGTAAAGATATATACAATCTAATATTTAGTACTTGCATACTCTTATCTAATCTCTTTTTCTACTACTTTCTATCTCAACACATGACACTTAATAGATATATTCTTAATCTTAGAGTGAAATATATGATTATTAGACATACTCACTATACATGTGTTATCATAGTAAATGATAACAAGTTCTACAAATTTAATTATGATATTCTTCAACATCTTTTTCATCCACATCACTTTATTGCAATTATTTTTTTCTACAACATACTCTACCTTAGTTGTACTCTAAGAAATACAATCTTGTTTCTTGCTTAGCTAAGAAACCTATCTTTCTCATCCATATTTCCTTCCTAATCCACATCACTATATGCATATACAGTGAAATCACTTAATTTATCATACCAAATTCCATAGTCAAACACTCCTTTCAATTATATGAATATCCTTTTTACTACTACATAATGATACTCCTTAGGATCAGCTTGAAATATAGCTACAATCCCAATTGCATTTTCTATATCTGATCAAGTGTGAGTTAGATACTGCAAACTTCAAATCATGGATCTATACTTCCTCTACTCAACTATGGGCATCTCATCCTTTCTAGATAAATTGTGACTACTTATCATAGGTGTAATAGTAGGCTTAAAACTTTCCAATCCAAATATTTTCAACAAATATTTTAAGTACTTATCTTGTGAGATGAAAATATTGTCAATATTATCCACAAGCTACAATCCAAGGAAAAACTTCATTTTTCCTATCATGCTCATTTTAAACTCTTTCTTCATTTCTTTAGAAAACTTATAACTTGCTTCATCATTACCTCCAAATATGATGTCATCAATAAATATTACTATTATCAACAATCCACTCTCAATTGATTTGAAATAGAAGTTACTATCTATCATACATTTAGTAAATCCAAGTTTTTCAAAATAGTTGTCTCCAACCTTGCATATCAAGTTCTAGGTGCTTGCTTTAGACTATATAAAGATTTATTTAGTTTGCATACCATTTCTTTGTATTATGTTAGAGGAAAATATTCAAGATTCTCACTATATACCTCATATTCAAGTTTTTGATTCACGAAGACTAATTTAACATCCATATGATATAGTTTTAACTTCCTTTTTAATGCATAAGCAAAGAAAATTCTTACTACTTCCATTATGGCTACATGTGTATATGCCTCCTAATAGTCTATGCCTTCTTTATATGAATATCCCTTGCATACAAGTCTAGCCTTGTTCCTCACAACTTTTCCTTTCTCATTCATCTTGTTTCTAAATACCCATTTTGTTCCTATCACATTCTTGTCTTTAGGTCTAGGAACTAAGTCCCATGTTTCATTCTTCACAATCTGATCTAATTCTTCCTTCATTTCTTGAATCCAATGATCATCTTTACATGCTTCATCTGCTCTTTTAGGTTCAACATGAGAAATCAAACATATCTCTTTATTAACTCTATTTCTTATCATCACAACTTTTTCTTTTCTTTCAATCATGTTCTCTAGAGGGTGATTATTTTTCAGATTCCTATTAGGGCTAGGATTTGACATCTCAAGTCTTATTTCATCGCTAGGTTCATACCTTTTGTCTCCTGTTTTCTCAATATTTAATACATCATTTTATAGATCCTTGTTAGTCCCAAAGAAAACATTAATATTTTGTCTAACAGTTTAGGAATTGTCTTCTTCAATAATAGTTACTAGAGTTAGCTCTTTTTTTACTACCTTAACCACCATAGGATTATTAACAACATCAAAAGGAGAGATCTTTCTGGATTTTATTTCTCTCATAGGACATCTTAATGAAAAGTGACCAAGCTCCTTACATGTCCAACAAATAAAAGTTTTCATACCTTCTAGCTCTCTTTTAATAAGTATATAAATTCCTTCTTGAATCTTCATTGTTAATCTTAGATTGGTTTGACAAAGTAGTGAAAAGATAATTAGTAATTATCTATTAGTATTACAGTGTGAGCCAAGTAATAAAAGCATGTCGAGCATCAATGGTTAGATAATATGTACCAAGTAATATATCTAGTATGTGCCAAGTTACTTATGAGCCGAGTAGACTATACATGCTAAATGATTCAGGACATGAGACAATAGTGCATGTTGAACCATATAGAAGCTAAGTTACAACATTGAGAATATAGTGATGGCCAAGCATTAGAGCCTTTAGATGCCAAGTGAATAGTTTTTTAGATAGTTGTTTGTAATGGCACAAACATTTATGTAAACCATTTTTTGATCAACACAATGATTTTTTTATGATTCTAGAAGATATGTATGGAGGTATATTAAAAAAACCTATGAAATACATGCAGCCAATCAAATTTAAGGACGTTCTAAGTGGCAATATGGATCAACCATAGCCATTGATTCCAACCTTATCCTAGCCCACCTATTTTTACTTATGGATGCAAACCCTAAAATGTTTTTATGACAATTGAATACACGGAAGGAGATGAATGTTAAGTGCAAAGGGAACATTCATGGTGGCTATGGAGGTTGTGATAATGTATGAATTTTAGTATCATTTAGAGAGAATAGAGGAAAGAAGAGAGATGACAAAGGAGACATATCGGATCAGAAGGATCAATGATTCACTGGGAAAGAGAAAATATGACATGTAGTGACGAAGTGCTAATTAAAGGATCATGGTGTTGAATCATTTTAATAGGTGATACAAAGTAGTCTTAATAAACTTGTGTAAATCTCTCAACCAAGTGCTTTCTTTATTGTAAGTTTAAGTCCTCTAGTAAGACACACTTTTAGCAAGTTTTTTAGTCCTTTAAGAAGATGAGACCTAACAATATTTTTAAGAATCTAACAAGGGAAACCGCTCATAGGATAGATCATAGCTTATGATCAAACTTATTGTAACCATAACTAGATACACTATAAAGCTAGAGTATTGGAGATTTGTGGGTGTCATCCCCACCTCAGTTTTACCTTCTCATTAAAGGGCTTCTGGGTAACAAATTGATTGTATTGTGTGTTATTTGTTTCATGCTATAGATGAACATGTATAGTTAGCTATTTTAGTTTACATGCTAAATTATGAGATGAATGTATGGTAAATTTTTTATGATTAAAGTTTTGAAATGATGATTCATCACCTCCTCCCTCTTAGAGTTTACTTTCCCATTGTTATTTCCAACAATTGGTATTAGAGCCTTGTTCTCTAAAAAAGAAAGCTTTATAAATTTGAGAAAATATCTTGAAGGTGGAAGTCTACAAGTTTGGAAGGTTATTGAGAACTAGAAGATTGAGGTATATCTTTCCCTACACCAACTCAATGAAACAAGAGATGAACTACAATGTTCATTGAAGAGAAGAAAAGAACTAGCTTTGGAGCAAAATGACAAGCATAACCAAGAAGAAGAAGCTACTAAATTTGTTGGGAATGGAAACTAAAGTGAGTTTGATGAAGTAGTTACATATCTGATGGAAAAGAAAAATGCCCTAACTAAAGAGGTTAGAAATCTTAAGATAGAACAAGAGGTCCAATTAGTATTACTATATGAGGTGACTAAATAGAAAAAGAAATCTGATGAAGACACAATCATGATTGAAGATAACAAAAGAATATTGACCATTAGACTAGAAGAGAAGACATTAGATGTGAAAAATCTTGCCAACATGTAACTGGATACAATGAATGAATTGATAATTGCAAACCATGAATTGAATGGAAAAGATGTTAAGTTCATAACCCTAACATTGCATAATGATCAATCAAGGAATGTACTAAGAGTAGAAAAAGATTTTTTTTAAACTTTCAACAAACCTATTGAAGCCATCACATACTTTAAGAAACTAATGAGATCTCCAAGATTTAACAATGATACTATTGGATTGGGATACACCAGTACTGAGGAAGGAGAATCATCTAAAAGTGGTGAACAAATAAACAAAAAAGTTGAGAACTAGAAACCCACTTGTCATAATTGTGGAAAGTTAGGTCATACAAAAAATGTTTGTAGGAGAAACAATGTAAATCAAAGTCCTAAGTAGAAATTAAAGGGTTACTATCATAAGTGCAACAATCAAGGACATGAGGCACATGAATGCAAGACCAAGACTTTGAGCACTTAGAGATTTGAAGGATATTACTACAATTATCAGAAGTATGGACATAACTCATATGAATATAGATCTAATGCCAAGTGGACATTAAATAAGTAGACAAAGGTACAAAAAAATGGAAAATCTTATGATTGGAATTACAACACAAGGTACAATTGTCATTGTTGTCAAGATTATGGACATGTTGATGAGAATTGCATTAGAACACATTTCAAAAGCAACTACAATAGATGGTTGAGGAAGACTACATGCTTTAGTTATCTCAAGACTGGTCATCTCAACATGAATTTACCAACTAGGTGACAAACACCGAGTACTAGAAACAATAAAAGAAGAGAAAAGGTCTATGTTGAGAAGGTCAAAGTATAGATGAACAAGACATGGAAGAAGAAGGAAGATTGCAACACACCAAGACAAGATGAGGTCATTTCGTCCAATCAATCAAGTGATCACATCACCCCCAACTAGATAATCAAGAGGTATACATGGGACTAATATTTTAGATATTATCTTATACATCAATTCCAAGAATATAATATCTAAAAAGCTTATATATCCATGAATTAAGATTTAATGTATTGGTTAAAACTTGCAATAAAACTTTATTTTTGTTAGTTTTCATGTTTTTGAGCATGAAAAGTTGCACAATTATTGCTAAGTGATAGAATTTTGTTAGTATAAGCTGAGCTTCCTATGTTAGCCAAGCATACTAAAAATCATGTATAAGCCAAGTGAGTGGGAAGTCCTATGATAGCCAATCTTACAACTATGTAAGCACTGAGCATTTATTACCAAATATGAAGGGTTGTAAAGTCTATTTTTGACTCACTTGAATTCATTAGCAATTGAAGACAGCATGAAGAGAATGAAGGAGAATTGGAAAAGGATATTGTAGAATTTATGAATTGGATTCAACTGCATCTTGACACATTCATCGAATTGGAAAGGTATTTCACTATTGCTAAGTTACGGTGTTTGAATTTTTGTTAACCTTAGTTATTTGAAATGGAATATTTCTTGTCTAAAAGTATTAGGAAAGAGGGAAATGAGATTTTTAATGTTTAACTATTAAGTAATGATGTAATACAACCATCTTTCTGAGCAATAACTAAGATAACATACAAAGGAGACCCATCTAGGGTATTGTTGAAGATACGACCAAAAGTTTCAATGATACAAGATGTAAGGTATTGTTACATAACAAAGATAGGATAATTAGGTGACGTGGAGATATGTGATGGATATAACCAACTTTGTTACAATAGAGTCTTGAGGGAAGAATACAAAATCATTGAACAAAAAGGGTATAACCATGCCCTAGATTTTCCTCAAGTATTTAATATAGAATAGATTAGAATTGTTTCAAGCCACATACATGAAAATTACATTTGGTTGGAGAATGAATCAATTAAGCTCACTAAGAGGACCATAAACTGAGTATCAAGGTACTCTACCCTTGATAGACCTAAGAGCACAAGAAGTGATGAAAAGGAGGTGATTTAGAAGAACATAGGTGTAGTGTGGAACAAATGAGGGATGTCTATTGACATAATAATAGATCCCTTAATTTCCTTTGCAATGAGAGTGATAGCTCACAAGTTCTTTTAGTACACATATGTAGTGTAGAGCCTGATAAGAAATTAAGGATTTAAAAAAAAAAACAAAATCCAAGCTAGAGAAGTGAGAGATTGAACAATGTTTTTTGTATTGTTTTTGATTTAGGTTACAATATGGTAAAGAGGGGCCATACTTATGACCTTGCTGAGTTGCAACTACAAAACTATTAGAAAACTTGGAGGCCATAAGGAAAAAAAAGAGTGCATCACGCAAATTTTAGCTCTTTACCAGTCTGCATATTATTATATGTGTAGAACACATTCCCCACATTTCACATAATTTCTTAGAAGACCAATAGGTTTATTGCAATGAAGATTTTAGAATTTATTGAGTAGCTAGGTGATAATTTTGATTTAGTGAGGTCAGGTTATTTTGAGGATTTTAAGAAATCCATGAAATAGAGGCTAAGGATCCCTATATCCTTAGTGGAGAAAAACTATGATGATATTTGTTTATTAGTGGATGTCGGCCACACATATGTGTAGGAAACTATACCTAGGGTAAGATGGCTTAAGCCCTTACCATATGAGATTATTATAGATGAGGCATCAACAATAATTACAAACTTATGGGGAAAATACATTTATAATAGTTCCACCTCATTTGGAAACTATGAGCAAGCCAAATCAAGGATAACTATTGATTTGAAAATAACTATAGCTCTTAGGAAGAAGAAAAAACTTGTAAAAAACTAAAGGAAAGACTTGGTGAAGGGGGGAAAGAAGAAGAACAAGAAGGTGATGATGAAGAAGAGGAAGAACAAGGCCAAGCCCCATTGGCATTAATGAAAGGACAAGGAGAGGATCTAGAAGAAGATGTAGAAGGTGTCAAGCGAGAAGAAGCCAAGGGAGCACCAAATGACACTAAGGCCAAGAAGAGGAATGCCAAGGAACAAATAGTGGAGAAAATAGAGAAGGCTACAAAGAAGTCATAGTAGAAGCCTATAGTACCTATTACTAGGCCTGGCATAAGGGCATCCACTATTCGAGAAAGTAAAGGTACAAATCCTAGAGGCAAGATGACTCCTAACACAATAGAGCCTAGTGTGCCTAGTAAGAAAACATACAAGAGATTGAAGAAAAAGTTAGAGCCTAAACCAAATTTAGATGAGGAGAAAATAGAGTCAAATTACTTGAGCCAATTCAAGGTGGTAAGCTATAATCCCTCCTTTGATTTAGACAATTTCTGTGATAATCAAATCAAATGTAGATTTATCTAGTTTCACACACATTGACATTGATAAGCTATGGAAAGTTGAAAAAAATACTATTGAGGAACCCATATATGTCATGATGGATACATTAAAATCAAATCCTCTAGAAATTATGAACTAACTATCCAAGAGTCTATATGATTGATTTGAGCAGAAATGGCAATACAACTTGCAAACTAAGAGACAAATTGGGAAATTAACTCGAGCATAAGTTATGCTAGAATTGGACAAAAGGAAGATTTCTAAAGCCATGGAAAAGAAAAAGTCTATGTTTTCCCCAAAATATAGAGCTTTTCATATATTGAATAAGAATATTAGATGTGGTTAACAAATGTACATCAATTTTGATATCAATATATGGGTCATCCACTCTAGCAATCAAAGAAAAAGGTGAGAAAAAAGTGCAAAACACTACGAAAAGTGAACAAGAGGTCACAGAGACTATAAATGAGGTTCTAGTCAAGGATGGTAATGTGGAAGGTACTGGGGAGATAGTAGAAGAAGAAGCCACAACTAAGGAACAACAACAAGATACACAAAGATGTTTGGATGAATAAGTGTCGAGTGTCAGTCCCCCACATATAGGCCAAGTGTTTCACCATGACTCAATGCAAATCAAGAATGTTCCTAATAATTCATCTTAGAACATCAATCCCTTGATTGAGGAATATTTGAAGAACATATTGAAGGATTCCACCATGGAAGCACAATTACATAACAACATTGTATTGGTGCGAACAAATGAGATTGAGAAGGAAGAAATTACATCTACATGGGAACAACCAAAAGAAACATCAAATGCCCCCCAACAATCCACAAAAGAAAAGAACAAGCCATAAAAGGATCTCCAAGTAAATCAAAGTGCACATCTTGAATAGATAATAGTTATAGTAGAGTCACAATCTGTAATTCCTACCATTACATTTTAGATTAAAGAGGCTAAGACACAACAAATAGATACAACTATGCCTAGTCTACATAGTTTAGGTATGCCAGCAATATTGACAATAGAAGTAGACGGAACAAAAATTCATACAGGTCAGGAAGAAATTCATGCACCTTATACTCAAGCACCATAGGAAGAAACTATGGGTGTGATGACTAAAGAGTTGAAGGTGACTATTGCATCAGAGGAAAAAGTTTCTATACAGACCCTAGTGACCCTACCAGCTTCTCTCACTCCTCACAATAGTTAGGCTCTTCAAAGGCTAAGCACGCATATGATACCATTACAAATATCAAGGCCTAGTGCTAGTACATCTAGAAGTTGAGATGGTACATATTTTGGTGATGTCAATTTGGATGAGGTAATTGAGTTGCCCAAGTTTGACTTGGGAAAAATTACTATTGAGAAGATGAACATTCTATAGGTGGTAGTATAGAGGAAGAAAATAAAAGAGATGATGAGGAGGGAGTATAAGCATAAACAAGTTTTTCATGAAATGAAAGACATATTTTATGATGCTTTCAATCTTCCATAAATGAATGAAGATTGTTTGATCATTGAGAAACTTGTCTTTATTGTTCATAAAATAAAGGATGAAAACCTAGATTCCAATGTGAAACTCTTAGAATGGTCAAAAGGAAATTTCACACTAAGGTACTTGAGAAGATATCCAATGCTATTGCACTAGGATAGGTTAATCAAGCAACCAAAATAGAGAGTGTGAAGGTGTTAGAGAATATTTTCTCTCTATACAGAGAGCTATGTGATGTGAATCTATTCACACAAGATGTTTAGAGGTATATTTACCAACTAAAAGAAGATTTACAAACTATAGTTACTACTCTTTAGTTATCTCCTAGTCAAAACCAAGATTATTTTTCAGTGGCTGATATCCACACAAGGTAGGCTTTTCAAGCTGTAAGCACATGATGCTATTATTAGAGATACCTTGATAAGTATCTAATCCATGTTGACCCCACGCATGGAAGTGTTGCATAAGGAACTAGCCTAGGTTGAGACACTGATGAAGAAACATAACCAACTTTCTAATCATAATTTCTTAGTTGACCTTGCTACCTAGCTAAACATTCAGTATCAATCTCTAGAGGTAGCATGCAAAAATTGGGATATATCCCTAACAAGGTAAACTTTAAGCAACCCCCCTTGAAAAAGAGATATAAAAGTATTGGCAAATCTTACATTATTTTGAAAAAAAAAAAAAAAAATTCTATTATTAATTAGCGAATTTATAACTATTTAATTATTTTTTATAACTAAATTTAATAAAAATGTGGTGATTTTAAATATTTCTATGAACTAAATTATTAGCTAAATTTTCCTAAAATTAGCCAATTAAAAAATATTAGCCACTAAAAAAAACCCTCAAAACTAAATATTATAATGGAGATCCTTAAATCATTTTTGGATAAACAAAATATCAATGTACCACCTAGGACGTAAGTGTCAAAAAAAGTGAGAAATGAATCTAAGGGGAAATGAAAATAATACAATTTTGAGTAAGGGGAAGTAATAAAGAAAAAATAAGGTACAAAAATTATTCTTAGCAAGAGTATCAGATTTAGATACATAAAGGAAATACTTACTCAGGGGGACTAATGGAGAAATAAGGTATGCTGGTTAGTCATCCATTTTTCAAAATTTTAAAGTTTTAAGATTTTGCATGGGAGCCGAGTCACAAATATATATTTTCTGAATTATTCTCATAATAAGGATTGTATATGCATGAAAACTTATTTTTCCCACTCATGTCAAAGGGGGGGTTTGTTAATCCCAAATTGGTTTTGATAAAGCAGTGATAAAAAACTTAGTCATTATCTATCAATATTGTAGTGCGAGTTGAGTGATCAAAGCATGCCAAGTATTAGCGATTAGACAATACATGCCAAGTAATATATCTAGTATATACTGAGTCACTCATGAGTTGAGAAGACTATACATGCTAAGTGATTCAATAGCTAAGTAAACAATGTATGCTAAGCCATTTAGAAACCAAGTTACAATATTGGGACTATACTGATGGCTGAGCATCAGAGCTTTCAGATGTTGAGTGAATATTTTTGTACATAGTTTATTGTAATGACACAAACTTCTATATAAACCATTTTGGGCTGACATAATGATTTTTTTACTAGTCTAGAAGATATGTATGGATGTATATTATGAATCCCTATGCAACACATGTAAAAAATCAAATTTAGGGATGTTCTAAGTAGCAATATGGATCAACCACATTCATTGATTCCTACCTAACCTTAGCCCACCTATGTTCACTTAAGGAGGAAAATCCTAAAGAGTTTGTATGATGAGTGAATGTGTGAAAGGAGATGAATGCTAAGTGTAGGGAGAGCATTCATGGTGGCTATGGAGGTTGTGATAATTTTATAATTTGAAGAATTAGTTAGAGAGAATAGATGAAAGCAGAGAAAGGAAAGAGGAGACATATCTAATTAGAAGGATCAAGTATTCATTAGGAAAGAGAAAATATGACATTTGGCAATAAACCAAAGGATCATGTTACTAAATCATTTTAACAAATGATATAGAGTAAATCTCCTAATAGAGTAGTCTTAAAATACTTATGTAAATCTTTTAATAAAATGCTTGCTTTATTGTAAGTTTAAGTCATCTAACAAGGCACACTTTTAGCAAGGTGTTGAAATCTTTTAATGAGGTGAGACCCCTCATAGATTAGATCATAGTTTATGATCAAACTTATTGTAGCCATCATTAGCTACACTTTACCAATACAATAGTGAAGATTTTTTGGTGTCATCCCCACCCTAACTTTACCTTCTCATTGGAGGGGTTATGGGTAACAAATTGATTGTGTTATGTGTTATTTGTTTCATGTTACAAATGAACATGTGTAGTTATCTATTTAAGTTTACATACTAATTATGAGATGGATGTGTGGTGATTTTTTTATGGTTAAAGTTTTGTTGTATTGATTTGCCCCCTCTTAGAGTTTACTTTCCCATTTTTATTTTCTAAAATTCATGTCTTCTTTGTATGCACTTCTATTCCTTTGCATACAACAAAATGATTTTGGATCAGGAACCTCAATGCTTAGTTCTTTACACATATCTAATAACTCACCAAGAATCTCTATCTTCTGGGCAATGAAATTTCCTATATCTGACTTTGGACTATCTTTTCTTATCATGATCTCCCAATAATATTATTGATGTTTTTAAAATGTTAGGATTCAAAAACCCAATGATGAGAACAAAATAAATCTAGAGGAAGATAATTCCCATATACAACATACCCATTCAGACATCAGGTCCAACTATAAGGGTATACTCCTTCTTCTTTAGGATCTAGAAGACCTAGGTGGGTGAACCTCAAATTATTCATAAGGTACTAGTTTCATAGCATACAACTAAATCTTATAAAGCATAATAAAAGCCCTCAATCTTCTATGCTTATGCAAACAAAATAAACATGAAATAGCTAGTAACATGACCTATGAACTAGATAAGATAAGTGAGGGCAACTCTTTTTAACTCTTCAACAAAATGGGAAAGGGATATTGATTAATGTGTTGAATATCAACAAAACCAAAGTATGAACAACAAAAATCATAGATACTATAGCTAATCAATGCCTTATCTATTAGGTGATTCAAAAAATCACTAACACACATCCTTGAAAATCATTGACACATCTCATGTATCAAGACTTCTAGATCTATACATTCACCTTGTGAATCAAACATCTATATCAGTTTTGAATCTCATACTTGACCTATCCCTTCATGAAATCTACAACCCTCTAATGATGCAACTAGTTTTGTGCTCTTTGTTCAAAAACCATAGAAGATTATGACCAACATAAACATGAGATAATAAAAACATTGAAGATAAAATTTCTACTACATTTTTATTCATTTCCTTAAAACAAATACATAAAGGATGCATAAAATTAACTCATAAATAATTGAATAGAATATAACTATCTCTCTAATTCATTAAGTATTTTTCATTACAAGAGAAAAGCTATGCATGAATGGTGGGATCACAACTGCAGCTCTTCTCAATTGTAATGCCCCGCCAAGGGATCCAAAGAATTAACCTAGAATTTCACTAAGTTTAGTAGCATTTTTTTTTTCATGAAAGTAAATACCACGTATAACTTATGCACAATAACGAAAGCAATAGTAATATCCATCTAAAAGTAAACATAACATATATAATCAAATTATATTCTTTAAGATCCCTTTACGTTGGATTACATCTAGCAACATCTAACATATATGAATCCATCTAGTACAACATCCACATATAATAATGATAAGTCCAATGTCTATTCAATACATTTCAAATACTCAATCATCCACTGTACATGTCACAGGGTATGACAAGCTCAAAAGAATATAAATACATAGAATAAGGTACATCTTCCTATTCCAATCCATGATACATCAAAGTACATGATAATCACATGATATACATGATACATTATCATAGAAGACATATACATCCATCATAAAGATCAAACATAATAAACTAAGTGCACGGCTCCTCCCAACCGTTAATAGCATCATTAGACCATCATGGATCCTAGCCATCCCTCTGTGCATAACATTCCAAATCATCAAAGAGATCATCGATACTAACATAATAGGAATGTCACTCCTAATATATACAACATCCTATGTAGAAAGTAATCTAACATGCACATAAAAGCATAAGATAACATCATCTAACATATGCTAGTCATCAATAAAAAGGATACATATCCACCATCATAAAGGACGCAATAGCCACGATGTCTCAATGAATCTCAAAATGATAAGAGTGGAAAATACACTACCACCCAACTGCGTGGTACCTAAGTGGTCCACTCCCACCGTGCTGAGGAGATAATCTCAAGTCCCAAATACGCTATCAAAATCACATAGCATAAATCTCTATAAGTCCAGGAATCCTAAAATTTTACTAACTCAAAGGTTCCAAACACAAAATTTGACATCTAATCCCAGAGGCACACAATGACATATAGGAACCTACTATGCAAGCAGGAAAGTGTCATCACAATTATCACATACAAGTTACCTTGGCAGTTAGCTAAACTCCACGGGTCCATACTGATTTCATGTGGCCACTAGTATCCTCTCATACTGATGAGGCATACTATGAAATGCAAGGTCACAACCATGCCTCTCACTACTCCCATCCTAGCCTATACAAGCACTCAAGGCATGGGCAAGAACAAAACTCTTATCTTTTTAGGTTCATTCAGTTAGTATTAGGTGTGAATGTTATCACTTATTAATCCAACTTACAATGAGTTACCTTGGCAGCCTCTTAGGGCCCCGACCCCCATTGCAAGCCACTTCCCATCACTACATGCAGATATCCTACCCTAATGCTCATGGAATCATAAATCTCAAAATCATAAAAGATAATCCATAATAAAATCATCAAATATGCATAAAAGCATCAAATCTCCATGAGCAAACATCCATAACAACTCTCTATTGGCAACTGAAGTATCACTGATAATCAAAGTATCCAATGGTTCTCAATAACCAAAATATATCACAATCATACTGATCGAAGACTCCAAAAATGGTTGAGTCAAACATGTCACATCATGACATCATCAAGAATAAAACCACATCATAGTCCATCATGGCGACTAGAAAATAACCAAGGATAACTGATCGATGACCAAAAATAATGGTTAAGTCAAGTATCTCTTACATAAGAATCTCAACTATAACAATCAGTAATCACTTTCAATACATAGAGCATTCCATCACAAAACCATGGTTGGGTTTATAAAGATTGAGATTAAACATCATCATGACATCAAAATCCCATAACTCCCAAGCCTCTGGTAGACATCCTATAACTGGTCAACACTAGTCAACCCAAAACCCAAAACAATAGCATAAAGAATACACAATGCAAACATATGTTTTGGTTTTGCTAAATTTACAATTTGAATTTAAATGCAAAAGTCTCGGTTTATGCTTCCAAGTTTAGAGAAAGAATTTGAAGGAACATTTATATATTTAGAAAGAATACAAATCCATTCTTTAATTATCATTGTAATCCAAATGTCCCCCACCAATCTAACAATTAATATTTAATATACTTAATAAAACAATTAATTTAAATCATGAGCCTTTGATATAAATCAATTATCAATTTTACAATTATAAAACAAATAATCGTATTTACATATTATATACATACTTATATATATATATATCTATATATATATATATATATATATAATTAAAATATATACATATAAATACATATATGAATATATAAATTATTTTATCATTTAACCAAAATCGAATTAATCAAATTTGATTAATGCCAAAATTAAAATCGAATATGGCAAACTTTTTTTAAACAACACATTTATGTAACATGACTGTCGATACATAGGACCCTGCAGTCGCAAGGCCTGCGATGTCAATGGTACTGCGTACCACTGCCGTTGTAGTACCTGCGATGATGGTACACTACGACCACAGTGGGGGGTGTGGGTCTCGGCCCCCCCCGACTCAATGTATAAAATGTTTTTTATTATTTTTAAAATCGCTAATGCGATTTACATTTGCGATTTGGTTTAAAATGTTTTCGCCCACGGGTATGTTATCTAGTTTTTTTAACAAATATATATTATATATACATATATATGTATATATATATATATATATAATTGTGTGTGTGTGTATATATATATATATAAGTATAAGCCAATTGACAATATATCAATACAACTTCAATTTTTTCAGAATTCCTCCATAAACCTTTGATCTCCCAAAATTTCTAATAATTAATCTAATGGGTTTGACTATGAATCTCAACCCTAGCCCCATGTTCTTTTAGATCCATGCATATAAAAATTCTCAAATAAATTAATCTACCCATATTGAGAATGTACAATAAGTTATGAAATTCTTCAGACGACATATGGAAGACACGAAGAAGACAGGGAATGCATGATGCAAAAATAGCATAAGTAAAATCACAAGAATCTACTCAGATTCTGATGCTAAATCGCTCTTCCTCAGAAACTCGCAGAGCAAGCTCCTCCCTTCTTCAGAGTTCTCAAGTCCTCCAATGCTCCAATTTGCACTCCAACCGCTATGTCTAAGCCTCTATGAATGCCTGAATATAAAGAACTTTCAGGAAACATCTAGAATGCTTCTAGAAACAGCTAGAAGGTGTCACCAACTAAGCATGGGTCTTTTCCAACCTTCAAGATGAGCCATAGGGTTGTAGACACCATGTGCTTGATTGATGCACTAACCCCCGTGTTGTTGAAACTTGAGAAATAGAAAAGTGCGTTAACTCCCATGCAAGCTTATAACTCCAATTCACTTTTTATATAATTTCTATTTAAATATTTATAACTTCCATTTTAATCTTTATAACTTCCATCTTAATTTTTATAACTTTTATTATTATTATTTATTTGTTACTTTATTGTTATTTTATAATTATTATTAATTTTAATTTCTAATTTTCTTTTATTTAATTCCTTTTCCTCAATTAATTTCCATTTAATTAATTATAATCCAAATATCAAATAACATGATATTTTATATTAATTTTATCAAATAATTAATTTATTAATTAAATCTATTTATTAAGACTTAATTAATAAAAAATTCACCATAGACCTCCAAGATAAAATATAAAAACCCATCATAGAGAAAATCACTCAAAATCAGTCTAAAGGTTAAAAATCACGAATCATGTCATCCGACAGATTCGGTGGGTAAAATATCCAGATACTTGTCCTACCTCACTAGGACAATTGGCTTAAAGGTTTGGGATTTGGACTTGAGAATTTATCTCCCTTCTCTTATCAGTAAGATAGTATAATAGGGTATGCTCATCCTGGCAATTCAGGAAAGTCGATACCCGGTACCTGCAACCTGTAGAAAAACCATGCATATACATACAATATATATAATGCTAAGCTAAATAGACAATGGCAAGAAGTGTTGCATCGTGTAGATCTCGACTAAGCAGGTGACTATGACTCCCTTCCTTAACCACATCAGAAATGCCATACAATAAGAAAACACGCACATCATACACATGCAAGTATGTGGTAAGTATCCATAATAAAACACATAAGATAATAACCATCAACTAATCATCAATAATAGTTGAAAACAATATAATGATCATCATGTGTGCATGAAATGTAAAGTCTAAATAATCTCATCACATAATCTTTGAATCCATAACATAATGTCTGATAGTCTGAAAACAATACCATTAATCCATCAACATAAAACTAGTCCATTATAGTCTGATAATAACAACAATAATATGTCCAGAAAAGATGTGAACGAGGGTAGGCACTACATCCACCCCCTCTTGGGTTAGGTTTACTCCTGGAAGCCTACAAATAAGTAGGGATATAACTCCCTCAATCTAGCTGCATCCTCCCAAGTGGCTGAAGAATCATCAGTAGGGTCCCATTGAACCCTTACCTGCTGGATGGTTTGACCCCTGAGGGTCAACTCTCGCTGTTCCAGAATATGAACCGGCTCCAAAGCCAGCTTCCCATCCTCTACCCGCAATGCATTTCAATCAAGAACATGTACAATATCAGGAATATACTGGCAGAGTATTGAAACATGGAAAACATCATGAATGCGAGCTAGGTGGTAAGCAACCAGGCCAATCCTTTCTAAAATCTTGAATGGTCCCACAAAGCGAGGTGCTAGCTTATAACCCTTTCCATACCAGATTGGACTCTTTCATAGTCACACTCTCAAAAAAACCTTATCACCCACAACAAATTGCTTATTAGTCCTATGAGCATAGGCATACTTCTTCTGCCTATCTTGTTCCGTAGTCAAAAGCTCACGGATACGCACCACCTGTTGCTCCATATACGAAGCATCTTAGGACCCAACAAGATGTGATCCTCAAGGCTGTCCCAACTCAAGGGTGTATGAAAAGGACGTCCATATAATGCCTAAAATGGTGCCATGCTAATAGAACTATGATACCCATTACTGTAAGAAAACTCCACCAGGTAGAGATAATCCTCCCAATGTGTCTGCCTATCCATCACATACATCTGTAACATATCCTCCAAAACTTGATTCACCCTCTCTGTCTGACCATCAGTCTCTGGATGATATGCCAAACTGAAGTTTAACTGCGCTCCAAGCTCATGCTGCAGTGATGTCCAAAATGCAGATGTGAATGCAGGATCCCTGTCAAAAATGATCTTTTTAGGAATACCATGTAATCTCACAATGTCACGCATAAAGACATTAGCTACAGAAGCTACTGTGTAGGAAGACCTAATTGGTGAAAAATGCGCCACCTTAGTCAACCGATCAATGGTGACCATGATAGCCTCATGACGTCAAATAGTCATAGGTAATCCTACTATGAAATCCATGGAGATAATATCCCATTTCCAAGAAGAAATGAGATTTGGCTGCAAAAGTCCAGCCGAGTGCTGATGTTCTACCTTAACTCTCTGACACTCAAGGAACCTAGCCAAAAAATCAGCAATATCTTGCTTCATCTTAGACCAAAAGAACAAACGTCTCAAATCAGCATGCATCTTCTTGAGACCTGGATGTGCCGAGTAAGGTGTACGATGGGCTTCTACCAGTATCAAGGTGTGAAGCTCATCTAAAAATGGCACATATATCCTCCCCAGATGACTTAAAAGACCATCTGATTCTTGAACATAACCTACAAACTTTCCTTCCAAAGATCTTCCTGAATCTATCTCTCTGCACACTTCCTGATACTAGTAATCCATAGGAAGTGCCTAAAGAATCCAACTCCTCAAATCCACACTAAGGGTCATTGATAATACCACATGTCTCTTATGACTCAAAGCATCTTCCACCACATTCTCCTTACCCTGAATGTACTTAACCTCAAAATCATACTCACATAGAAACTCCATCCATCGCCTCTGGTGAGCATTCAAATTAGGTTGAGTAAAAATGTACTATAGACTACAATGATCGCTGTGTAGCTCAAATTTGTGCCCCAACAAGAAATGTCTCCATCTAGTCAAAGCATGAATTACTGCTGCTAACTCAAGGTCATGCGTAGGATAATTTAACTCATGATCCTTGAGCTTGCGTGATTCATATGCAATCACCCATCCATTCTGCATCAATACTGCCCCAATCCCTTCAAGAGAATCATCTGTAAACACCATAAAATCACCTTCTAGATTAGGTACGACTAGAATTGGTGCACTGGTCAAAAGCTCCTTGAGCTTCTAGAAAGATTCCTCATATTTCGCTGTCCACGCGAACTTCTTTCCTTTCCTCTGAAGAGAAGTGATAGGATGTGCTATCCTAGAGAAATTTTGGACAAATCTGCGATAATAATTGGCTAAACCCATGAAACTATGAATCTCTGACACATTAGTCGGTGTAGGCCAATCTATTATCACCTGAATCTTTGCAGGATCCACTGAAATACCATCACCTGAAATAACATGCCCTAAATACTGAATCTTTGATTTGAAGAATTCCCACTTAGCTGCATTGGCATAAAGCTGATTGTTCCTGAAACATTGCAATACCAACTGCGGGTGTTCCTCATGCTCCTTTTGATTCTTAGAATATATCAATATGTCATCAAGAAACACAAGTACAAACTTGTCCAGATAAGATCAGAACACACCATTCATCAAACTCATAAAAATTGATGGAGCATTAGTCAACCCAAAAGGTACCACTGTGAACTCATAATGCCCATAGTGCGTTTGAAAAGTGGTCTTGTGAATATCTGCTTCCTTAATGCGAAGCTGGTGGTATCCTGACTTAAGATCAATCTTGGAGAATATTGTAGCTCTAATTGATCTGATCAAATAAGTCATCAATCCTAGGTAAAGGCTACCTATTCTTAATAGTCACCTTATTCAACTATCTGTAGTCAATACAAAGGCACAAAGAATCGTCTTTCTTCTTCACAAAGAGCACTGGAGCTCCCCATGGTAATACACTAGGTCAAATACTCCCTTTGGCCAGAAGTTCCTCTAGTTGAAGACATAGCTCACCCAATTCCTGTGTCATCATGTGATAAGGAGCTTTAGAGATAGGCTCCACTCCAAGAATTAGATCATTACTAAAGTCAATGTCCCTCTTTGGAGGCATGCCTAGAATCTCACTTGGAAAAACATCTGCGTACTCCTGTAAAATTGAGTGATCTAAAGTCCCCCTCATGGGATCTTCCTTATCAAGATCATTTACCATAACAAAAAATATCTGACATCCTTTACGGAAACTTTGCTTCAATTGCATAGCAGAAATCATCCGCAGAGATATAGGCCTTGGTATCCCAACTATCTGCACATCATTCCCTTGGTCATCTTGGCACAAAATAATCTTCTTCCTACAATCTATACTGGCTCTATGAGATCCAAGCTAGTCCATGCCTAAAACCACATCATATGAACCAAGGGGTATGACTCGAAGATCCACTGCCGTATCAAAGCTTCCTAAGCTAAGCCCACACTTATGAACTATAGAGTCTATGGAGACGTTAATGCCTGAGGCTAGTTCCACTTTCCAACCATGATCTTGCTTCACCGCATCTAGCTTACACTTAGAAACCATAGATGGTGAAATAAATGACTCTGTAGCTCCTAAATCAAACAATACTGAAAGAGATATACCTCTAATAGCACCTATGGTCTCAACCATTGTTCCTTGATGATCTGCCTATCGCTGATCAATTGCTACAAAAACTCTATGAGCTCTACTTGCATCACCCACTGTAGGCTCTGAAACTGTAGGTCTAGGTCCTGAAAACTGAGGTGCTCACTAAGGACACTGAGTTGCATAATGTCCAATCTGATCACATGAAAAACATTCTGTATTTCTGCCAGAACCTCTTCCCATAGGTGGTACATTTGATTACTGACGACTGTTCCTACTCACAAAAGATTGGCTACTCTAAGCTAGCTAATTGGACTAATTCTATTTATAGCATTGAGCATTGCAGTTGTTCTTGGTGTTAGAACCCTTACCACCACCTTGAGCTTGAGAATTTGATCCCTTCTATTGCTGTGTCTGCTGAGACTGCTGCTGATACTATTTCCCCTTAGAGAAAGAAAACTTCTTGTTACCACCTAAATTGTAGTTGCTTTTAGATCCTGATGTTGCTAGTGCTCCTACAAAACCACCTTGACCAAGGTTGACACTTTTCTCAACAAGGATAGCTCGATGTACCGCATTCTTGAGGGTTTTTGGCTCAAATACCTTGACACCCCCAATAATACAGTTATTCAAACCCCTAATAAAATGTTGTGTCAATTGAGCTGAATTTTTAGTAAACCCTGAAAAAGACATGAGCTCATAAAATTTAGGCTCATAATCAGTCACTGACAAAGTGTACTATCTGAGATTATGAAATTTATCAGCTCTCTGCTATTTACATTCCTTTGGTAGGAATCGTTCATGGAAACTCTCTAGGAATAACTCCCATGTAACACTACTCATATCGATTCCCAACTTCTTCTCCTCTATCATCCACCAAGTGGCTCCAAAATTCTCTAAATTAGTGATTGAAAATCTTGCCTTAACATTGCTATCGAACCCCTGCATGGAAAAAATCTTATCGAGAGAAATAAGCCACTACTCGGCCACATAACCAAAACCTTGCCCATTGAAAGGCTTAACCTTAGATCTTGAAAGATCATTCATTTGAGTGGACATAATGGACCTTTGATGATCCTTCTGAGGACTTCTAGATCTGGGTCTATGCTCTTGTTCTGTTTGGTGCACTTTGGGCTATTCTTGAATAGGAGGTAGACGTTCTAGAATAGTCTGCATCATCTGTCTCAAACCAACCTCTCTAGACTTAGCTTGGTCCTCTCTATGGCTCTCTTCCTGCTGCCTACTAGAGTGCTCTTCCCTGCTCTCTACATGAGCCAATCCCTCATGGGCAGAGTCATGGACATTGATAGCTCTGCCACAACCACGGCCTCTACCACAGCCTCTAACAGAAGACCTAGTCCCAGATACCATCCTACAATAGTACAAGGTACTCAGTTCAGTTCTATGTTTAGGTTTAAGTTAAATTTTCCATTTTTGAAACTAAGTGTTGAAGTATGAAACATATACAAGTAACAGTTCAAGTTTTAGTTCACCTAGTTCAAGGTTCTAGTTATTCCAAAATACCCAGAGCTCCCAATGAAGAAACTCGAGCTCTAATACCAAATGTAATGCCCCACCAAGGGATCCAAACAATTAACCTAGAATTTCACTAAGTTTAGTAGCATTTTTTTTTCTTCATGAAAGTAAATACCACATATAACTTATGCACAATAACGGAAGCAATAGTAATGTCCATCTGAAAGTAAACATAACATATATAATCAGATTATATTCTTTAAGATCCCTTTACATTGGATTACATCTAGCAACATCTAACATATATGAATCCATCTAGTACAACATCCGCATATAATAATGATAAGTCCAATGTCTATTCAATACATTTCAAATATTCAATCATCCACTGTACATGTCATAGGGGATGACAAGCTCAAAAGAATATACATACATAGAATAAGGTACATCTTCCTATTCCAATCCATGATACATCAAAGTACATGATAATCACATGATATACATGATACATTATCATAGAAGACATATACATCCATCATAAAGATCAAACATAATAAACTAAGTGCACGGCTCCTCCCAACCGTTAATAGCATCATTAGACCATCGTGGATCCTAGCCATCCCTTCGTGCGTAACATTCCAAATCACTGAAGAGATGATCAGTACTTACATAATAGGAATGTCACTCCTAATATATACAACATCCTATGTAGAAAGTAATCTAACATGCACATAAAAGCATAAGATAACATCATCTAACATATGCTAATCATCAATAAAAAGGATACATATCCACCATCATGAAGGACGCAACAGCCATGATGTCTCAATGAATCTCAAAATGATAAGAGTGGAAAATACACTACCACCCAACCGCGTGGTACCTAAGTGGTCCACTCCCACCGTGCTGAGGAGATAATCTCAAGTCCCAAACAGGTTATCAAAATCAGATAGCATAAATCTCTATAAGTCCAAGAATCCTAAAAGTTTACTAACTCAAAGGTTCCAAACACAAAATCTGACATCTAATCCCAGAGGCACACAATGACATGTAGGAGCCTACTATGCAAGCAGGAAAGTGTCATCGTAATTATCATGTACAAGTTACCCTGGCAATTAGCTAAACTCCACGGGTCCATACTGATTTCATGCGGCCACTAGTATCCTCTCATACTGATGAGGCATACTATGGAATGCAAGGTCGCAACCATGCATCTCACTACTCCCATCCTAGCCTATACAAGCACTCAAGGCATGGGTGAGAACAAAACTCTTATCTTTTTAGGTTCATTCAGTTAGTATTAGGTGTGAATGTTATCACTTATTAATCCAACTTACAATGAGTTACCCTGGCAGCCTCTTAGGGCCCCGACCCACATTGCAACCCACTTCCCATCACTACATGCAAATATCCTACCCTAATGCTCATGGAATCATAAATCTCAAAATCAAAAAAGATAATCCATAATAAAATCATCAAATATGCATAAAAGCATCAAATCTCCATGAGCAAACATCCATAACAACTCTCTATTGGCAACTGAAGTATCACTGATAATCAAAGTATCCAATGGTTCTCAATAACCAAAATATATCACAATCATACTGATCGAAGACTCCAAAAATGGTTGAGTCAAACATGTCACATCATGACATCATCAAGAATAAAACCACATCACAATCCCATCATGACGACTAGAAAATAACCAAGGATAACTGATCGATGACCAAAAATAATGGTTAAGTCAAGTATCTCATACATAAGAATCTCAACTATAACAATCAGTAATCACATTCAATACATAAAGCATTCCATCACATAACCATGGTTGGGTTTATAAAGATCAAGATTAAACATCATCATGACATCACAATTGCATAACTCCCAAGCCTCTGGTAGACGTCCTATAACTAGTCAACACTAGTCAACCCAAAACCCAAAACAATAGCATAAAGAATACACAATGCAAACATATGTTTTGGTTTTGCTAAATTTACAATTTGAATTTAAATGCAAAAGTCTCGATTTACGCTTCCAAGTTTAGAGAAAGAATTTGAAGGAACATTTATACATTTAGAATGAATACAAATTCATTCTTTAATTATCATTTTAATCCAAATGTCCCCCACCAATCTAATACTTAATATTTAATATACTTAATAAAATAATTAATTTAAATCATGAGCCTTTAATATAAATCAATTATCAATTTTACAATAATAAAATAAATAATCGTATTTACATATTATATACATACTTATATATAAATATTTTATTAAAATATATACATATAAATACATATATGAATATATAAATTATTTTATCATTTAACCAAAATCAAATTAATCAAAATCGATTAATGCCACTACCGTCGTAGTACCTGTGACGATGGTACACTGCGACCGCAGTGGGGGGTGTGGGTCTCATCCCCCCCCGACTCAATGTATAAAATGTTTATTATTTTTTTTTAAATCGCTAACGTGATTTCCATTTGCGATTTGGTTTAAAACGTTTCTTAAAATGTTTTCGTCCACGGGTATGTTATTCGGTTTTTTTAACAAATATATATTATATATACATATATGTATATATATATATATATGTATATATATATATATATGTATATATATATGTATATATATATATATATATGTATATATATATATATGTATATATATATATATATGTATATATATATATATATATGTATATATATATATATGTATATATATATATATATATGTATATATATATATATACATATTTATATATATATATATATATATATGTATGTATATATACAAATGTATTTAGAATTAAAAATATCACAATATATGAGCATATATACATACATACATATATATATATATAAGTATAAGCTAATTGACAATATATCAATACAACTTCAATTTTTTTAGAATTCCTCCATAAACCTTTGATCTCCCAAAATTTCCAATAATTAATCTAATGGGTTTGACTATGAATCTCAACCCTAGCCCCGTGTTCTTTTAGATACATGCATATAAAAATTCTCAAATAAATTAATCTACCCATATTGAGAATGCACAATAAATTATGAAATTCTTCAAAAGACATATGGAAGACACGAAGAAGACAGGGAATGCATGATGCGAAAATAGCATAAGTAAAATCACAAGAATCTACCCGAATTCTGATGCTAAATCGCTCTTCCTCAGAAACCCGCAGAGCAAGCTCCTCCCTTCTTTAGAGTTGTTGAGTCCTCCAATGCTCCAATTTGCACTCCAACCGCTATGTCTAAGCCTCTATGAATGCCAGAATATAAAGAGCTTTCAGGAAATATCTAGAATGCTTCTAGAAATAGCTGGAAGGTGTCACCAACTAAGCATGGGTCTTTTCCAACCTTCAAGATGAGCCATAGGGTTGTAGACACCATGTGCTTAATTGATGCACTAACCCCCGTGTTGTTGACACTTGAGAAATAGAAAAGTGCGTTAACTCCCATGCAAGCTTATAACTCCAGTTCACTTTTTATATAATTTCTATTTAAATATTTATAACTTCCATTTTAATCTTTATAACTTCAATCTTAATTTTTATAACTTTTATTATTATTATTTATTTGTTACTTTATTATTATTTTGTAATTATTATTAATTTTAATTTCTAATTTTCTCTTATTTAATTCTTTTTCCTCAATTAATTCCCATTTAATTAATTATAATCCAAATATCAAATAACATGATATTTTATATTAATTTTCTCAAATAATTAATTTATTAATTAAATCTATTTATCAAGACTTAATTAATAAAAAATTCACCATAGACCTCCAAGATAAAATATAAAAACCCATCATAGAGCAAATCACTCAAAATCAATCTAAAGGTTAAAAATCATGAATCATGTCATCCGACACATTCGGTGGGTAAAATATCCAGATACTTGTCCTACCTCACTAGGACAATTGGCTCAAAGGTTTGGGATTTGGACTTGAGAATTTATCTGCCTTCTCTTATCATTGAGATAGTATAATAGGGTATGCTCATCCTGGCAATTCAGGGAAGTCGATACCCGATACCTGCAACTTGCAAAAAAATCATGCATGTAAATAGAATATATATAATGCTAAGCTAAAGAGACAATGGCAGGAAGTGGTGCATCGTGTAGATCCCGACTAAGCAAGTGACTATGACTCCCTTCCTTAATCACATCAGAAATGCCATACAATAAGAATACATGCACACCATACACATGCAAGTATGGGGTAAGTATCCATAATAAAACACATAAGATAATAACCATCAACTAATCATCAATAATAGCTTAGAAAAATATAGTGATCATCATGTATGCATGAAATGTAAAGTCTAAATAATCTCATCGCATAATCTCTGAATCCATAACATAATGTCTGATAGTCTCAAAACAATACCATTAATCCATCAACATAAAACTAGTCCATCATAGTCTGATAACAACAACAACAACATGTCCAGAAAAGATGTGAACGAGGGTAGGCACTACATAAATAGTCTGGAAACAACCAACCAACAAAAATCCCAAATAAAGAGAAGATAAGAGATTAAGAAGACATGAAGAGTTCCTGGATCTGATTTGATGCTACCACTTGTCCATTTGGAAAACCTCCACTTATTGATGCAAAAATTCTCTCTACCCTCTTTCTATATCTGAAAATGAGATCTTATCCTTGGTGCTGAAGAATGCTCTAAAAATATCTCCAAAAAGATGGAAACATGCAACTAATTTGCAAGAAGATGCTATATCTATTTTTAAAACAAGGGCCAAAACATCTGCGAAATGAATTTAGAGGCAAAACGTAACTTTCAAAAATATTTCCCACAAATATGGCACCAAAAAACTTCCATGTTTTCTCTCTAACTAAATTTGATGTTTCTTCCTAAAAAATTACTCATTCTATTAAGAATGCCCCTCATTTTAAAAATTTGCCTATATCTTTTACATGTTAACACCTGTACATTTTCTAATTGCATATCTAGAAATATTTGCTTCTCCCAATTCTAATGGTATATTGTACTCTATGTTTCTGATTAAAATTGCCCCTCTGGCACTCATTTAAAAATTTAGTCTCTAACTCATGTTCAAAGCATTTAAATGAAAAATTTAAAATTTCACAAAGTCTAAACCATAGAATATTTTAAAATAATTTAAATGTTTCAACTCATGGATTCACATGACATTTTGAAGGAAACAAATAATAAAATTAATTTTTATCATTTGATAATTTTCCCCCATATCTCTAAATTTAGGTGAAACTTGGTTGACCACTTAGGCACCACATGTTAGTATGTGATTTGTCCAAATTTCTCTATCATTACCACCTCACTACCCTACTGGGTGCTCTCCAATGTCACTACCATGTGGCATTGTCTGATTCACCAATGCTATCACCACTACCACTTGAGCCACTGCCATGTGTTACCTCCATGCGAGTTCACACCCTTAACTCTTAACCTCAACTTAACCCTAGTGATCATGTGAAATACAAATTTCATGCACTCATGACTCAACTTCCTTAACTATGGTTAACCCTTGCGATGATGTGGAATGAGGATTTTTGCACAGTCAGGACATTTTTTCAAACTTACCATTTGATGTTGCGACTATGCGAAGCCATTAATTTCACCATTTTCACAGTGTCACACAGTTATCTCCACACTATGTGGTTTGCATTATGACTGCATGATTAATCACCATGTGGCATATTTGATCAAATAATCACCTTTATCCTAGTCACCTATGGTTTTCTCAAAATTTGTTTTAGCTGCTAGCTAGTTGTCCATCCATGATGTGGCCCTCATACACAAGCCTTGCATCAAAAGAGGCATGTCCTTTTAGACAAATAGATAGAGTGTACTATGGAATATTAAGGGTAGAAGAACCTATAATGACAACAATTTGGGATTAAAGTTTCAAATGCATTTACAAACTTTAGAATCTATTTCTAGTTTGTCATTAGTGAAGTGAAGAACAAAAATTCATTGGGCAGTGCCATTAAACTTAAAAGTCATTTCAAAAATACCATCTGGCCCATCATGTGGATCTTGTTGATTTTCCACAAACTCCCATCATTTGATTTATGATAGAGTGGTCAAAACCCTCAACATTGTTGAAACTACAATGAACTTTCCATAGGTCTAAAAGATACATAACACATATACGTGTGATTACTTTAAATGGAATGATAGATGCAGTTTCAAATAGCAATAGAGCTAGTAGAGTTCTTTCATTCCTAAGCAATTCATATTCTTGTTTAACACCATTCAGAATGTATTGAGTCAACAACATCATGATTTCATTTTCCCTTACTCTGTTGGAGAAGATCTCATTCTACATGAGCAAGAAGTGTTTTTAACTGTGCTTTCAATAGGAAAATTGGATGTTCAATTAAACTTGCACCCTTCTATCCATGTATCCACTCGATCCATCCATTTCCAACAGTGATACATCAATATTTCATGAGCATGCAAGGGAGATAGCTCAATGCTAGGTATTGTCTAGGTGCAATCTTTGGATCTTAAACTAGATTAGCAATCTCTCACATAGGCTTTATACAAGCTTAGGATATTTGAAAGAAGTTTGTCATTTATTTTGATTTTACCTACTCATTCATCATTCCATTTGCATGAACTATGGTCCATGTGAGAGAAAACAACATATAAATTTGACAAAATAGGCGACATGTCCATCTCAAAATCTCTCCCACCCCTATGGACAAATTTTTCTATTAGGCAATTGAACCCTCATGTTGTGGGATCAGTCTCATTTGGATACTCCTAGTTTCTCTTTGCATAGCTATGGCTTCCTCACAAATAACTTTCTAATACCTCTTTGACATTATGATCCTTATGTTGTTATTTTCATAGATGGCTCAAGCATAAAATGTATCTCCTCATCAAGTATTATCCTACCTTGGTAATAAATTTTTATGTATAAGTCCACTCGAGTGGATATGGTGAATTGCACACTTTACATCCTCATAAAATGCATCAAAATCTAGCTATCATCAAAAAAGTGTTGAATAGTATTTGATATAAGGCATGTCTAATGAATTTCAAAAGGATGAAAAGAGAATGCATATCATTGAGATGTCTTCTTCAACCATTAGCTTCATATTCCTTTAGACCATAATACTCAAGCAATTCATTTTCAGATATATGCATCATATGTTCTCAATCACGATGAAAAGTAAAGCACTTGATAGTATCAGTTGGACCCCAAAGTGGGTTAGGATTAAAAAAAAGAATAGAATTAAAATTTCTAACCCTTCGAATTGATCTACTAAACTCAATTTATTAAATGAAAGAAATTTGCATCACTGATTCAACCTTAAAAACTCATTTTTAACCTTTTCCTGCAAAGTGCCAATTTTGTGCCAAGGAGTCCTTTGATTGGCCTTAAAAACTGATAGGAACACCTGACCGAGTATTGAAAACTAACATGCTAATTCTTTACCCCACATTCTCCCACCTTGTCAAATTTTTTCTCATGATGACATCTGGGTCAAAAGATGTTGACCATCAAAGTCACTCACTTGAAACTTCTTGCAAACAAAAAGGTTAGAAAACAAGAAAATGCATTTGGTTTCATCTTTGAAAAAGGTCAAAATGACACTTGAGGGCTTGAAATTTGGGGTATTAGCTCACTATCATGAGGAGAGTATGAATCTATTATTAGAGCTCATGATGAATAATGAGGAAAATTTTGGAAGTAGTCAAAGTGGCATACTCAGATTTGTAGAACTAGGAACACTGGTGGGATATTAATTTTTGCAAATAGATTCATCAAAATTTAAAAACTGACTCTTAAAGAATTTTAAGAGTAGAACATAATGGTACAATCCATTTGGTCTCATCTATCATGGATTCAAAGTTATGATATCTTGAATAGGGCTACTGATCAATCTACACTTTAGGACATGTAAAACTTTACAAATTGCATTTGGAACTACATTTGGGAACTTATCAAGCAGATTCATCATAGGCTCAAATTTGGAAAAAATAAAGTGTCTAACACCTAGAATGCAAAGAAAATAGATTTTTATCATTTTAGTCAAGTAGGTCAAAGTTATAACTGGTCAAATAGGGCCTCTCAAAATTATGAACAATGTGCATCAACATGACAACAACAAACAACCAACTTTTAGGGATACACAATCTAATCAAAACATATCAAAATGACTTGAAAACTGAAATATAGTTATTTTATATGCATAATAAACACCCATAAAGTGGTGATTCATGAAAAATAAACATGTTCAAGATATCCAATTGTAAACTAGGCTTCCTGTCATTATTTGACACTTAGTAAAAATGCAAACCTAAACAACGCTCAAAACAAAACTTCATGGAATGAATCAAAATATAAATTTATCATTATGTGACTCATGGATATACTGAATCCAAGATGTTAGAAACATAAAACACCTCATAGGCCTCAAAAGGATAGTTGGGTACACGTGCATTAAATGGGCTTATAAGGGCTCAAATTGACTCAAAATTTTAGAATGGTACTCAAAATGGAAATGCAATTTTGAGTCCCATCAATGGCTCTATTTGGGGATGCATATCCCTTGCAGGCATGGAAAATATTTAGATCTTAGGAGGAAGAAGACCTCTCCAACAAATCTCTCAAACAACTTATTGGAAGTAAGGAAATCTACTCCTAAACTGTACAAATCATGGTCTTGGGCCACCGAAACTCAACAAAACTTCTTGTTGAAAATGATTAATTGTGTATTGTCTTTGATGTTACACAAAATCTTATATCATTTTTAGTTAGTGTATCCCAAGCTCACCTAGGTATTGAATACATTTTCCTATGTCTACAGAGCATTCCAAATTTTGCCAAGATCAAAAGATAATGTCTACCGAGTTCACTCAGGTAACAAAGAGAAGTTTGTAGAAGTTGAGTGTTAACCAAAATCACTTAGTTAATGAATGAAATTTTGAAGGGAACCAATATTAATTGAGAGCACTCAATTACCAATGGAAATTTATGAATATGCATTATTAACCTAATTCACTTGGTTAACATAGAAGAATCATTTCTGAGTTTCTATCTACTAAAGAAGGTTGGCTAACAAAGGATTTTCTTGTTTTGGCATATTGAGTTCAGTTATTTGTTTATTGCCTTGCTGAGGAGATGAATGTTAAGTATTCTAAGTTGTATTCAAGATGACTTGATATTGTGTAAGATATAAATATAAGATCAAGCTGAGGATTTGAATATGTGGAATATAACAAAAGATTTGAAGATGCTTAGAGGAAGTGAATTAGAAGGATAAGAAAAATATCCTTGTTGAGCTACAAAGATACATTTGATCATGAAGGATAAAGTATACAAGCCAAAATTGAGATATGTAATTAGTAGCTCAGTTGCATCAAAAACTAGGTCATCTCATTGTTAGTTCCTAACCATTGTAGCAGTGATCTAAATATCTTAATAGAGTTGGATTAATAGCTATTTGTAAATCCTCTAACAAGGTGACATTTCTAGATTGAATTGACTAAAGATCTCTAACAGGGACACTCCTAATAGGGTGATCAAATCCTCTAACATCATCACACCTAATAATTTTTTGTAATCTTTAACAGGTTTGGCTTCTAATAGGTCTCACTTTAGAAGAGTGAAAATCAATAACTAGTTGGACTTGGTTGTTTTTTCCCAAATTGGGTTTCCATGTTAAATCTTAGTGTCAATAGTGTTCATGCTATTTCTTTTATGTGTTTGAAACTAAGTTAAATAAGTCTAATCACAAATAATATCTTAAGCTTTTCATGTTAAGATCAAAGTTACTAAGTTATTTCAGTGTTTGTCAAGTTACAACATTTGCTAGTGTAAAATGAGTACATGTGTGATTCTCGAGTTACAACATAATATAGTTTAATCAGAGTTTTGATTTGTATTAACATTTAAGGGATCTAAGATTTATTTTTTCATTAATTGATTCACCTCTCCCCTCTTATTTACTCCTCTTATATTTCCAATAAATTGTATTAGATTGGTTGGTTCTTGCAAAGAAGGTTTCAAGGACCTAATCTAAATATTAAGATGTGTTATAGAAGAGAGATTCCTAAGTTGAGAGAGATAACTTTTCAGTATGGAAAGACCTTATGAAGTTGCATCTGGAAACCATCAGTGATTCAGGTTTGAAATACTTAAATAGTGCTTACATAGCTCCTACTAATACAATGATTGTAGAAGAAATTTTTGAAAAGAAAAATGATAATATCATGATGATTGACATAGCATCAGCTTTTAACTATGCTAAATTTGATGAGGTCAAAAGATGTGCTATAGCTCATGACATGTGGACCAAAATGAAGAATATCTATGGAGGTGATGATAATGTAAAAAGTGCCAAGGTAGAAATATTGAGATGTTAGTTTGATCAAATGAAAATGAGAGAGGATGAAAACATTTCAAAATATGTTGAGAGAATCAAAGCTAGTGCCAGTGCTATCAAAGCCTCTAGAGGAACAATTGAAGATGTAACAATGATAAGAAATGTACTTAGAACCCTTCTTCCTATCTATGAAATCAAAGTGTATGTTATTCAAGAGATGAGATGTGATCCAAATAATAAGATAACTTTAGATGCTCTAGTTGGAAGGTTGACAATATTTGAACTAGATAACTATGATAATTATACTCCTAGTTCTAGAAATCCCAAGTCTGTATTTGAAGCCAAGGTATCACTCAAGAAGGAAGCTAAAAATTCTAAAATAAAATAATTTGAGAGTGAAGATAAAGCTAGTTTTGATAGTGATCTTGAAGCCATTGATGCATTACTTGCAAGAAGGTATCCCAAAGGAAAAGGAAAATATAAAGGTAAAATTCCTTTAATTTGTTTCTCTTGTGAAGAATTTGTACACATTGTTGCAACATTTCCAAAAAAAGAAGACAAAGATGAAAAGAAGTGTGACATGTAAAAAATCAAGAAGGATTTCAAGAATTTCAAGGACAACAAGGACAAAGATAAGAAATCTTGTTTTATAGCTAAAGATTCAGAGAGTAATGAAGATAATGAAATGGTATATATTGTTGTAAGAGATGAATCTGATGATGGAGATAAAATGACACTTATCTCTCATGTTAGCAAGAATGAAACATGGATTATTGGTAGTGGCTACTCACATTATAAGACAAGTTGTAATGCCTACCCCTAGTTGACTTTTCTATTGTATTGTTAGATTCTTTTAGGCCAATTTTCTAATTATTTTTTATGATTATTAGTACTTAGTTATCATATTTCATTATATGTCATTTCATACTTAGTTGATTTATGTGATGATTGTTTAGTTATTTTATGTGTTTATGTTTATCCTTTCAATGATGAAATATGTATGTTCACTTAGTTATTTCAGTTATTTCATGATTGTTTCAATGATGATATATACATTTATTTAATCACTTTCAGTTATTTCATGATGTTAGTTAGAGGAATGACTTATTTGTAGTTTCTATGGTTACTTACCCCATACTTTCTTGTGTATGGTGTACATGCATGTTTTACTTTATGATTGACGTTCCTGGTGTGGTTGAGAGAGAGAGAATCATAGTCGCTTACTAGTAGAGATCTACATGATATACCACTCCCTACCATTTTCTATTTAGCTTAGAATATATGTGTTTGTACATGTGTGGGTTTTATGCAGATTTTAGGTATTGTGTATCAACATCCCTAAATTACTAGGATGAGGACACCCTAACATAGTATCTCAATGGTATAAGAGGGGTGATAATTCTTGAGTCTAAATCCTAACCTAAGCTAGTTTTCCTAGAAAATAGGATAAGTATTTGAGTTAGTCTCACCTTTCCAAATTCATCAACTGACTTGAATTTGTGGTCTTGACCCTGGAGTTTGATTGTGTTCTTTGTGTTAAATTGAGCTTTTATATTTCATTTTGTGGTTTTGGTGTGATTTTTAGTTGTAATTAAATAAAATTAAAAGATAATTAATTATTTAATTTAATGAAAATTTTATAAAGAAAATTTAATATTTAATTAATTGAGAAATTAATTTAAAAAAATAATTAAATTTCAAATAAATAAAATTAAAGTTCTAATTTTGGTGTATTTATATTTATTTAATTTAATAATTATTATTTAGGAGTTATATTTTAATAATAAATTCTAAATAGTATTATTAGTTGAGTAATAAATGTTTTTTGATTAAAAAGAAAATATTAAAGAATATTTTAATTAGAAAGTTCTTTAAATGTGCATGAAAGGATTAAATTTAATAAAAAATTATTTTTAAGGAAAGGCCTTTACATGTTCAAAAATTGGAAACTCTAGGTAGATTCAAACTCTTTAGTAAGAGATTCAAGCTCATTTCTACACATATAGGTTTGGAGGAGCCAATTTCTAAAAAGAGGGATTTCGAAGGAAAAGGAAGATTCTTGCATGTTTGTGCATTTATTATTTTATCATAAGATCTAGGTAGGATCTTGTGGATTTGGGTAGTAGTTGCTCATTCTTTGAATTCCTATCTTCTTTGTGTTTGTTGTGTTTCTATTTTTAGAATTCTCTAGGTTGAAAACCTTGTTTGAGAGAATTGATTTCCATTATAAAATTGTTCATGATTTAATCTAAAACCTCATTGTAAATTTATTATTCTTGTGTTTCAAATTATTTTTTCCTAAACATACAAATGAACACTAAAACCCTATAGTAAAATTGAAAACTCTATAAACAATAATACTTGGAAAAGAAAATCGAAGCCCTAGTTGTTATCAAATCATTGTGTTTGAAAACAAAAAAGAGAACTTCATAAGCTATAAGTGGAAATTAAACCTTTATGTTTTCATAACCTAAAGTATTGAGAAAGTTGTATGTACTTTATGTGATGTGTGATTTACTTGTGTTGGGGTTTTTGGGTGTTGACTTAGTGATTGACCAATCAGATTGTATTACCAAAAGCTTAGAAGTTTTGTTCTGTGATTTCATGATGATTTTTTATACATGATATTTCATACCTAACCATGGTGATGTGTCATCTATGTGATATGATGAGTTTGATCATATTTTTTATGTACTTTCCAATTTTTTTGTGTAGAACTGAAGTGAATGATATGACTTTTTTGATATAACCTTTGAGTCTTCGATCAGTTATCCTTGATTGCTTTCTAGTTTCTTGTATAGGAATGACATGATTAAATAATTTATTTTTTGGTGATGTCATGTTATGACATGAATTTGGTTTATGTGTACTTGAATTTGGATAAGTCATGTTAGGATGATTGTATTGGTGGAATCTATGATTATGATCAGTAATATTTTAGTATGTTCTAGTTGTTTGTTTAAGAACTAATGTGCATTTTATAGTCATTTGAGATCTTTTTCTTTTGTTGAGCTTAGGGTATGTTTTATGTATGTCATGTTGGGAAGTGGCTTGTAATGGAAGTCGAGGGCCTAAAGAGGCTAACAAGTAACCCATCATAGGTTATTTTAATAAGTGATAACATTTCATTAAATGGGTTTAAAATGAAATAATAAGATATTGGTACCATAGAAAGTCACTAGGGGGTTCAAAGTATTAAAAGACTACCAGGATAACCTTAGAGCTAACTTGTTAGTATGCCTTGTCTATACAAAAGGATATTGATGTCATATAGAGACACTAGAGCATCCAGAGTCCATAGTGGCTACCGAGGTAACCTTAGAGTTGTTTCATGTTATGACACTTACCCACTTGCATAGTAGATTTTCTACATGTAATTATTGCCTCTGCATTTAGTCAACACTTTTGTCTTGGTACCCTTTGCTATAGTTTTCTTTCAGGTGATTCCTTGAACCTAGATGTTGGTTTTGACTTTTTAGCTTGTTATCTATTTGGGACTTGAGACCATCTCTTGAACATGGTGGAAGTAGTCCATTCAGGTTTCACAAGGTCTAGTGGTAGTGTATTTTCTTATACCATTGAGATCCAACCATCAGATGTCATTGCTAGACATGTTTGTGCAAATGTTCCTTTTTATCTGATCTTGTATTTTTGTGATGGATGATTATACTCTAAGTGTATTGTATTTAATTTCATGGATCTTACGAGATGACATAATTTTTTTTTATGATGTATATTATTTCATCCTTTCATACCCTATGACTTGTAGAATGAATGATTGTGCATCCTGATTATTGCCAAGTGGCATTTCAGATAATTGTATATTGCTTTAATGGAATTTTTACTTGTAGTTATTCTTTAATATGTATGTGTTATATATTGGTTTTAGTATTAATTAAACTTAAATGTGATTCAACATCATAGAACCCTAAGATATATATTCTATTTTATTGTATGCATTTATGTGGATGTTATTGCTTTCGCTATTTTATATTTATATTATCTTTAAAGAAAATATTTGGCAAACTTAGTGAAACTTTAGGTTAATTTCTTTTGGGTTCCTTGGCAAGCATTA
The DNA here is from genome assembly GCA_028749045.1 of Cupressus sempervirens. Classification (NCBI taxonomy): domain Eukaryota; kingdom Viridiplantae; phylum Streptophyta; class Pinopsida; order Cupressales; family Cupressaceae; genus Cupressus; species Cupressus sempervirens. Next base: position 565,188,920 of record CM053788.1, on the reverse strand, counting down.
CATATAGTATCATAGATTTGGGTATATTGGAACACCACTAGTAGTTAACTAGTTGAAATGAAACAAAACTTGAACTCTTATATGTATCAATTACAAACTCAAACCTAAATAGTTTGAACAAAAATATTAGAAGTAGTGGAACTATTGAACATGAAACTTGGAAACTCATAACAATTATGTTCTTGACTTTTGATTTATGTCTATACATTATAACTTTTATGTTTTCTGATAGATTTAGAGATGTTCACCTTTTTTTTAGAGTGTTATAGGAGATCTATTTTAGTATTTTTTAAAAAGATAAATGTTGGATCAATATGGTTTTCAGTTTATTATTAAACTAGAACCATGTTTCTCTAAGTGACATAAAATTTATACATAGTTAACTTATTTTTCTTAGTTTCTTAAATAAGTTTTTAGTTTGACATTGTAGACAGTAGTACTCCTTGACTTTTAGTTACCCTAGTCATTGTAGTAGGCTCCTATAGTCCTCTTGAACTCTTTTCTATCTCCCATCATTGTTTAAGTTAGGGGTGCACATATACTATTGAAATTACTAATGAATTTCCTGTAAAAACTATCTAGACCATGGAATGACCTCACCTCAATGGAAAACCTTGGAGTAGGCCATTTCAAGATGACCTCCACCTTCTCTAGGTCCGTTTTCATACCCTTACTTGATACAAAAAATTCCAAATAGACTAACTCCCTTTTGACAAAGCTACACTTCTTTAAATTACTCAACTATTTCTCTTCCCTCAACCTTTCAAGGACACTACGAATGTGCAATAAATACTTATCCAAAGAATTAATGAAAATAAAAATATCATCTAGATAAAAAATAACAATTTTTCCCAAAAATTTGTTTAATACCTCATTCATAAGCTGCATGAAGGTGCTTGGTGCATTGGTCAGTCCAAAGGGCATGACTAATGACTCATATAGACCATCCTTGGTCTTGAACGTATTCTTTCACTCATCTCCCTTGCAAATCCATAATTAGTAATAGTCACTCTTAAGATCTATCTTTGTGAAGTACTAAGCTCCACTCAAGTAATCCATAAGATCATCCATCCTTGCAAAGGAAATTAGTACTTGATGGTTATTTTATTTATAGCCTAAGGGTCTATACACATTCTCCATTCTCCATTCTTCTTTGATGCCAACATCGTAGGTACTGCACATGGACTCAAGCTCTTTCAAATCAAAATTTTCCTTAACAACTCTTGAACTTGTCTATTTAGTGCCTCAATATCAGTAGGAGTCATCCTATGAGTAGCCTTGTTAGGAAAACTAGCTCTAGGGACTAAATTTGTTTTATGGTTGATTTGCCTTATTGGTAGCAACCCTTCTAGAACATTATCTGAGATGACATCTCCATACTCATTTAATAGACTTGAAACTTCAAGTGGAACTTCACTACTACCTTCCTTATCCTTTTTAGGAATTAAAGCATAACACATATGCTAATGTTTCATGCCATCTAGAAATTTTCTTCCATCAACAAGACATACCCTTGCACTACTACATATATTTTCACCCTTCTTTATCAAGGGCTTCAATTTGTGGAAAACTCGATCCTTTTTCAAAGAGTATGTATTTGCATGACATTCATTTACAACATGGCTATCAAACTACCATGGCCTTCCCAACAATAAATGGTAGACATCCATTGGGATGATGTCATAGAGAGCCTTGTCATGGTAACTCCCAATCTTGAACTTTACCAACATTGCTCACTAACTAGGACCTTATGATCATCGTGCACCCAAGAGATTTGATAGGGTTAGGTGTTTTTCTCCCTCTTGAGATTTAGCTTTGAGACCATCTCCTTTGACACCAAGTTGTCAGTGCTTCCACCATCAACAATCACATCACAAAATTTACCCTCATACTTGCACCTAGAACAAAACAAACTCCTCCTTTGTCTAGGTTTAGTCTCACCACTCAGTGAGACCCTTTCATTTACTATAACATCTCCTCCTTTGCATCCTCTAAATGTGATGACTATGCATCATCATGTACATGAGAAACCCTTTCTTGACTATCAAATCTCATATCTATCCTTCCTTGGCATTGAGGGCATTCATAGGCACAATGACCTTCTTTATTGTAATGAAAATAGGTACCATAGAAGCCTCCTCTTCTTGAACCTTGTTCATGTCCTCTACCTCTTCCTCTCTAAACTCCAAAGTTTTGACCACAAGAGCAGTTGAAACCCTCATTCTTCTAGTTTTAGCTAGTATCCACATCTTCCTTTCTCTTTTGGTTCTCATTTCGGCCTGCAAATGATTTGCCACCACCCCTTCCTCCTTGATTGTGCCCTCTTTGCCTTCCATCAACCTTTTTGTTTAGCTTCTCCTCAACTCAAAAGTAAAACTAGTATGCCTCTTCAATGCTAGTCATTCTAACTAGACTTAACTCCTCTTGAATGCTAGGTCTTAACCCGTTAAGGTAATAGGCAACCTTCTCCTCTCTTTTTTTCCACATGCCCTATCCTAATAAGGACTTAGTAAAATTCCTTTGTGTATTCCTGGATGGATTTTCCTATTTTCTTTAACCCTTACATCTTCTTGAATAAATCAAGCTCATAATCAATAGGATTTAATTACTTCTTTAGTTTGTCCACCATGCGATCCCATCTTGTGATTTTCTTCTTTCCTCTTCTATCTCTTTCCAACTGAATCTCTTGCCACCATATTTTGGCATGGCCATTCATTTTTTTCCTTTTCAAACTTAACCCTATCAAGGTCCCTAATATCCTCATACTCAAAATATTCCTCTGGCTCATCGATCTAGTTGATCAACTCATCTGGGTTTAGATTTCCAAAAAACATGCCGACATAAATTTTTGGTCATTTTCCCAACTTGGCAATGGCCATAAAAAGCTTCTTCTCTGCCTGGTTTAAGACTTCATTTGTTTCCCCTTCTTACCCAATATTTCCCTCTTCTTAATTTTCCTCCTTACTTCCATCACCAATGATAATATTCATCCCTCTATGGATCTTCTCTTGCAATGCTTGAACTTTTCTCTTGAGGGCTCTAACCTTAGGAGGGATAACTTAGGAAAACCTACTCTGATACCACTTGATAAATGCACAATCCAAGACCAAAATGAACACAAAAGGAAAAGGGGAATATTATTATCAGAATTTATATGCTATTACATTCAATACAACAAAAATAGACTCCATGACATGCCTTATGCTCTTACAATGTTATCAAATTCTAGAGAAAACCCTTCTCATAGTACCTTCTCCCAAACTCCACCAAAAATTGTCTTTACAATGCTAGAAGTGACCTTAAGTAACCTAAATTAGGTTTAGGGTTAGGAATAAATTTTAGAATATGAAATTTGGCATCCACTATAGAAACAAAAGGTTCTAGAAAACATGTCAAAATTTGATGTAAAATTAGAAGAATCTAAAAATGGTAGTCCAACTTCCAAGAGGCATAACTTTTGATCTGGGACTGTAATTGATGAACCATTTACATTTTTGGAAAGCTCTCCAAGTGCTCTATAGCCCTATGGAAGATCTTAGCTCATACCCCATTTTTAGGGCTCATAAAATTCCATTTAGTGCCTCAAATATTACTTTGAAATACTCTTAGGGGGTCTCTAGGAAACTTAAAATTGTAATAATGTTTAAACCATAGAGCCTTTAGACTTGATTCTTTTATTGGAGTGCTTTAACTTAAAATTACAATCATCTCTCCAACTTACACCCTCTAACTCATCATAATTATTTCTCAATTACAAAATAACCTATTTTCTACATTGGCACATATCCCAAGGTGCTAAAAAACTCTAACCTAGAAAACCAATAGTGGAACTATGAGAGTTGGAATTTCTATTTGATCCAAATGGGTATCCAAAATTGAAAAAACATTAAACAAAAACTAACACTAAGCATATTTTTGGGTGGTACAAGATTTCCCTTACACCACTAGATGCTCCTACATCAGAAAAAATATCATTAAAGTGCTCACATGGAATATGTTGATCATAATCTTCATCAAACAACTCATTAGAGTGAACGTTGAACTCATCATTACAAGATTCATTAGCACATAAGGAAAACTTAGAATCAGATTTACAATCTCTAGTCTTTTCCACTTCATCATATGAATAATCCAAAACAACTTTAGTATTATCAACATGATAAGAATTTGAAATAGTATGAAATTTCTCATTAGTAGTATTCTCCAGCTAAGACAAGTCATCATGTGTATTGACACATGAGCCATTATCATATACACCTCCAAAACTTGAAAAAGAATGCTATGATTTTATATCACTTTAAGCATCAAACTTTTAGGAAAGGACTTCATCTTGAGAGGAAACATAACAAGGGATAGCTAGATCATTTAGAGAAACATTTGCATACCTTTCAAGATCATGAGAAAATAGTTCTAAAATTTCATCAACACTCAACAAGACTTCATCAAAAGTTTTTTCTCCTTGGCTATGATCATAATATGGCTAATTTGAAAAACTTATAGCAGTAGTACCACTAGTATAATAATATGAAAAATTAGAATCATTACTACAATAAATTTCCTCTTTTTTGCACAATACCTCTTAATTAAGTGTTTCATTTTCCTTTTCATCAAAAGAAAAGTTATTTAGCTTATTGTTAGAACTTTCTTTTTTTTTATACATACTATCACATGATTCATTTTTAGTCATGTATCCATCTTTATCTTGCTAAGTGAAATTATCTAATTCAGTGGATCTAGAACCCATCTCTTCACACTTGAAAGACAAGTTATCATTATCTATGGATTCACTACATTCACTATTATCTTCAACACATTTACTTTTTGTATTAGAGGATTTAGTACAAAATTCATTGCTACATAAATCACTCTCAACTTTCTTAAAAAGATCTTCAACATGAAAAATCTTTTGTATTCTCAAATTTGTTGGTCAATTAACTAAATTAGGCATAAAGACATCTAGGAGGACAATAGGCCATGAAGACTCCTTAAGTCTTAAAGACAAGTGAAACTCCATGAGTTCTAATTTAAACTTTACATAAATTAGATCATCTCTTAGACCTTGGATACTTCCTACTGCATTCCTTATGAAACTTACAATCTTAATGTGGATTTTGGTTTTCAACATAGCAATATTTTCAATCACACTTTCATAGCTTGATAGACTAACCTTAAATATAAGATTTGATTCCATTCTGAAATGAAAACTCTACCTCTTTCTCCTAGTGTTGATAATCAATGAATAGAGACAACCATTTTTCTTTATTTAACTTTCATGAAAGGAAAATTCATGAAAAGAAAAATACCTTAAGTGCTGATGTTGAAATTTAATTTGCTGATTTCTAGCATGGGTGTAATCATGAACTTCTTCACACCATTAATAAAACCATGTAGGTTTGTCACCTCCTTGAAGTGGAAAAATGAGATCACTTCCATGTTTCACTTTCTAACATCCAAATCCTTAAAAATATAGATGCATACAACACTGAAAACTACAAATCAAGAATTGATAACTTCTTATCCAAGAACTATTGTCAATAGCTTCAGATATGCCCACACATTCTAAAATTTCTTTAGATTTTTTAACATGAAATCAAATAAGATATTGGTATAGAGATACAAAGTCTCAACTTAGACTTGTGAGAAAAAAAAAAAAAAAATTGTCACTTGACAAATCTAGACCAGACTTTCATTTTATGGAAAATAATCAAATTATCAAACCACTCTTGGAGATTTATAAATTTTGAAAAGAGAAAAAATACTATTGTTCACTCTTGAATCTAAAATTTTACAACACTTTGAAACATTGCCCAACTAAATTAATTGATGTTAAACTCTCTTAGTAACAATGTAATTTACAATCAACCCTCAAAGCTAATGTTGTCCTAGACAAGACATCTCTTGGGATGCATGATTTTGAGTAAGAGACTTCAAAGAACATTAAAAAAAATTACTACTTCAACTTGTTTCATGCACTTCTTTCTATTTTAATGAATATGTTTTAGATTCTCAAAGTTTTTGTATTATATATATTCAATACAATCCCTAGTGAAGTTGCCATTTTGTTAGTATTTTGAAATGTCAAGTTTCAAAAACCTAAAGATGAGAATAGAATACATCTAGGGGAAACTAATTCCCATCTACAACATACCCATTCAAACATTGGGTCCAACTATAAGGCTATACTCCTTCTTCTTTAGGCTCTACAAGATCTAGGTGGGTGAACCTCAGATTCTTCAATGCTACTAGTTTCAAAGCATACAAATGAATCTTATAAAGCATATTAAAATTCATAAATCTTCTATTCTTGTGAAAACAACATAGACATGAAATAACTAGTAACATGACCTATGAACTAGATAAGATAAGTGAGTAGAACTCTTTTAAATTATTCAAGAAAAAAGGAAAAGGATATTGATTAATGTGTTGAATATCAACAAAACCAAAGTATGAACAATAAAATTCATAGATCTTGTAGCTAATTAGTACCTTATCTATTGGAAAATTTCACAAATCACTGACACAATCCTTGAAAATCATTGATACATCCAGATCTATCCATCCACCTTGTGAACTAGACATCTGCATCATTTCTGAATCTCATACTTGACCTATCCCTTCATGAAATTTGCAACCCTATGATGATAAAATAAGTATTTACACCACTCCTTGAATCACAAGAAAAATATATCCACATATACAACCCAAAATAAGATGCAACTAGTTGTGTGCTCTTTTCTCACAAACCAAAGAAGATTGCAAACGACATAAACAAGAAACAAAATTCATATTGAAGATAAATGTGCTGCTAAATTTTTATTCATTTTCTTGAAAAAAATACATAAAGGATGCATGAAATTAACTTGGAAGAAACTCAATATATTAGGACTATCTTTGTAATTCAATAATTGTTGTTCATTACAAGATAAATTTTGGGCATGAATGGTGGGATTAAAACTAGAGCTTTGCTCAATAGTCTAAAAACAACCAACCATCAACAAGCCTAGAGAAAGAGAAGAGAAGAGATTAAGAAGACATGAAGAGTTCCCATATCAAATCTAATTCTTCCATTTGTCCACTTGAAAAACCTCCACCTTTTCATGAAGAACTTCTCTCTACCCTCTTTTTGTAACTAAAATTAAAATCTTATCCTTGCTATTGAAGAATACTCTAAAAATATCTCTAGAATGATGGAAACATGCAACTGATTTGCAAGAAGATGCCAGATCTAATTTTAAAAAAGGGCCAAAACACCCACCAAATGACTTTAGAGGAAATATGTAACTTTCAAAAACATTTTCTCCATCTATGGTGCCAAAAAAATCCAATGTCTGATCCTTAACCAAATGTAATGCTTCATCATGAAAATTGTTCATTCTACTAAGAATGGCCCCCATTTTACAAATATTCTTATATCCCTTATTGGTGAATACCTGTGCATTTTCTAACTACATATCTAGAAAGCTTATCTTCTCTAAACTCCAATGGTATACTGCACTTTATTTTTATGATAAAAATGGCCCCTCTAGTACTCATTTGAAAATTTATTCCCCAGCTCATATTTAGAGCATTTAAATGAAAATTTAAAATCTGAAAAAGTTTGAAATATGGAATATTTCAAAATAATTTAAATTTTTCAACTCATGGTTGCACATGACATTATGAAGGAAAAATAATAAAATTAATTTTTATCATTTCTTAATTTTCCCCCTTATCTCTAAATTTGGGTCGAACCTGGTTGACAACTTGGGCACCATGTGTTAGCATGTGATTCATCCACTTCTCTCTATCATTGGCATCTCCCTACACTTATGGGTGCCCCACCATGTCACTGCCACATGGCATCATTTGATTCACCAAATCTATCACCACTTCCACCCAAGCTAGTGCTATGTGTCACCTCCTTCTGAGTTTGCACCCTTAACTCTTAATAACACCTTAAAATTGGTAGTCATTCAAAACAAGCCTTTCACATGATCAAGACTCAACTTTCCTATTTGTGGTTAACCCTTATGATGATGTGACTATGCAGTTTGTGTTGTGGCTATGTGATTGATCACCACGTGGCATCTAAGATGACATCATCACCTTTATCCATAGTAGGGCCCTCACACATGAGCCTTGCCTCAAGAGAGGTGTGTCCTTTTAGACACTTAAATAGAGTGTGATATATGGCATATAAAGGTTAGAATAACCCATAATGGTAACAATGTGGGATTAAATTTTTAAATGCCCTTATAGACTTTAGAACATATTTCCAGTTCATCATTGGTGAAGTAAAGAACAATAGTTCATCAGGTGGTTCCATTCAAATTAGAAGTTGTTTCAAGAATAATATCAAACCCATCATGTAGATATTGTTGATTTTCCACAAGCTCCCATTATTTCATTTATGATGGAGTGGTCAAAACCCATGACATCATTGACACTACAAAGACCTTTCCACAAGTCTAGAAGGTACACAACACAACCAGATATGGTCTCTTTAAATGACATGATAGATGCAATTTTAGATAGAAATGGAGCCAACAGAGTTCTTTCATTCCTTAATTATTTGGATTCCTCCTTAATTGTATTCACAATATATCAAGTCAACAACATCATGATTTTATTTTTCGTTACCCTACTAGAGAAGTCTTGTTCTACATGAGAAAGAAGTATTTACAGCCAGTTCTTTCAAAAAGAAAATCAGATGTTCAATTAAAATTACACCCTTCTATCCATGCATTCATCTAATCCATCCATTTCCAGTAGTGATACATCAATATTTTGTGAGCATGTAGTGGAAAGAGCTCAATGTTGGGTAGTGTCTTCGTAGCATCTTTGGATCTCAAACTAGATTAGCAATCTCTTATGTAGGCTTTACATAAGCTGAGGATATCTAAAAGAAGTTGGTCATTTACTTTTATTTTACCTACTTATTCATTATCCCATCCACATGAACTATGGTCTACATGAGAGAGAACAACATATAACTTTGACATAATAGTGGACACATCCATCTCAACATCACTCCCACCCCTATGTGGAAATTTCTCTATTATGCAACCAAATCCTCATGCTATGGAGTTGGTCTCATTTAGATATGCTCCTATTTTCCCTTTACAAAGTTGTGGCTTCCTCACAAAAAAATTTTGGATACCTCTTTGAGAATATGCTCCTTAGGTTTTCATTTGCATAGATGCATCAAACATAAAACACATCCCCTCATCAAGTATAAGCCTTGGTCAATTTTTTTTTTTTTTAATGTATAAGTCCACTCCAATTGATAGGGTGAATTACACACTTCACATCCTCACAAAATGCATCAAAATCCAGCTTTTTTCAAAAAAATGTTGATTAGTATCTAATATAAGGCAAGCCTGATGAATTTCAAAAGAATGTAAAGATAATGTAAATCATTGAGATGTCTTCTTCAACCATTATCTTCATGTTCCTTTAGATCATAATGCTCCAAAAATTCATTTTCTAATATATGTGACATATTTTCTCAATCATGATGAAAAGTAAAGCACTTTATAGCATTACTTAGGCCCCAAAGTGGGCAAAGCTAAAAAGAAATTCAAATTGAAATGTGAATTTCATGCCAAGGGTTCCTTTGACTAGCTTTAAAAACTAACAGAACCACCTGACCAAGTCCCAAAAATTGACACACTAATTCTTTACTCCACATTCTTAGACTTTGTTAGATTTCATCTCATGATGACATCTAGGTCAAAACATATTGATTGTTGATATTACTTGAAACTACCTACAAACAAACATGTTAGAAAAAAAAAAATATTTGATTTTAGCTTTGAAAATAGGTCAATCTGATAACTGAGGGTTTGAAAATTAGGGCATTAGTTCAGTATCATGAGGAGATTATAAATATGTGATTAGAGCTAATGGTGAATAACTAGGAAAATTTGGTAAGCGATCAAAGTGGGTTGCTCAAATTTGCAGAATTGAGAACACTAGCAGGATATTGATTTTTGCAAATGGAATGGACCTCAAAAAGTGTGCAAAAAAAATTGTCAAGACTTGAAAGAAAAAATACTTAAGTAATTTTTATGGTAGAACACCATGGTATAATCCATTTGGTATCATATATCACATATTTAGAGTTATGACATCCCTAATAGTGCTACTGATCAATCTGCACTTTAGGACACTGGTAAAACTTTACAAATTACATTTGGAATTGTGTTTAAAAATTGATCAAATGGATTCATCATTGGTTCAAATTTGGAACATAGCAAGTATCTGAGCTTTATAGTGTAATGCAAAAAGAATTTTCACATTTTAGTCAACTAGGTCAATGTTATAATTGGTTGAATAGGGCCTCCCAAAATTATGAACAATATGCATTAGAATGACAACAACAAACAACCAAAGTTTAGGGATTCAAAATCTAATTGAAACATATCAAAATGACTTGAAAACTAAAATATAGGTTCTCTTTAATCATACTAAACACTCCCAAAGTGGAGAGTCATGAAACATAATGGGGTGCAAGATATTCAATATCAAACTAGGCTTGTTATCATTGTTTAACACAAGTAAAAATGTAGATCCAAATCATGCTCAGAATGAAACTTCATAGAATGAATGAGAATGAAAATTTATTATTATGGGACTCATGGATATATTAAATTCAAGATGTTAGAAACTTAAAACACATCATAGGACTCAAAAGAAAAGCTAGGTACACATGCATTAAATGCACTTATAGGGGCTCAAGTTGACTCACAATCTGAGAATGGTACTCAAAATGAGAATGCAATTTGAGTCCCATCAGATGTTAAGTGATGTAGAAGCATCTTGCTTCAGAAAAAAAACTAGAGGAGAGAGAAAGTGACAAAAATTATAGGTAAAATAATTTAAAAAATAAAAAAAGGGAAAAAAGGAGAAAAAATAAATTTCTATTTTTGAGGTGCATAGCTGGCATAAATAAAAAATATAGAAATGGTTGTCATTCCATTTATTGACATGTGAAGGTCAAATTCTAGAAGTTTGTGTACATTTCCTTAAATCACATGAATGTAATATTTGTTGGGCCACATGGTTATGCTTGGTTGTATTTGGGTGGGAGTTAAGTATTTTTTATAAGGTATTTATATTTACCTTTTATCCCACATTGGTTGTGTTTGTAACATTTGGGGTGGTAAGTGCCTATTTAAGCAAGGCATGTGAGCATTTGTAATCAAGCTTAAAGGTGTGATCTCTTCCTAGTAGAAGCTTGGGGAGAAGGAGGAAGTGAGGAGTGAGTTTTTTTTACCCTATGGATAGAGCACCAAATGTGAAGTAGTTTACAGTAGGATTGTGGTAGAGTTGCAAGTTTGTGGGAAGGGCTAGTGGTTGCAGTTTAGAAATAAGGACATTGCTTGGTGGGCTTACGAGCACAAGTTTAGATTTTTCTTGGATTTTTCTACCAAAGTGTAGATCTAGATTAGCTAGTGTATGGGTTGGATCTTGAGGGATCTTGCAGAACTGTTATTGTAATTTCTTTATATTTGGCCATAACCAAGAAGGCCTTACAGCCCAAAACATTGCATGTAATAGTTATTTTATGAATAAAGAGTGGTTATTTGATATCAAATCTTGAATTTTTATTGTGTTTCCACTGTGTGGTTATTTTTTGGGGGCTAGGAAATCTCCTTTGTGGATTCTCCTACCCTACTCTACATTAGGTGGTATCAGAGTGAAGGTTGTTACTAAGCATGTAGATAGATCACCAAACTTGAGGTAGTTTGCACCAAGTCTTGGGTGGGGAAGTAGATCTAATTTGATCTTGATCTAGTGGTAGATTTTCTTTTTGGAGTCCTAGATCTCTTGGTTGTGAGGTGGCAGATCATTGTTTTGACTTTCAATTGTAGAGGGCTTGCAGATGGATCAATAGATACAAAGATGGAAGATTGATCTTGTCAAGGCATAATCATAGAGAGTTTGTAGATTACAGATCTATATTCTTGGACTTGTGATTTAGTTCCTAATTTTTCATGTGAGGTGGTAGGTTGTGATCTAAATTGAAAATAATTTAGTTTTGTCACAAGGAGCATAGGAAGGATTTGTTGTTAAGGGTTTACAAAGATCTTGGGAGATGGCTCTAAGAGGATTGGACCTTGAGATGATTGTGAATCTCCATGATGTGGTGGAGAGGAATTTTTCTAAGATGTTTTCTTAGTTTAAAGCTAGTTTGGATGATCGAGCTAAGGAGGTGGTTGCTTAGTTCAGATAATTGAGATAAGGACAAGATGAGGAAGGCTTTTTGTAGATGTTTGTGGAGATGGATTCTACCAATCTAGAAGAGAGTTATCCATCCAGTTAGAAGACTTGTCTAAGAGACAAGATGGAATCGCAAGGTTGACATGGAAGAGATTGGTTTTGTTGATCAGTTTGTGGAGCCTAATATAGTAACCTATAGAGAAACTTGAGGTTATTGTTGAGGATATTCTTAACCTTGTTGATGTTGGGATGGAGATTGGTTTTCATGATCAGTTAGTTGATGAATCTGACATGGATATTGTAGAGTACTTGGCCATGGATGATCTAGTTGTTGTTGGTGGTGACTTGTATGTTGCAGAGCATCTTTTTGTGAGCAATGAGATTGTTGTTGTTGAGTGTTTGGAATCTATTGATGGAGATCTAAATATTGTTGGTAATATGTAGTATGTTGTTGCTGGTGTGGATTCACTAGTTTCTAATATGGACGAGGGTTTGCTAATGAAGTATTATGTTCAGTTTGTTCCTACAAGTGAGCATGCTGATTGGATGGTTGATATAATGGTGTTTGATAGAGTGATGCAAATGTGGATGATTTGCATGTTGGTTTTCTTGTCCATGTTGAGGCAGAAACCTTTGGTGAAGATGAAGATTGTTGAGGATCTTTCTTTTGACATCAAAGTATGGGACATACTTTTTTAATCTACCTAGGGTGTCTAATGCAAGAGCATATTGCTTCAGAAAAAAAAATACTAGAAGAGAGATAAAGTGAAAAAAATTAGAGGTAAAATAATTGAAAATTTGAAAAAGGGAAGAAAGGAGAAAAAATAAATTTCTATTTTTGAGGTGCATAGGTGGAATAAAAATAAAAAGACATGGTTGTTATTCCATTTATTGAGGTATGAAGGTGGAATTCTAGAAGTTTGTGTACATTGCCTTAAATCATGTATTTAATATTTGTTGGGCCACATGGTGGTGCTTAGTTGTATTTGGGTGGGAATTAAATATCTATTTTAAGGTATTTTTATTTTCTTTTTATCCCACATTGGTTGTGTTTGTAACATATTGGGTGGTAAGTTCTTATTTAAGCAAGGCATATAAGCATTTGTAATCATGCTTGAAGGTATGATCTCTTCTTAGTGGAAGCTTGGAGAGAAGGAGGAAGCAAGGAGTGAGTTTTCCTAAGTCTATGGATAGATCACCAAATGTGAGGCATTTTACAATAGGATTGTGATAGAGTTGTGAGTTTGTGAGAAGGGCTAGTGGCTATGGTTTAGAAACAAAGAAATTCCTTGATGGGCTTACAAGAACAAGTTTAGAATTTCCTTGGACTTTTCTACTAGAGTGTGGATCTGGACCAGCTAGTGTATGGGTTTGATCTTGAGTGATCTTGCAAAACTATTATTGTAATTTCTTTATATTTGGCCATAATCGAGAAGGCCTTACAGCCTAGCACATTGCATGTAACAATTATTTTATCAATAAATAACCATGTTTGATATCAGATCTTGCATTGTTATTGTGTTTACATTCTGTGGTTATTTGTTGGGGGCTAGGACATCTCCTACCCTGCACTGCATCATTAAGCTTATAATTCAAGGACTCCATGTTCTAATACCATTTTTTAGAATATATAGTCCAACAATATAACTAAGAGGGAGGGAGAGGGGGGTGAATCAGCTATCTAACTATTATCAAAATTACCAACCTTAAACAAATTTAGCCATATGAGAAATATAATGAGAAACATCAACAATATACTCATACACAATAACAACAAATATGTTAACTAGGGAAAGCCTTGATTAGAGCGAAAATCCTGATGGGGTCACTAACCACAAGATGATGTACTAATATAAATATTCCTTGTTAGAGGATGGACCTTGCTAGGCATCTATAAAAATATTCAGCACATACTAGTCCTTGTTAGGAGACTTTGAATCTATATCAAGAGATTCCAACCTTCTTAGGAGTTTTGGAAGATGATTGGACGCATTGCCCAAACAACTTCAAGGGAAAGACCAATGAAACCATTTTCCAAATGATCTCTACATTATTCCTTGTAGAATAATATAAATGAATAGTACTTCCTTCCTCTATCCTATTAACCAAATCTTTGCTCCTTCTAATCTTGTAACCAAATTAAAAAACTTTCCTTCAATAATCCCTTAGATTGCTTATTCACATTTAGTAAACACTTTTCTCCTTTTTACACTTCATGCTTCATAGAATGATCACAACACATTACAAACAAGGAAAAAATCTTTCCTTTATACCATATCTTCAAAATAATTCCTTGAGTCATCCTTGAGGCTTTCCTAATTGATTATAATAAGATAATTAATTTATTTATAATTACAATAGCACTGGTGGCTCACAATCTATACAAAACTTCACACGTGTGATATAAAAATTGCACATCCACTGACATCATAATCCAAATGTCCTCTGTTAATTTCTAACTACACATCTCCTTATTACATCTCAGATGAAAGATATAATACAAACATCATAAACTACTTTCCAAGAACTTTGTCTCTATATTGCTCTCAATAAATCAAGCACAACTTTCATACATCTTCGACTTATATGATGTGCATTGAGCCACATCATCAAGACACCATATTGAACATTTCCATAACCATGCATCATCAAGTAAGAAAAACCTTGTCTATACTATGAAGATCTCTCTCTGCTACTTTGCCAGTCTTCATAGACTTACTACTATGTTGACATCAAAGAAAAACATACTCATGAATGCAACATATCAATATTCTTCAATACTTTGGATACTCCCCCAATGTAGTATAATCAACATTCATTCTAACTATATATATATATATATATAACAATGATTAAAAGTTTATATTATATTGATTATCTAATTACAAAATAGACATGTCCCATGAAGGGACATGTCTCTTCATCAATAATTATCTTTATATATATAATAGGTTACTACTATTTGGAAAACACATACCAAATATAGTGCTAGTGTTAGTACATTTGTAGTCATCCTTGGCATTTAATATGGTATCAAAGCTAGGTTTAATACATGTTGATATCATCATTTTAGTCGTCAAATCAATCTAATAGTCACCAAGAATCAGGATTCATGCTTGGCATCATCTCTATAAATAATGCATTGAGATTCTAATTTTGAGAATGGGCTCTACATATAGCTTTTGGATCATCGAGATAGATATAAACTCATTTGATTGCACTATGTGGGGTCTCTCAAATAATCATTGCTTCATTTCCATGACTTCTAGTGATAGAATTATTTCTGACACTACAACCAAGATAGTGAATGGCTACATGTACACAAGCATATTGCTTCCTGATATCTTCTAGATTTTACACCTCAAGTAGATAAAGTATGTCATCTAGATGACCATTCATCTACTATTTATTCATGTCTTTAATGCCAACATCTATGTTTTCCAGATTAGAATAGCAATTCCCACCTCTCGTAATTCTTGACAAATCTAATCTACTCTTAAATATGAGGAAGAGGAACATGAATCCTCCAATATTTGCATTAAAGCTTGATGAAGGGTTGTCCCCTTAAAACCATGAACTAATAATAGAAAGAAAGAAACAACATCAAATGTGAGAACAAAATATGGACTTCTTATTTGCACTACAAATGCAAAATTATAGAACTCACAAGTACAAAATTTTAACCCATATGGGCATCTTCAATACAAATAATCTACAAGACTAAGCTATGAACTACCACCTAGATTTGTTCTAGACAATATTTGGGTCTTTCTTAAATAGGTAATTTTATGCCACCTAGGAAGGTTCTAGACATTGAAACCTAATAACTAGGGCCAAAAGACCCTAAAAATACATATAGAGTTGGCCAAGTACATCTTTGACAATTATTTAGATATTTCAAGAAGCCCAACTTTGAAAGGCCATAACTCATGAACCACATGTTTGATTGGCTATTATAACCAATTTTTAGAAATGCCAGCTTCTGAACTACAAGCTCAAAACGAAACAAGCACCCTTCCATCTAGTTTTTAGACCTCAATCAGGCAATTTAAGTCCTCCAATGGTGAGCTTGAAATTTTTTTCGCAAATATTTCCATCAAAAATATGCAATAACTTCTTTGATACTTATATTTGGGAAATGAGATTTTTATGGTAGGCTTAAAACTCTAAAATGAACCTCCTTATAGAAAAGGAGAACATTTTGAGCTCATATGACAAAATTACTAACAATAGAAAGCTCCCATAAATAGTAACGACCTTGTCTACTAGTCATTATTAAAATAGAAAAGGCTGAAAATAAAATATTTTTGGGTGATGTAGGATTTCTCTTACACCCAGGGTAATTTGAGAAGTGACTCCATCATGTCTCAGGTGTTCAAAGGAAAACTAAGATGGTTAACCTCCTTCCTTGCTAGCCATGATGAATCCTCTACTAGCCTCCCTTTCCATTTGACTGGGTATTCTTCATAAGTTTTGTTCCTTGTACCTTTCCTAACATGACTATCTAGCATCTCCTCAATCTCCTTTGTAGCCAAACTAGTTGTTGGAATACTCCACTGCACTTTTGCAACTTTATCTCCATCACCTCCTTCATAATACTCTATCAAATCTAAAATATTAAATACTAGTGAAATATTCAATTCAGCAAGCAACTCCACTTCATAAGCATTTCAATAATTATGCCTTTTCACTATCTTGCCCACTCCAAATTTCTTCATCTTCAACTTATAATATGTACCCACTGGAAAATTCTCTTTTCTCAAATAAACCGTGACTTCATCTCTAATTTGAAATTCCTTATACCTCCTTTTCACATTTTCTTTATCTTTATACTATGTATTCATCTTTACGATGTGATTCTTCACCTCCTCATGGATGTTCTTCAAATGTTAGATAAATTCTTCTTCTTTATCCAACTATCTCAATTCGGAAGCATTTTTAGAACTACTCCCATATATGATTTAGAATGGTGATTTACCAGTATTCCTATTCATAGAATCATTTTATGCAAATTCTTCCTATGGTAAAATCATATTCCATCCTTTTGGCCTGTCTCCAACCAAACATCTTAGCAAGTTTTCTAAACTCTGTTTCACAACTTTTTTCTATCCATCAGTATGTGGATGATATGATGAACTAAGCTTCAAATTTTTCTTAAACTTCTTCCATAATGTACACCATAAATACCCTAAAAATTTGGTATATTGATTTGAAACTATACTCTTTAGTAGATCATGTAGTCTCACCACTTCTCTAGAAAACAACTTTGCCACATGAACATCATCACTAGTCTTCTTGCAAGGAATAAAATGTGCCATCTTTGAAAATCTATCAACCACCCAAAAAATAGAATCATGCCCACACTGAGTCCTCGATAATCCAAGAACAAAATCCATGCTGACATCCTCCCATGGCTTCTCTGATATAGGTAATGGATGATACAACCCTCTACTCTGCATTACTCCTTTTTCCATCTGGCATACTCTACAACTTTGTAAAAACTTCTTTACATATTTCTACAATTGTCGGTAGTAATAATTCTCAGCAACTAAAGCTATGGCTTTATCTTGGCCAAAATGTCCAACCAATCCTCCACTATGCTTCTCCTCGATGAGATTATCTCTCATTGAACTTCTAGGAATGCACAACTAGCTTCCTTTAAAAAACATACTATTCTAGATCATGAAATCCATCCACTTTGTCCTATCAAGTGTAATAGGTTTTATTCAAGCTTTCCACACTTCACAAAAATCAAGATCATCTAGATACAAAGTACTGAGTTCCTTGAATCCAACCACTTCTATTTGCATTTTGTCAGTAAAATATATCTTTTACTAAGAGCACCTACAACTCTATTAGTCTTTGCACTCATGTGTTTAAAAACAAATGTATAACTCTACAAAAACTCAACCCACTTCAAATGCCTTTGGTTCAATTTTCCTTGATTGTTTAAATATTGCAAAGCTTGATGATCAGTATACAAAAAATACTGCTTAGGAAGAAGATAGTGTCTCCACTTCTTCAATGGTTGAACTATACCATAAAATTTCTGATCATAAATGTAATATCTTATTTTGGCATAATTTAATTTCTTACTTAAGTAAGAAACAAGTCTACCTTCTTGGCTAATAATAGCTCCTATTGTAGTACCACTAGCATTATAGTCTACTTGAAACACCTTGTTAAAATTAGGAAGTGCTAAAATAGACTACTTATTAACTTTTTGTTTCAGTAGATTAAAACTCTCATCTGCTCCTGTAGTCCACTTAAAATATTTCCTATCCCCTCTCATTGTTTCAATTAAGGGTCCACAAAAACTACTAAAACCTCTTATAAACTTTCTATAAAAACTACCTAGTCCATGAAAAGATCTTACCTTTGTCACACTCCTTAGAGTAGGTCATTCAAGAATAGCCTTCACTTTCTCTGGGTTTATTTTTTGACCTCTACTACAACTAAAAATTCTAGGTACACCAACCCCTTCTTTACAAAAATCACTTCTTTATGTTTATCAACAAATTTTCTACCCTCAACTTATCAAACATGTTGCAGATATGAATCAAATGTTTTTCCAATGTCTTACTAAATATCAAAATATCATCTAGTAAGCTATTGGTCTAAATTTTTGTATGATAGAAATCCTTTGTCTAGATATAGAAAATTTAGATTGTACCCATTAATGGATAATAGGGTTTCTAGATAAGTCATCTGTTTGCTACCCTTTGAAATTTTTTGTGAAAACCCTACATTTCATTCCATTCATAATTTTTCGCGTGCAAAATGTTTGAATTTTCAAATTAGGCAAATATTATATTCCCTTTATATCTTCCTCACCCTGAGCTATGTTTCCTCTTAGATTCCCCAACTGTCTGATCTAATTAGATCTACCATTTTCATTACCTTGCTATGAAAACATGGGCACTCTTTGTGTATAGCGAGGTAGTGAGTGCCAGAAAGTTATAAGACAGGAACATAAAATGAAGACACGATAGTTGGAGAATTGTTTTCTGGATAATTTCTTAGTCATGTACACCTTGTAAGTACTATCAAAGCCGAAAAAGGGACCTAGTTAGAAATAGTTAGAATTCGGTGCCGAAATGAGGGTCTTTCTGATGCTTCACTACCTCGCTATCAAAAAATTTAAACATCTCACCATTAGCGAAGTAGTGAGGCACCATAAAATACAAGACATGGTCGCCTTAAAATTTATTGGTAACCATGATTTATCCATGTGGCGTGACTAGTAATAACTACTGTTGTCAGAGGTAGTTGATAGGAGCAATAAAGATTTGATAGGTCCTTGTATTTCACGGTGCCAAGATTTATTAAAGTTTTTGAAGCTCACTACCTCACTATCAAAAAATTCTAGCATCTCACCGTTAGTGAAGTAGCAAGGAACAGTAAAATCAATAGCCAGTGGGACCTCTTGTAATGTGGATGATGACTAGGACTAAAGTAAAGTCTTGTTGGGTGCCAGCAATGGAAAATCTCCTATGTCATCAATACTCTAGAACCATGCCCCATTGATCAAGTGTACAATAGATCATGATCATCAGAACAAAGAAGAATCAATAGTCCTTGCTCTCTCACTTTGAAAAGTTGCAAGTTGTTTAAGCTATGTGACATAGTGAGTATAGGGCCCACCACCTTTTAGGAAACTTTGCATAGTTTCTCCATCTTTGATTTAATCTCAGATCAATGGCTGTCGATGTCTCACCATGAAGAGTTGCTAGGGGGATACGTATAGCGAGATAGCGAATAAGGGCCCACCACTATCTTTCTAAGCAATATAGTAACATATCATCTGCAAGATCAAGATTAGATTGATGGCTGCCGCTACTTCACTATGGCAAGGTGCTCTTTCTTTATGTCTAGTGAAGTAGCAACTTGCTGACATGTGTCCTCAGTCGCTAGTGGGTCCAGATAGAAGTGCCATCAAGGAAAGAGCTATGTACATGGGTAATTTTCATTGGATCGATTGACCAACTTGTCAAGTGCAATGCCTAGTTTTCTTTCTCCATATCCCATAATCATAGGATTTTTAAAGATCGATGGCATAGATTTAAACATAGAATATTGCGCCACTCTGTGTATTAATTAGACATGAAAGCTTCACATGTGAGGAAAAATAAAGTATAATATAGAAGATTTCATTAGTTATAGCTTAGGCGAGAAAAGATTTTGAGCTATTCCTAAGAAGAAGCAATTACTAAAGAAAATCGTGCTGGAGTTTGGAAAGCTTGTAAAGTAGTTTGTTTATGGAAAAAAATCTGTAGGAATGCAGAGGAAAATGAGGACAGAATTCAAGTAAGTAAATCTATTGTAATCTCTCTAGGTGTTTCATTTCTATAAAGCATAATCAAAGATGCCTCCAAAGAAGGGATTTTCAAGTCAAGTAAATTATTTGGATAGAAATGTACATGACGACTTGCTCGATTTGCTGCCTGATTCTACTGTAGAGATAATGCAAGTTAAAAAGTTGACCTCATTAAACCCTAGGTTGAGGATAGCTGATGGAATGTATGATAAGGGTAATTGGGTCTAGGATGCTCAAACCTTGCAAACTAGTTTGAATTTGTTCAAGAAATGGTTTGCAAAAAGGAAATTGTATCCCCCACATGCCAATATATGGAATTTCCACTTGGGAAAGCTAGTTGATCCTAGTGTGTTTATGGATTATGACCTCCTTGAGGCTGTGGCAAAGAGTTATGATCAAGCCACTAAGATAGTGAGAAGAATAGATGCTGAAGTTTTAATCACCATCAGTATAGAAGAGATTAGGGATGTTTTTCATTTGGGACTTCTCACTAGGTATCATGTGCCCATTGATTTGACAGAATTAGAAAAAGAATATATGTCAAAGAAGGACATAGTTAGACAAGGTGTACTAAAGGCCCACATTGGAAAAATTGGAACCCTATCAAAAATAACATCATCCTCTAAAGAACCTTTCAAGAAATCATGCTTCAATGCTAGGGCAGTAGAGATATATAGGACCCTGTGCAGAGTTTTTGGAGAGAGTGAAGAAGACTTTATCCTTGTGAGTGTTATGTATATGATCACTCAAATATCCTCATTTGATGTGGAAATAATTTTTGATTTTTCTTCTTATCTGGCTGATGAGATTCACAGTGGATTGGTGGGGATTGCAAAGGGTAAGGTTGAAAAGGTTTGGAGCCAATATTCCCTATTAATGCACATGTTTTTGTTTAAGGGGGCTACATACTTTGTTAAAGAAATGGTTCAAAATAAAGAACAAGAGGGGGAAGCATTGCCAGTTCAATTATGGAATGCAGATATGACTAGAGAGGCAGAAAATGCTGGTTTTATTAGACTTGACAAGCAGTTTGCCTCCAAACTAAGATGCCTCATATTGAGTGACAATCCTAGAATTCCTAAGGCACTAATGCACCTTGTTAGGCCTATGGACAAACCCCATAGTCTGAAAGTTTCACATAATTGGGAAGATATCATCCCATATTTAGTTTCAACTATCATCAAAGTTTATGGATTCAAAGGGACACCCCATGTACTACCTTACCAAGTCCCCTTAAAGTTAGGAGTGGCTGAATTTTTGTGGTAGTTGGGAGGAGTGGAAGAAGCCTTTTTGCACAAAAGGGGAATAGGATCAATTTTTCCCACCTGCACAGTGGCCCACCAGTTTGTAATAACCAAGGAAGGGTGGGTCTTCCTCTACAAGTTTTTGGATCAGTATAAAATGGTAGTATCCCACTCTCATTTTTGTGATGCAGAAGATTTCTTTAATTTTTCTATTAGGCATAGAATCAAGCTTTGTCTAGTTCATCATGAATTTTATTTCCCTAAAGATGTAATAAGGAATGAGTACTCTCTACAGGAGCAAGAAACAAAGAAAGAAAAATGGAGAGTCTATTCAAAAGTTTTTGATTTTATTAATTGTTTTGACAAATGTTACAGTCCTCTTAGTAATGTTGCAACTACTGCAAATAGAATGAATAAGCTTTTGAGTACATTCCTCAAGATAATGGAGGTAATGAATGAGAAGAAGCAACATTTCATTGATTCTTTTCTAGAAAAAGCCAAGGAAATGATGAGAAGATTGGGTTTCACTCCCAATATAGGGGCAGGCCCACTGGTTGTGCAAAGGAGGATAGGATATACTATCATTTAGGATCAAAGGCCCATTGTGAATAAAGGAAAACAGAGAGTTGAATCTACTAGTGCTGTTTTTGAAGACAGGCCACCTGAACCCTCTCCTAAGAGAAGAAAGATAATAAGGGAAGAGCAACCACATGATGAAAGTTAGTCACCCTCCGAAACCCCTATGAGAATTGAGGAGGAGTAGCTCACTGATGAGAAAATTAAACAAATTGGATCACAAGGGGGAGTCTTTGTTACCCAGGCAGAGATTAATGAAGGGAACCCCCAGGAGTATCCTGTGCCAAGTTTTGAGTTAACTGTAGCAGGTTTCAAGGGAAGGGAATTAGACCCTGTTCTAGAACAAGCCAATCATTAATTTTTGTCTGATGACAGTTTTGGAAAATCTAGGGCTTTCCATCAGTTTTCTTGGAGGGCAAACATGCACAATTTTGAGGAAAGATGTAAAAATATGAAAGCAAGACATCCAACAATGGATGAAGCCTCCATTCAGGATCAAATAAAGGAAAAAATGATACAAGAGTTCCAGAATATAACCCTTGAAGAGGGGAGACAGATGGTAAAGGTTTCAAATATTTTATTATTGCCCAATTGGGACATTGTTGATGCCTTGATTTTTAATTTTGTGTCAAATAGTTTGGGATTGCAAGATCCAGATTAAAAGGAGTTCTTGGGAACTACATTCAGTAATGACCAAGCTGCTCTAGTTATGTGGTCATTAAGATGAGGATTCAGGGCTACTCCATCATAGCCTGATGATTCAGGACTAATAGGGAATATCATTGTGAGGAGAGTTGTTGATACTTCACATCTATAGGTAGCCCACATGTATGTGGATTATTCTCAATTTGTCTCGGCTACTATAGAAAGGGAAGAAAAGGAAATGACTAAGCTACAGAGAAAGTATGAAATAGTGGTAGATGCCTACAATAAAGAGGTGAAAAAGAGAATTGAGCTTGAGAACAAGCTATTGGGAAGATCCACTAGGCCAAGAATAACATACCCTCGCCCCCCAATTGAACCCTTCAAATCCACCCCCTTCATAGAAATATTAGATACACCCCAAAAGCCATAGTACTACACTGTTGAGGATTTTGAAGAAGAAAAAGGTAAAATGTGGGCCTTATATGTAGAATTGGAATCCAAATATGAAGATAAACTAAGAAAATCTCTCACTATTTGGGGGACAAAGTTGAATGGCCGGTAATTTATGATCAATTGGCCAGGGTGATCAGTATTTGGGAGGATTTGAAAGCCAATGATGAGGCTCTAATGTCTATTGTGAATAAATGGGTAAGAAGGGAGAAAGAAATAACATTTTTATGTTTCTCTATTATAGATAATTCTTTTGATCAAATTGAAAAAACATTTGATATTGTTTTTGATCTTGCTGATTTTGATAATAAAAGGATTCATTTACAAAAAATAATAGTAGGCTACTTGAACAAGTTCAAGAGCCAAAAATTTAGTTTGTTTCCTCGTGCCCTAGATAAAAAGAATAATTTGAAAAGCAAAGATGAATGGGCAAAGGAACTTGATGATTTATTCTATTTAAGAATGAATCAAGTCATTAATGAAATAGGGCATGCATTGTGGGCTACCACAACAGAAGAAATGGTGAAGGCCCAAATATTCTTTGATTCTTTAAAACAAGAATTCTTTGCCATTAATAATGAAGCTAAATATGTGCTGGAAAGCCAGAGGGATATTTTACAATTCAATTGGCCATATGACACATTATTTGACAAGTGGATGGTAGAAATGGCTCTTGGTGAATAGTTTGATTAAGGTTTAAATGACAGTGATGAGGTGCAAGGTGAGGAATTCTAAATCATTGATAACATCACTACTCACGCCCAACTAGAAGAAGAAGACAAGAATAATCTATCACTTTTAGTTGCAGACCCAAGACCACAAGATGCTTATACAACTAAAGAAAGGGAAAAGGTAGATGTTGTTCCTACCATATAGGAAAAAGGTAGTGAAGACCCACAGGTGGAGATTAATGTGCCATTGTTAGAACAAAATTCATCATTGGCTAATTTGGCAGTTGCATACAAAGAGGGATCAGATCAATAGCCAACTTAGTGACACTAGAACATGTGACAAAAGTTGACCCACCTAAAAGAATGTTTTGATTTGGATATCTTTTGTTACCCAAATTTTTGTCATTTTGTGATAGGTGTATGTAAATATTCCTTGTAAAGGAAACCTATCATTTTCTCTTAGCCTAAAGCTTGTTGCATCTCACACTATATAAGTGAGATTATAGGGCTAGAGAAAGGATTCAAATTCTATTTTTCTAACTGATACTTAGTCTATTTTTGGTCCATTATTTTGAGCAAATTGGTGGTGTATTTTCTCTGTCAGATCTTGAGAATACATGAATATAGAATGATCTGTGTTTCTTCTGAAGGTCATTCTGAGTCTATTGTAAACTGTATACAATTTTCAAGAAAAATGAATTCAAATTATGAACTATTCCCATATCAGTTCTTTCTGAACTTTGTTTCCTTTTGATTACTTGGTTATCTTGATGTTGTATAAGTAAAGGCTTGTGCAATTGAATGCAATCCAATTAGGTTGTATATCTATTGATCACTATTGTTAATTCAATGGATTAAGTAAAAGCTTTGATGAATGTGATAAGGTTGTTGTAGTAGTGGAAAGGATTTTGAATGATGAATTCTGATAAGATTTGCTGATAAAAAATTTTATAAGGCAACAAATTAGATCTAGAAATTTTTAGTAGACTCTGAACCCCAATGGATTAGGCATTGATCAAATTTGATCCAAATAAAAGAGAAATGTGTCACAAATGGTTGTCAAAATGTAGAATTAAATCAATTTTACATTTATTTCCTAAAAATTTTCAAAGTTGGTCTGTACTTGTCTACATGGAATGTTTTATCTTTAGTTACCCACTATTGATGAGAACATCTACAAACCTATAGAGGAATTGTGGCCATATCTATTATATGGGATGTGTTTAGAAAATTGTCATGAATTATGCATGTAATTGAATATTTGAGATGAGAATCAAAATAAAACTAAACTAATCGTCATACAATTTTTTTGAGTCTTGAATCACCCCTGGGTATAACCACCCTAGTTTTGCAGAGCGTAAAGAGTAGAAAACCACCCGTGGCTTTTTTGAAGTTGGGCCCAAATGGTTTGCACATACAATTGATAATAAGAATTGGATAGTCTTTAGATTGTGTGAGTATTGTCATCTTGGTATTAAGTATTTTTTTGCTTAGTAGTTTTTCAAAAACTCCAACAAAATGGCGACTTTGTTGGGGAGTTATCCAACACATCTGTGAAAAGTACTGCAATTTCTTTAATCTTGTTGTTTATGTGTGTGTCAGGTTATCTAAGTTTTGGTTGTGGTTATAAGGGAATATTTTAGTGACAAACCTTGAGAATTTAAGGAGAGAATAGCCCAAGTACCATAGCTACACACTTATGTATCTAGCCTATCCAAGTGTCTTATCTAACAAGCAAGAGTTGCAGTCTTACGACATCAGTGATTGGTCTATCTGTGTCAAATATTTTTATTTCTATTTGTGTGTTATTTCCTTCAAGTTAGGAATAATTGTCATTGTGTATTTTCCCAAGAATAGGGTGGTGACTTAGTCAAGGTTTTGAAGCTAGTGCTTATTTTAACAAAAGGTGAATATGGCTGACAAGAGAAAGAACACAAGAGCTTATATGAGAGCCAATCTTGATGTACCAATGTATACTGATTTACCCCAAGGTGGTAGGAAGAACCAAAATAAGAAAAGGACATATCCAAATCCCACCTAGAAACCTAGAGGTAATGCATCCATCAATTCCCAGTATCAACCAGTATTGGGGAGAGAGTCTTCTTCACTTAGTTCTGATTCCAAAACTACAAGACTCTTAGGAGGCATTTTCAGTACCCTATTACCAGATGAGAGAGTTTTTTAGAAAAAAGATGTGTCGATGGTAGGAATTTCTTCATCAAGACTAGATCCTATAGTAGATATGAACTATAGGCTAGGATTTAGGAGTTCATATGATGATCCTTTTAATCCCAGAGCAGCCCCATATGTGGAGCCCAATCTTATAGATCTAGATGATCCTGCTAATTCAGAGGCTACTTCTACAGATCCTAAAGAAGTGCATTCTAAGATAGGAGTTTTGAAGAAATAGATTGCTGGGGAAGAAGCTAAATGCATTCATCTTGAAAAGGAGAAGGAGCAAGCCACCTTGGATGCCATAATAGAAAGGAATGCTCTATTGAGAAGGATGGCTACCTTGAAGGAGTAGAATAAAAAGTTAGAAGAAAATAGCACAACCCTCCATACTGATGTATTTGGAGATGTAGACAATCTGAGAACTAAAGTTCAAGAACAAGAAAAATACCTAAATCAAAGGCAAGAACCAGTTATTTCTCAAGTCCAAGCCTATAAACCTATTCAAGTGAACCCCATAGAACCCACTGCAAAAGGTTGAGATAAAGGGAAAGGCAAAGCTATAGGAATCCAAATAAATGAACCTCAAACTCTACCAAACAAACCCATACAACCCTCCATGTCAAAATTAGATCTAGATCTAGAGAAGGATAGAAAAGAGAAGGAAGATCTTGCAAAAGAACTTGAGAAGGTTGAGAATGAAGCTCAAGCCGCAAAAACTAGGAGAAAAATCCAATTCATAAAATCTAATTTTGCATTGGCTTCATGGTCTAATTTATCTATCCCACCTGCAACTCCTACGCTAGCTAGTGGTCCAATATTCTCAACTCAGGGAATATCCCAATCTGCCCCTACCTCATCTTCCACCATTAGCACCCAAGTCCCCTTTGTCCAACCTCAACAATCCAAAGCTGCTCCTTTAAACCAAGCTAACATAGCAAGTACCTCAAATGTTCCTGGTTTCTAGAAGAAACGTGTATATCTAAAAAAGCATAGAAAAATATCATTTGCTAGTATTCCTCGTGCTCCACATCCATATCATTTGACTTAAGAGACAAAATGGTTAAGTTCTTTGGGAATAATTTTGTTACTAGTGAAGAACATTTGAGAATTTTCATTGATATGTTAAATGATTATGAAGTTGAACATGAAGATGTGGTAATGAAATTGTTTGTGCATTCACTAACTGAGGATGCAAGGGATTGGTTTAGGAGGTTGCCTAATGATAGTATCACCTCGTGGAGTGACCTAGAGAAATTATTCAAGGAGAAAAATGGAGACAACACTAATGTAGGATTCATGTTAAATGAATTCAAAAACATCAAGAAGAATCCCATGAGTCCACATTCGACTTCAATGTAAGATTCTAGAAAGGTATGTACAGACTATTTCAAGTTATGAGGTTAAATGAGGATGTCTATCTTACAACATATTTCAATGCTTTTGATAGAAAAATGGCTTATCAATTGAGGGATAAGGATCCCAAGACTTTAAGGGATGCCTATAAAATTGCTATAAATATAGAGAATAAT
Organism: Cupressus sempervirens; assembly: GCA_028749045.1. NCBI lineage: Eukaryota > Viridiplantae > Streptophyta > Pinopsida > Cupressales > Cupressaceae > Cupressus > Cupressus sempervirens. Next base: position 565,161,109 of record CM053788.1, on the reverse strand, counting down.
AGGAAGGCATCTGGTAAACTAGGTAGGAGGGATGATCCAAAGCTTTTTAACCCCAAGAACAATAACAAAAGGGAGCATGATAAAACTCCTATAGGAAAGAAGCTAGAAGAACCTACTATAGGCCAAGTTTTGGAATTACTAAAGAAGATGAATCCCACTAACTTTAATAAACCAAATGCTACTAAGAGAAATCTTGTGAATAATAGCAATTTCAATAGGCAACCTAGAATGCAAAATTACCCTTACACCATCCAGTGGAAAGATGGTAAGCTAGTTCCCAACACACAAAATGTGAAGGATAAGGGTACCCCAGATCCCCTGCAAAGGAATACTATAAATATGAATGATGATGTACCATGGTGCATTGTATGTCAATCACCTCATTATGATGATTATTGTGATGTTGCTCAGTCATTTTCCCAAGATCAAGGCGTGCAACCTGAAGAAGGAAGTGAAGAGAAAAGCCATGATTATATAAGTTACAATATGGTGAGCATGTGTGATGGCTTTGTAGATTCTGATTCTAAGGAACCTAAAAATGATATTACCATCTAGAGAATTGCTTATCATTTACATCATCAGCAAGTGCTTTCAGATGATGAAGGTTATGATATAGATAAGGTATGTGTTGCATCTTTTGATGTAGGTCACACAAGCTTAAGAATGCCCTCGAAAGAAGAGATTGATAGAATCATAGCAGAAATGATTTCTCAGGTCCATAGTAACTACAATTTGAGAAATAGAATAGTAAATAATGATGCATGAAAGCCATCTAGTGTATTCATCAAAGATATCACCCATAAGATGAATGATCAAAATAAAAAAGTCAATGTAGATGTGCCTAAGATCAATGACAACAAGGGTAAGAAGTGGGAACCAAAAAAAAAGGTTCAGTTTCAAATAACTGAAATAGCAAAAGCAGTTATGCAACAAAAGAAATCAGAACTTGATATTATCAAGTAAACAATGGTGCCTGCTATTCAAAAGACTTCAATTTTAGGTATTCTTGTGAAACCCACTATTGTTGAACCTATTGATATGATATCTATGTTCTCCCAAATAACTGTAAAAGTACATTTGTCTAAACTTCTTAGAATCAAAAAACATAAGAGCAAGGCTTTATCATGGTTGGGAGGGATAGGAAACAATAATATTGTTGTAGAACAAACTGTTGCCCAACAAACCCCATTAGTAGTAGAGGAAAGTGGTATCATATCTTAGATTCCCTAGATGTTTTTAGATGATTTCTTAGTGGCATTTATAGAAGATATTGACCCTTTTTTCCTCAGTCTAATCATAAAAGGGAAGACCCTAAAAAATTGTATGATTGACTCAGGGGCTTCTAACACCATGCCTTTCAAAGTAATGGAAGCCTTAGGGTTAAAAGTGGACACCAAGCAGGGTAGATGCAGAGGAATGGATGCTAGGGAAGTCCCAGTCATAGGCACCATAAATGCTTTACCATTCAAATTAACTACGTCTCTTGAAGTAGAGTTGACCATGTTTTTCCTTGTAGTGGATATACCTCCACACTATAGAATGTTACTCTCTAGAAAATGGAGTGTTTCCATGGGGGAAGCCTGCAAGGTGATTTGACTTATGTTGCTTTCCACATAGGGGATAAAGCGGTCAAGTTAAATAGAGAGCCTAGGGTCAGTCAAATTTTAGGGGAAGAAATTGACAAAGACTCCACTTGTTTCTTAGATACTGGTGTAAATGCCTTCAGAGTTGAATTGTTTATTCAAGATGTTGAAAATTTACCTGCTATCATTGAACATGAAGTTGAATGTTGCACAAACTCACTAGTATTATGGACAATGTTTTTTGATGGGGCAAGTTCAAAAGAAGGTTCTAGGGCAGAGGTAGTTTTTGTCTCCCTTGAGAAAAATACTTTCAGATATTCATTCACTTTGAAGTTTTCTTGCACAAATAACATAGCAGAATATGAAGCCTTGTTGTTAGGATTGAAAGTTGCCACACATCATGGGATTAAGAAGTTACATGTCATAGGGGATTCTGAATTAGTTATCTCCCAAATAAAAGAAACTTATGCATCCAAGAATAGGAGATTAAAGCAGTATAGAAATGCAGTTTGGGATCAAATAGAATCTTTTGATGCATTTGGTATCTCATGGAGAGATAGGACTCAAAATAGGATGGCTGATTTGTTAGGAAATGTAGCAATCAAGCCTAAGGAGATATCATTTGCAGGAATATCTCAAATTGAGGTACAAAATAGACCTTCCATACCTGATAACATTGAAAATTGGCAAGTCTTTGAAGATGACAAAGAAATTATAATTTTTTTGTTAAATAAAGACAAGTACCATGGTCAAGAAATGGATTGCGTGATTTAATTGAAACCATAAATGGTAAGGAAACCATTATTGGCCAGGAGATTATGCAATTGAAAACCAACAAGATGCCTAAGGTGTTAGTAGTCTTGGAAAGTATTGTTGATAACCAGGATAGAGTCAAACTAGGAGTTAAAGACCCTAAGCATCAAGAATTAGAAGAGATAAACCTTGGTACTAATGAAGCTCCCAAATAGGTTTATATTGACCAAAATCTACCTGCTAAAATCAAAAAAGCATTGATTGACTTGCTTAGGAAGTATAGACATATTTTTGCATGGTCATATGATGACCTTAAGGCTTATAGGGAAGATTTGTTCCAGCATGTCATACCATTAAAAGATAATGTAAAACCTTTCAAATAGAAACAAAGACCAGTAAACCCTACCCTAGCTCCCAAAATGCAAGAAGAGTTGATGAAACTAAGGGATGGGGGGATAATCAAAACAATTAGGCATTCCACCTGGGTTTCAAATTTGGTACCTATCAGAAAGAAGAATGGAGATATAAGATTATGCGTGGATTTTAGGAATTTGAACATTGCATCTTTGAAGGAAATTTATGGATTATCCAATATGGAAGCCATGTTGCAGCAAGTGATTGGGTTTGAGCTAATATCAATGATGGGTAGTTTCTTTGGATACAATCAAGTTTTAGTAAAGGAAAGTGAACAATTCAAGACAACCTTCACAACCCCATGGGGAGCATATGTATATGTAAGGATGTCATTTGGCCTGATTAATGTAGGAGCTACTTTCCAAAGAGCCATGGATGTGGCATTTCATGATTATATTGACAAATTTATGGTTGTATACTAGGACGATCTTATAGCATATTCTAAGAAGGTTGAGGATCATTGCAGGCATTTGGAGAAAATCTTTATCAAAGCTCTAGAATATGGAGTATCCTTGAACCCAAAGAAATGCATATTTGGGGTGACAGAAGGCAAATTACTAGGACATATAGTGTCCAAGGATGGGGTGAAAATAGACTTTGAGAGAGTAGCAGCTATTGATAAAGTCCCCAAGCCAAAGAATGTAAAAGGAATTCAATCCTTCTTTGGCCAAGTTAATTTTCTTAGAAGGTTTGTTACCAATTTTTCTAAAATCAGTAGACCTATCTCAAAGATGCTCGAGAAGGGAGCTACTATAGATTGGAATGGTGAGCCTTCACAAGCATTCCAAGATATTAAAATTGAGATAAAAAATGCTCCATTACTAAGAACTCCAGATTATTCAAAGCCTATGTATATTTTTTCTTTTGCATCCTTTCACACTGTAGCTACAATCTTGTTGCAGAAAAATGAAGAAGGATATGAACAACCCATTGCCTTTTTCAATAAGTCACTGCAACCTTCTGAGTTGAAATATGAGATAAATGAAAAATAGGCATATGCTTTAGTGAAGGCTGTAAAGGCTTTTAGATGCTACCTAGTAGGTGCAACAGTCATTGCCTTTGTACCTAGTGTTGCAGTGAAAGATATATTTTCACAATAGGAAGTATCAAGTAGAAGGTGTAGATGGATCAATAGGATCCAAGAATTTAATATTGAAATGTAGATAACTAAGTTGGTAAGAGGTCAAGGTTTGGCTAAACTCATGGCTGAATCTAATTTATATGCCAATCAAATAAATGTGGTAGTTGATGACCTCAGACCTGACTTATGTGACATGGATCATTGTGATTGGTGCACCAATGTTATATATTACCTACAACACATGGAACCTCCTCCCCATTTGCCTAAAAATGAAAGGATTACTAAATTGCAAGCCATCAGATACATAATTGTCCAAGGCATTTAATGGTGGAGAAACTTTGAAGGGGTATTGTTGAAGTGTGTTGATCAAGGAAAGGCAAGAGAAGTCTTAAATGAAATGCATGCTAGAGTGTGTGGAGGACACTATATGGCCAAGACCACTGCACATAATGTGATGAGGGTTGGATTTTGGTGGCCCTCCCTTTTCAAGGATGCCCAAATTATGATTAGGAAATGTGACCCTTGATAGAGGTTTGTTGGAAAACTAAAGTTCTCAGGTAATACTCCATTGAAGCCAGTAGAGGTTCAAGCACCCTTTCAACAATGGGACATGGATTTCATAGGAGAGATTTTCCCCAAGTCTAGCACTAGCTATTCTTGGATTCTAGTGGCTACTAACTACTTTACAAAGTGGGTAGAGGCTATTCCCACAAGAAATGCAACAAGTAAAGTTGTCAATAATTTCCTACTGAATAATATTATCTCCAAATTTGGTTGCCCTTAGAAACTTGTAACAAACAATGCAATGTGCTTCAAGTTTGAGGAATTCATTAAATTTTGTGATAAATATGGAATAACAAGGTCATCATCTTCTCCTTATCATCCACAAGGAAATGGACAAGTTGAATCCACAAATAAGAGCCTATTAAAGGTTATTAAGAGGACCTTGGATGATAACAAGAAAGTAGAGGTCACTGGTATCCCTATGGAGGGTTTCAAATTCTACAGGGACAAGAAACTTTTGTCCAATGTAGTCAAGGAGTTTGTGAAAATTTTTGCAAAGATGAACAAGCTAGTAAAGAAAGAGTCTTTCTATGTGATGGAGACTATAAAGAAGTTCTAGAGGTATGTTTTATATGCCCTCATTGATTATGTTACCCTAGACACTAGGTTTGATCAGGTCAAAACTAACCATTTTGTGATTTTAAATCATTTTCGCCATAAGAGTAGAATTTCCATTCCCTTTTACCTTCTCACTTCTATGAACAAGGCAATCTCGAGTTTCAAGAAGAAACCCACTATTAACCCTGCTTTACATGAGGGATTATTGCTCCTCATCCATGAGCATTTCAAAGCTCAATCTATATGCAATAACCCTCCCCAAGTTGAGGATGTTGACAAAGGTAGCTCCATCTCTTCTTCAGACTCTGATGACATTGATAGCATTAGCTCGGAGGAGGAGAATGTTACCTCAGGAAAGAAGAAAAAAGGTAAAGATAGGAAATAGTCCACAGCTACAACTCCCAGCAAGAAAAGCCCTAGGGATCACGGCCAAGCTCAAGCAAAAGAGAGTTATGCTGAGGAGGAGGAGGAAATGGATACGAAAGATTCTGACAAAGTGTCAGAGGAGGAGTTGGAAGAGGAGAAACCTAGGAAAAAATGGAAGAGGGAGGTAGTGAGAGTTGAGGGGACTAGAAATCAGAGGACAGATGATTTTCCTCTTCCCCTCTCCCCTGTCCAGTCTCAACCTCCTTCGGAGGAAAAAGTGAATGTCATCACTGGTGAGAATGAGGGGGAAGTGCAGGTCAATAATAGAAGAAAGGCATGGAAAAATTTCAATGTGATGACTGCTACTATGGGGATATTTAGGGAAGTTATGAAACCTCAGATCCTAGTGGACAACTTGGAGCAGCCTAGGCTCAATGAGCTCATAGACCCAGCTATCTTGGCCATTTTAGACAACACAAGGGAGACTGGAATGAACCTTCTGAATAATGCCCGCAGTAGTATGATTGACAACTTCAGATCAATCAAATGGCTCTTCCATGAGCTGGAGGAAGTTAGAGAAAGGGTATCCCAGATGGAAAGTACTAAGAATAAGATAGGTATTGACAACCAAGAAGACTAGGATAACAGAGAAAGCTTAAATGAAAGGAGATTTAGAAATATTAAAAACTACAACCACAACCTGGCAAGTCAAATGATTTCTCTCCTAAGTTCGATGAATGACAACATCCAATCCCTTGCTGGTAAACTTAAGGACAGGGGCTTGTTGGTGGAGGAGGGAGGACAGAACATGGATAAGGCTAGGCCAGATGATGACAAGGCCACAATCAGTATGATCACCAATATGGATCAGGGCATGGAGAAGGTCCAAGATCAAATGGAAAAGGAGAAACAAAAGATAGTCGAGGAAGCTTAGACTATGCAGGAAATGGAGAAGATATCTAAAGACTAGTTTTCTTGTCTTTTGTATTTTTGTCTTTCTAGCTTTTGTCTTTTGGACAGGCTTTCTGTAGTTTGTTTTAGTTTGTTTGTTTTTTGGCCTTTCTGTGGGCCTTTGTTTTGGGCTGGGCCTTCGAGCTTTTTTCAGCTGTTGGACCTCTGTTTTGGCTGGACTTCTTTTGCTTATTATCAACCTTGTTTTTTGTAAAACTTATCAGTTTTAGGATCCTTTAAAACTTGTTTATCTTATCAAAAACAAGAAAGCATGGGATTCCAAGTTACAGCTAGCAATTTGGGCTGACAGGGTAACTATGAAGAAAGCCATTAGTGTAGCTCCATTTAATATGGTGTATGGAATCCAAGCAAGAATGCCTCAAAACAACCTAGTGGGTTTGTACAATTACATTCAAATGTATGATGAGGATATAATTGATGCTATGTAAGAACGGTTGGATGAACTGGTAGGACTGACAGAAACCAGAAGAGAAGCATCTCTTTAGAACCAAAAGTTGCAACTAGAAGTTAAGACACTCTATGATAGAAGAATGGTAAGCAGAAAGTTTGAAGATGGAGATCTAGTCTTAATGTGGAATGCCAAAATTGAGGATAAAGGAAAACATAGAAAATTTGATCCTATTTGGTTAGGCCCTTATTTGATTGGAACTACTTGGGGTGAGGATTCTTATGTACTCAAAGATCTATCATACAATATTCTTGAACTGCCAGTTCATGGACAGTTCTTGAAGAGGTATTTTTGTAAAAAAATACTTATTTTCTCCATGAATAGTAGTTTAGGTTTTTCTTGTACATATTTGTAAATCCTTTTGTCTGTGTGTAGTTTCCTGTGCATAGTTTTCCTGTGTGTGTTGCTCTCTTAGTAAGTGGTTGATCTATTGGGAGTTTGTATGTGGTTTGCTTCTCCAAAAAATTCTAAGCCCTCACTTGAATCCAGAGAATTCAATGTCCCTAGATAGAGCCACTGTTGGTCTGAATTTTTGTATGATAGAAATCCTTTTTCTAGATATAGAAAAGTTAGATTGTACCCATTAATGGATAATAGGGTTTCTAGATAAGTCATTCGTTTCCTACCCTTTGAAATTTTTTGTGAAAACCCTACATTTCATTCCATTCATAATCTTTTGGGCGCGAAATGTTTGAATTTTCAAATTGAGTGAATATTTTGTTCCCTTTATATCTTCCGTGCCCCAAGCTACTTTTCCTCTGAGATTCCCCAACCGTCCGATCTAATTAGATCTACCATTGTCGTTACTTCTCTATGAAAACATGGGCACTCTTTATGTATAACAAGGTAGTGAATGCCATAAAGTTATAAGACAGGACCACAAAATGAAGACACAAAAATTGGAGAATTGTTTTCTCGCCGATTTCTCAGTCATGTACACCTTGCAAGTACTATCAGAGCCAGAAAAGGGACCTAGTTAGAAATAGTCAGAAGTCGATGCCAGAATGAGGATCTTTTTGATGCTTCGCTACCTTGGTATCAGAAAATTTTAACATCTCATCTTTAGCGAAGTAGCAAGGCACCGTAAAATACAAGACACAGTGGCCTCAAAATTTATTAGTAACCATGATTTGTCCATGTGGCATAACTAGTAATAACTGCTATTTTCAAAAGTAGTTGGTAGGAGCAATTACAATTTGATGGGTCCTTGTATTTCATGGCGTTGAGATTTATTAAAGTTGTTAGAGCTTGCTACCTCACTATCAAAAAATTCTAGCATCTCGTCGTTAGCGAAGTAGCGAGGCACCATAAAATCAATAGTGGGTGTGACCTCTAGTGACATAGATGATGACTAGGACTAAAGTAAAGTCTTGTTGGGTGCTAGCAATGTAGAATCTCCTACGTCATCAATACTCTGGACCCATGCCCCATTGATCAAGTGTATAAGAGATCCTGATTGTTAGAACAAAGTGGAATCAATAGTCCTCGCTATCTCGCTTCAAAAAGTTGCAAGTTGTTTCAACTATGTGACATAGCGAGTATGGGGCCCAACACCTTTAAGGAAACTTCATGCAATTTCTCCACCTTTGATTTAATCTTAGATCAATGGCCGTTACTATCTCACCATGAAGAGTTGCTAGGGGGATACATATAATGAGGTAGCAAATGAGGGCCCAACACTATCTTTCTTATCAGTACAATAACATATCATCTGCAAGATCAAGATTAGATCAATGGTTGTTGATGCTTCATTTTGGCAAGGTGCTCATTCTTTATGTATAGTGAAGTAGCAACCTGTTGACACATGTCCTCAATTGCCAGTGGGTCCAGACAAAAGTGCCATCAAGGAAAGAGAAATGTACATGGGTAATTTTCATTAGATCGATTGACCAACTTCTCAAGTGCAATGCCTAGTTGTCTTTCTCCATATCCCATAATCATAGGATTTTTAAAGGTCAATAGCACAGATTTAAATGCAGAATATGGTGCCACTCTGTGTATTAATTAGACATGAAAGCTTTGCATGTGAGGAAAAATAGAGAATAATATGGAAGATTTCATTAGTTTCAACTTACATGAGCAAAGATTTCGAGCTATTTCTAAGAAGAAGCAATTACTGAAGAAAATTGTGCTAGAGTTTAGCAAGCTTGTGAAGCAGTTTGTTTGCAAAAAAAAATCTATAGGAATACAAAGGAAAATGAGGATGGAATTCAAGTAAGTAAATCTATTGTAATCTCTATAGGTGTTTCATTTCTATAAAGTATAATCAAAGATGCCTCCAAAGAAGGGATTTTCAGGTCAAGTAAATTATTTGGATAGAAATGTACAAGATGACTTGCTTAAGTTGCTACCTGAGTCTACTATAGTGACAATGCAAGTTAAAAAGTTGACCTCATTAAACCCTAGGTTGAGGATAGCTGATGAATTGTATGATAAGGGTAATTGGGTCCAAGATGCTCAAACCTTGCAAACTAGTTTGAATTTGTTCAAGAAATGGTTTGCAGAAAGGAAATTGTATACCCCACATGCCAATATATGGAATTTCAACCTGGGAAAGCTAGTTGTTCCTAGTGTGTTTATAGATTATGACCTCCTTGAGGCCATGGTGAAGAGTTATGATCAAGCCACTAGGGTAGTGAGAAGAATAGATGGTGAAGTTTTAATCACCATCAGTCCAGAAGAGATTAGGCAAGTTTTCCATTTGGGACCTATCACTAGGTATCATGTGCCCATTGATTTGACAGAATTAGAAAAGGAATATATATCAAAGAAGGATGTAGTTAGAAAAGGTATACTGAAGGCCCACATTGGCAGAATTTGAACCCTACCAGCAATAACATCATCCTCTAAAGAACCTTTCAAGAAATCATGCTTCAATGCTAGGGTAGTAGAGATATATAGGACCCTGTGTAGAGTTTTTGGAGAGGATGAAAAAGACTTTATCCCTATGAGTTTTATGTATATGATCACTCAAATCTCCTCATTCAGTGTGGAAATAATTTTTGATTTTGCTTCTTATTTGGCTGATGAGATTCACAGTGGATTGGTGGGGAGTGCAAAGGGTAAGGTTGAAAAGGTTCGGGGCCAATATTCCCTATTGATGCACATGTTTCTGTTTAAGGGGGCTACATACTTTGGTAAAGAAATGGTTTTGAACAAAGAACAAGAGGCGGAACTACTACCAGTTCAATTATGGAGTGCAGATATGACTGTAGAGGTAGAAAATGCTAGTTTTGTTAGATTTGATAGGCACTTTGCTTCCAAACTAAGATGCCTCATATTGAATGACAATCCTAGAATTCTTAAGGTACTAATGCACCTTGTTAGGCCTATGGAAAAACCCCATAGTCTGAAAGTTTCACATAAACTAGGAGATATCATCCCATATTCAGTTTCAACTATCATCAGAGTTTATGGATTCAAAGGGACACCCCATGTACTACGTTACCAAGTGCCCTTAAAGGTAGGAGTGGCTGAATTTTTTTGGCAATTGGGAGGAGTGGAAGAAGCCTTTTTGCACAAAAGGGGAACAGGATCAATTTTTCCCACTTGCACAGTAGCCCACCTGTTTGTAATAACCAAGGAAGGGTGGGTCTTCCTCTACAAGTTTTTGGATCAGTATAAAATGGCAGAATCCCACTCTCATTTTTGTGACGCAAAAGATTTCTTTAATTCTGCTCTTAGGCATAGAATCAAGCTTCGTCCAGTTCAGCATGAATTTTATTTCCCTGGAGATGTAATAAGGAATGAGTACTCTCTATAGGAGCAAGAAACAAAGAAAGAAAAATGGAGAGTCTATTCAAAAGTTTTAGATTTTATTAATTGTTTTGACAAAGGTTACAACCCTCTTAGTAATGTTGTAAGTATTGTAGATAGAATGAATAAGTTGATGAGTACATTCCTTGAAATAATGGAGGTAATGAATGAGAAGAAGCAACATTTCATTGATTCTTTTCTAGAAAAATCCAAGGAAATGATGAGAAGATTGGGTTTCACTCCCAATATAGGGGCAGGCCCACTAGTTGTGCAAAGGAGGACAGGATATACTATCATTCAGGATCAAAGGCCCATTGTGAATAAAGGAAAACAAATAGTTGAATCTACTAGTGCTAATTTTGAAGAAAGGCCACCTGAACCCTCTCCTAAGAGAAGAAAGATAATAAGGGAAGAGAAACCACATGATGAAAGTTACTCAACTTCCCAAACCCCTATGAGAATTTAGGAGGAGCAGCTCACTGATGAGCAAATTGAACAAATTGGATCAAAAGGGGGAGTCTCTATTACCTATGAAGGGAATCCCCAAGAGCCTCCTGTGCCAAGTTTTGAGTTAACTATAGTAGATTTTAGGGGAAGGGAATTAGACCCTATTCTATAACAAGCCAATCATCAATTTTTTTTTTATGACAATTTTGTAAAATCTAGGGCTTTCCATCAGTTTGCTTGGAGGGAAAACATGCACAATTTTGAGGAAAGATCTAAAAATATGAAAGAAAGACATCTAAAAATGGATGAAGCCTCCATTTAGGATCAAATAAAGGAAAAAATGATACAAGAGTTCCAAAATATAACCCCTGAAGAGGGGAGATAGATGGTAAAGGCTACAAATATTTTATTATTGCCCAATTGGGACATTGCTGATGCCTTGATTTTTAATTTTGTGTCAAATAATTTGGGATTACAAGATCTGGATAAAAGGGAGTTCTTGGGAACTACATTCAGTAATGACCAAGCCGTTCTTGTTATGTGGTCATTAAGAAGAGGATCCAGGGCTATGCTATCACAGCCTGATGATTTAGGACTAACAGGGAGTATCATTGTGAGGAGAGTTGCTGATACCTCACATGTACAGGCAATCCACATGAATGTTGATTATTCTCAATTTGCCTTGGCTATTGTAAAAAGGGAAGAAAAGGAAATGACTGAGTTGCAGAGCAAGTATGAAATAGTGGTAGATGCCTACAATAAAGAGCTGAAAAAGAGAATTGAGCTTGAGAATAAGCTATTGGGAAGATCCACTAGGTCAAGAATAACATACCCTCGCCCCCCAATTGAACCCTTCAAATCCACCCCCCTCATAGAAATACCAGATACACCCCAAAAGCCATAGTACTACATTGTTGAGGATTTTGAAAAAGAAAAAGGTAAATTGTGGGCCTTACATGTAGAATTGGAATCCAAATATGAAGATAAACTAAGAAAATCTCTCTCATATTTGCGGGACAAAGTTGAATGGCTGCTAATTTATGATCACTTGGCTAGGGTGATCAATATCTTGGAGGATTTGAAAGCCAATGATGAGGCTCTAATACCTATTGTGAATAAATGGGTAAGAAGGGAGAAAGAAATAACATTTTTATGTTTCTCTGTTATAGATGATTCTTTTGATCAAATTGAAAAAATATTTGAAATTGTTTCTGATCTTGTTGATTTTGATAATAAAGGGATTCATTTACAAAAAATAATAGTAGGCTACTTGAAAAAGTACAAGAGCCAAAAATTCAGTTTGTTTCCTCGTGCCCTAGATAAAAAGAATAATTTGAAAAGCAAAGATGAATGGGCAAAGGGACTTAATGATTTATTTTGTTTAAGAATGAATCAAGTCATTAATGAAATAGGGCATGCATGGTGGGCTACCACAACAGAAGAAATGGCGAAGGCCCAAATATTCTTTGATTCTTTAAAACAAGAATTTGTTGCCATTAATAATGAAGCTGAATATGTGCTAGAAATATAGAGGGATATGTTGCAATTCAATTGGCCAGATGAAACATTATTTGACAAGTGGATGGCAGAAATGGCTCCTAGTGAATAGTTTGATGAAGGTGAAAATGATAGTGATGAGGTGCAAGGTGAGGAAATCTAAATCATTGATAACATCACTACTCAAGCCCAACTGGAAGAAGAAGACAAGAATAATCTATCACTTTCAATTGCAAACCTAGGACCACAGGATGCTGATACAGCTAAAGAAAGGGAAAAGGTAGATGTTGTTCCTACTATACAACATAAAGGTGGTGAAGACCCACAGGTGGGGATTAATATGTCATTGTCAAAAAAAACTTCATCATTGGCTAATTTGGCAATTGCATACAAAGAGGGATCAGATCAATAGCCAATTCAGCGACACTAGAACAGGTGATAGAAGTGGACCCACCTAAAAGAATGTTTTGATTTGGATATCTTTTTTTACGCACATTTTTGTCATTTTGTGATAGGTGTATGTAAATATTCCTTGTAAAAGACACCTGTCATTTTCTCTTAGCCTGAAGCTTGTTGCATCTCACACTATATAAGTGAGATTTCAAGGCTAGAGAAAGGGTCTAAATTCTATTATTCTAAGTAATACTTAGTCTATTTTTGGTCCATTATTTTGAGCAAATTGCTGGTGTATCTTCTCTGTTAGATCTTAAGAATACATGAATATAGAGTGATTTGTGTTTCTTCTGAAGGTCATTCTGAATCTATTGTAACTTGTATACAATTTTCAAGGAAAATGAATACAAATTATGAATTGTTCCCATATCAGTTCTTTCTGAACTTTGTCTCCTTTTGATTACTTGGTTATTTGATGTTGTATAAGTAAAGGCTTGTACAATTGAATGCAATCTAGTTTGGTTGTATATCTGTTTATCAGTGTTGTTAATTCGATGGATTAAGTAAAAGCTTTGATGAATGTGATAAAGTTGCTGTAGTAGTGGAAAGGATTTTGAATGATGAATTCTGATAAGAATTGCTGATAAAATTTGTTGTAAGGCAACAAATTAGATCTAGAAATTTGTAGTAGACTCTGAATCCCAATGGATTAGGCACTAATCAAATTTGATCTAGCAGAAAGAGAAATGTGTCACAAATGATTGTCAAAATGCAGAATTAAATCAATTTTTCTTTTATTTCCTGAAGATTTTCAAAGTTGGCCTATACTTGTCTACATGGAATGTTTTATCTTTAGTTAGCCACTATTGATGAGAACATTTGCAGACCTATAGAAGAATTTTTTCCATATCTGTTATATGGAATGTGTTTAGCAAATTGTCATGAATTATGCATGTATTTGGGGATTTGAGATGAGAATCAGAATGAAACTAAAATAATCCTCATACAATTTTTCCCAGTCTTGAATCATCCCTGGGTATACCCACCCTAGTTTTGTAGAGCTTGAAGAGTAGAAAACCACCCATGGTTTTGTTGAAGTTGGGCCCAAATTGTTTGCACATACAATTGATAATAAGAATTGGCTAGTCTTTAGATTGTGTGAGTATTGTCATCTTGGTATTAAGTATTTTTTTGCTTAGTATTTTTTCAAAAACACCAACATAAGCAATGCCAAACTTACCCAAAAATTCCTATAGTACCTCATTCATGAGCCTCATGAAAGTGCTTGGTGCATTGGTTAGCCCAAAAGGCATGACTATCCACTCATGCAGTCCTTCTTTGGTCTTGAAAGAAATCTTCCACTCATCATCTTCTTTGATACGAATCTGATGGTACGCACTCTTTAGATCTATCTTTGTGAAATACTCAAATCCCCTCAAATAGTCCATAATATCATCCATCCTTGGCAACAAAAATTTGTACTTGATTGTGAGCTTGTTGATTGTGCAAGAATCTATGCACATCCTCCATTCTCCATTCTTCTTTGGTGCTAATACTACTTGTACAAAACGTGGACTCAAACTCTCTTGAATCAACCATTTTTGCAACTCATGAGCTTGCTTGTTCAGCTCTTCACTTTTTGTTTGTGTCATTCTGTGTGCTGCCTTGTTTGGTAAACTAGCTCCTAGAACCAAATCCATCAAGTGACTAATTGTTGGGGGTAGTCCATCAAGTACATTATCTGATACAATATAAGAAATCTCTCCTAACATATCTACAACTTTTGTAGGTACCTCCTCCACTTCTTATTTACTATCTTTTGGAATTATAGCAAAACTGTGATATCCCCATCAAAATATAAATTCATAATAAATAAACAAGAATAATTTAATCACAAAATTTTAAATAATATAATTATACTAAAAGATATTAATCATATAATAATAATAAAAGCAACAAAATATAAAGATGAATTAGATAGTAAATTATGAAAAATAGAATGAAAATATAATAATAAGTAAATAGAGGAATAATAATATAATGTATGTTATTCAATCATTTAACTAAAAATATAAAATAAATTAATGTTACATAATTAAGATGTTATAATACTAACATAATAGAAGAATAAATGTAACAATACCATCTATAATTAATTGTGATGAGTTGTAATTAAAGAAGAGATGTGTCCATTTGGAAGCAACCACTCCCATGGAAAATATATAAAATGAAACTCAAATTCATTTCAAGGAGATAAGTAACAAATATATCATTCAATACTCAAAATTTATCTTATTACACAATGATGGAGAATGGGACCATTAAAATTGGTATCAAAGCATTTTCCTTCTATCCTGATGGGAAGAACATTAATAGAAAGCAATTTACAAAATAATAGATTAAAAAAGATTTGAAAAAGATATAGACATTAAATATTTAACATATATCAATATCAAAATTGGAATAAGCTTGCACATTTATTGCTTCATCCATGCAAAGGAAAGGAGAACTATGGTGGAAGACAATAAAAGGCACAAATTGATGATAGAGGTATAAAATATGGGTAGTTTAGGAAATAGAAGTGAATTTATTATAATTAACATCATGAAAGGAAATTTAGACTAATTATCTTGTGTAATTCTTTCTACAAGATTATCTCAAAGGTGCTAACCTCTAAAATGATTAGAATTCTTCCTTTAATCATATCTCAACAACAAATAGGATTTGTCCCTGAAAGACAAATTTTGGATTCGATCATGATGGTGCATGAAGTTATCCATTCAATGGAAGCTAGAAAGACAGATGGAATGCTTCTCAAACTAGATCTTTCAAAAGCTTATGATTAGGTTGACTGGACTTTCCTTGGTTTGGTGCTCCAAGCTTTTGGCTTTGATTAGAAAGTTTTTATGCTTATATCTAAGCTAATTTCTACTTCTTCTATTTCTATTTTGGTTAATGGTTCTCCTTCTAATTTTTTCAAACCTATGAGAGGGCTTAGACCGGGGGACCCCCTCTCACCTATTTTGTTCATTATTTTGGTAGAAGGTATTGGAAGGTTAATTGAGAAGAACAAATAAGTAGGAAGGCTAAAAGGGTTTAAACCATCTTCTAAGAGTCATCCTTTTTCCCATCATCATTTTATGGATGATACAATAATGGGAGGGGAAGCTTCAGTCAAGGAGGCTAAGGTTATGAAGGAGATTCTAGATTTTTACACTAGAGGATCTGGACAACTTATTAATTGCGAAAATAGTTTGGTTTTCTTTATTAATACTCTAGAGGATAGGCATAAGAAAATTACAAGGACCCTTGGATGTGGAGTGGGAAAACTTTCCTCTACTATCTTGGACTCCCTTTGGGCACTAAGCCTCATGATTCCTTCTAGAATGGGATCATTAACAAGTTTAGTAAGAAGCTAGTGGTTTGGAAAGGGGCTTCTCTTAGTCAATCAAGCAAATACCTTTTGGTTAAATCTACTCTTCAAAACCTCCCCATATATTCCTTGAGCCTTTTTGGGATTCTAGTTAAATTTGCAGAGAAAATGGAAAAGATTTAGAGGGATTTTTTGTGGTCAGGTCTTGAAGGGCAGAATAGATACCCCCTTGTGGCATGGGATAATGTCTTTCTTCCAAAGTGCTGTGGTGGATTGGGTATAAAAAAACTAAAGCATCTCAATATGGCTCTCCTAGCCAAACAGATCTGGTGCATCTTTAATAGTATTGGGGAATGGAGTGATATCTTTGTTAATAAGTATATTAGAAGACCTTCAATCTAGTTTTTGCTAAACAATGAGGATATCTCGAGTAGGTTTGTTATTTGGAATGGTATTCTTAAAGCAAGGTAGTTTGGAAAGTAGGGAATGGGGAGGATATTCTCTTTTGGACTGATCATTAGTTGCTACAAGGACCTCTTATTAATAATCCTACTTTTGAAATCTGGGCTAATGATTGCATTAGGCAATTTGGTTTGAAAGTTAGTGATTATAGAACTGACCAGGGATGGAAAGACCTATCTTTCATCTCTTAAGATCTCAAGCCGATCATGACTATGTTGAATTCTATGGTTATTAATAACAAAAGGAATGAAGTTATATGTGGTGATAATCCTAATGGTTGTTACTCAGTAGCTTCATCCTACAATTCTCTTTGTAGCCTAAAGAGAAACCCTCTTGGGTGAAATCTTGGTTACTTGGTCTTACCGCAAAGATCAATATGTTTTACAAGCTAGCCTTACAAGAAAAAATTCTTTCATAGAATAATTTAATAAAAAGAGGTCATATTATGCTAAATAGGTGTATCCTTTGTAAAAGTAGATGGAATTGGTCAACCATATGTTTATACATTATCCTTTCTCAAGGGAGGTCTGGGATAACATAACTAAAATTTTTGGGGTAACCTGGTGCAAGCTAGGTAATCTTTTAGACTTCTTTTGCCATTGGATAAGTATGTTCAAAGGTTCAGACTTGCTAGATTTAAGTACCTAGACTTTGCCTCATTTTTGTTGGGGAATCTAGAAGGAAAGAAACAATAGAATTTTTAGAGATGGAGAGGAACCTACTTATGTTCTAGGAGGGAATATCTATAGAAACATAAAGGAAAACTATGTGGTAAGGAAGTGGGGAAATATTGAAAAAGGTGGTAATAAGAAGGAGAGAGAAAAGGATAGGAGGACAAAAATATAGGAAGTGAAATGGTTGGTCCCTCTTGAGGGATGGCATAAAGAAAATTTTGATGGTGCATCAAAAGGTAACCCTAGGCCTTTGGGTTGTGGAGGAATCATAAGGAATAATTATGGTGAAGGGGTGGCAGCTTTTTCTCATCCATTAGGTTTCAAACTAACCATTTTGAAGAAGCCAGTGTTGCTTGCCATACAAGTAATATGGCCTTTGACGTGGGGATTAAAAAATTATGGTTGGAGGGGGATTCTAATCACATTATAAGATGTATTAAGGAATCACTCAACCTTCATGGTCCATTGCTAATTCAATTGAAGAGACTCAAAATCTCCTTCAAAATTTTGAATGTGTTCATGTCACCCATGTTTATAGGAAGCTAACCCTATGGCAAATTGGTTCGCAAATGAAGTAGTCAGGCAAGATAAGGTGATGACTTGGAATTTGGGTAGGAATATTTTGGCAGAAGGGAGGAGTCTTATCAAACTAGAAAAAAATTAGGGAGGTATGGTGGATATCATAATATAATAATGTTTATTAATGGAAGCTGGGGTGTGAGTTATTGTAATAATGGCATTTACAATAAACACAATCAGGAGGTGAGATTATCAGTGTCATATTGACACATTTTTTGGGTCAATATTTTAATCCACCTTTTTTCCTTGGCTATAGAAAAATATAGTGGCGCTTTACAAAGTAATGAAAACTAGAGCATTCAAGTTGAGAAAGGTTTGTAGACGTCAGAATTAATGAGAATTGTAGGGGTGGAGAGTGTAGAAATGGTGGGGAGAGTAGGAAGGAGCTTGTGGAGGAAGTAGAAAAATGGAAAGAAAGGGCAAAAGTATGGGAAAAATTGGAAAAGGAAGATATAGAAAATTACATTGCTAAACTCCATGACTTTGACCTAGATTTAACTAATAGTATGGTCAACTCTTGGAAGGATGGGAGAGTTAAAGTGAATGGAGTTTCATTTCAAATTATAGAGGAAGTCATTGCTCTTGTGTCTAATATCTCGGCAGAGGGCTACAAATTTTATAGAGACTAGAAGCTATCAGTGAATGTGGTCAAGGATTGTGCAAAGAAAATAGAGGAGAGGAATGATCTAGTAAAATGTGAAACATACTATGAAATGGATTCCATCAAGAAACGTTGGAGGTATGTTTTGTGAGCTGTTATATAGTATATTTCTTTGGATACTAGATTTGACCAAGTGAGAACTCATCACTTTATTTTTCTCAACCATTTTTGCCATGGCATCAATATTTCCTTCTTATTTTATTTATTTAATTATGTGAGCAAGGCTATCTGAGGATTCAATAAAAAAACCCTTTGTGAATCCAACCCTACATGAGGGATTATTGCTATTAATTTATGAGCATTTTAAAGCCCAGACTTTAAGCAAATCTCCTCAACCTGGTGTGGATACCTCTAAGGACTTAGGAAGCTCTAGTTTTTCCTCCAATTTAGAGGATATTCAAAGTATCAACTCAAAGGGGGAGGAAAACATTTCCTCTGGAAAGAGGGCCAAAGAGTCAGAGAAAAAATTTCCCTCATCTACTACCCCAAGTAGGAAGAGCCCTAGAGGACATGGGCCTAAAACTTCTAGCTAGGGAGATGAAGAAATCAATGAGGAAGGGGAGGAAATAAAATTTGAAGATAAGGAGGAGGAGGAGACAAAAATTAAGAGGGAATAACTTGTTGCTAAGAAAAGAAAAAGGGAAAAATAGATGGATGTTGAGGGGGTTTTGGGGTCAAGGCCAAATATCTCAGCAATTCCTCTTTCCCCTATTCATCCCTAGGAGCAGGAGAAGGAGAAAATTGGAAGAGAGGGTGGAGAAGTGATTATTAAGGATAGGCAAAATGCATGGAGAAATTTCAATGTTAGAACATCAAGATGGGGATTGTCAGAGAGACAACGAATCCCCAAATCTTGGAAGAAAAATAGGGCGAGCTCTAGTTTGAAGAACTCATTGATCCAACTATGGTGGAAATAATGGATAATTCTAGGGAAATGGGCATGAATTTGTTGAATAATGCTCAAAATAGCATGATTGACAATTTCAAGTCAATCAAATGGCTTTACATGAATTGGAAGAGGTCGAGGAAAAAATTGACCAAATGGAAAACAATAAGAAGGAGCTAGATTTGAGAAATTAGAAGAATAAGGAGGATCGAATCAATGTAGATGAGAAAAGAATCCTAAACCTAGAAAACTATAATCACAACCTAGTGAATCAAATGATCTCCATCCTCAATTCTATCAATGAAAATATTTTGTCCCTTACTAGAATATTAAAAGCCAAAGGTCTACTAGATGAGAGTGAGGATAAGGATAGAGAAAGAGCTAGGGTGGAAGAGGATGCGGAAAAAGAAATTACTCTCAACAACCTTGACTAGGAGGGCTAGAAGAGGAGCAAATGGTTGAGGAGACTCACAAAGTCTATGAAGCAGCTCAGACAATGCAAGAGCTCGAGCGAAAGATAGAAGAGTAATCATGGTTTATTTTTTCCTATCTTTTTCTATTAGTTTACTATTGTTTTTTGCCAAGTTGGATTTTATTGTTCTAGCTTTTTGGATGTAAGTTGAACTGGCCTTTTTGTTGGCCTTAGTGTTTGCTTAGGATTTCATTCTTATTATTAGCCTTGTGACTTGTCTATGTTTGGCTAGGCTTTAACTACTTATTATTAGCGTTGATTTTTGTTATAACTATTGGGTTTCAAGGTCCATGTAAACATGTTTTTCTTATCAAAAAAATCATAAAAGGAAATCATTAAAATTAATATCATGACATGTGTTTGAGACCAAATTATTACCTTTAATTCCATAACTAATTGAATGAGATTCATCAAGTATCATTGATGTGGAAAGAAATGTGATCTAAAATTGGATCAATTGTGTGTTGAGAATGTTGCATCAAATAAATGATAGATGAGCCTCTATGTGGGATTACCTAGTTGAGAAGATAATTAATAAACAAAAGGAACTTTAAATTAATCATGGGTTACATGAAGAGTGAAGGACATAATATTGATTACTATGTGTAGAAGTAAAAGACAGTCAAATTGTAGGGTCCATTAAAAGCTATGCCACATAAGTAAAGTTCATTTAGTAGTTGACATGAGCATACAACTTAGATAGGAAGAACGAACAAAAGGATAATAATTGAATAAAAAATGTCAAATACCATACAGTATCGTAGCATAGTTTGGCGTAACACTATGCGAAGTGAAACATAATATTGGGAAGAAGTTCCAATCAATTTGTATGTGTAGATGTACTTTGAATCAGATGAATATCAAATCATACCATTTTTCAAGATTTAGTTACAAGATAAGGCATCATTATAAATAGAAGGAGACTAATTTGGAAGATTAATGACTAGTGTAGCATGGATAGTTTGGCAGAATTTAAGGGGCTATGTACCCAAACAAAAATAACCACAATAAGATAAGAAACAATGAGAAGAGGATTATATATCAAGAAAAATATAAATTATTAAAAAATGTAATAAAAAAATTAAGAAATGGATAAAAAGAAAAGGAAGTCGATCCTCGGTGTTCAAGAAAGTCATAGAAAAAAACAAGTAGTCTATGACAATATGATGGTCAAGTAATATATTAAGGAGGGAATCAACAAAAATGATAAGCACTACATAGAACTCAGGAGCTAAGAAAGGATAGCCAAGCAAAGATGACCCAATCACCACCTTATGCATAATAGCATTGAGGATGATAGAGAACACAAAACAAAAAAGCCAATAAGGAGGTAAAGAGACCATAACACATCTTGACAAGAATAATAATCCTCCATGTCAGCAAAGAAATTAGGGAGGTAATTATTTTTACATGTCTTTATTTTTAAATTCCTACGTGGATATGATATTTAAGAAAAATATAGATTGCAAATTGTTTAGAATTGATTATTGATAAAGAAGAGATTACTAAATAAGGGTTCCTCACTATTTGCATAGGAATTTCTTAATTGCATTTAAATATTTGATAAGGAAATAATATGTTTGAGGGATATATATTGAAATATGTAAATAGAAGATCAAATACATATTATATATTCAAAATATACTTTTAATCTATAATGTATTTGAAGGATCTAATATTATTATGTTGAATTATATTAAGTAAACATGTGTGAATAATATTACTAATAATTTTTGGTTGAATCCATAAGAACTATGGTGTTAGTCATGTAGTGGATAGGGAGTGTGCATAAGGGGAGGAGTAAATCGGTCATATTGGGGAAAGAGAATCCCAATATGGATAAAAATCTAAGGGAGCCCCTAGTTGAGCATGTCCAAACTTGAGAAGTAGTAAATCTACCATTCACATAAAAATTAAACATGTTCCTAGTGGGTAGGGATTGTGCACAAGGTGAAGAGAAAATTGGTCACTTTGGGGGCAAGAGAAACACTATATGGATTAAAATCTAAGAGAGCCCCAAGCTATGCATGTCCAAACTCAAGCAACAATAAATCTACCATCCACTATAGAATTATACACCCTATTATAGTACTAGCTATAGAAAAATTGTTAAAAATATGCACCTTCAAGAACTTTTGATTTTGAGATAGGATAAAGGAGCACGATATTCATGATCAAAGTGGTAAAACATTTCCTTACATTTTCTTATTCTAAATTGTGAGCAGGATTCTAACATGTATACTACATGTCTAAATTGTGTCTTCGAGCATTAAAATGGTTTCTTTGTGTCTTCTTCATGTCTTCATGCATTCCTTTGTCTACCTATTGTTTGCATCACATCTTCATGCATTAATGTGTCTACTTTGTCTCTTCATTCATATGTTTTTGTACATGCTATTACATACTAACATGTTTAATTTGTAAGTGTCTAACACATGTATAGGAAAGAGAATGAATCTAGACTATGAATTAATAAGGATCAAAACAATTACTTAAGGATAGAAAATTCAAGAGGGGAGGACTATCATATCACTATAAAAATATAAATTAATAATAAATAAGAATAATTTAATTACAATATATTGAATAATATAATTATACTAAAATATGTTAATCACATAATAATAATAATAAAATATAAAGATGAACTACATAGTAAATTATAAAAATTAGAATAAAAAATATAATAATAAGTAAATAGAGGAATAATATTATAATGTATGTTATTAAATATTTAACTAACAATATAAAATTAATTAATGTTTCATAATTAATATGTTATAATACTAACATAATAGAAGAATAAATCGAATAATACAATCTGTTATTAATCATGAGGAGGTGTAGTTAAAGAAGAGATGTGTCCATTTGGAACCAACCACTCCCATGGACTACATATAAAATGAAACTCAAATTCATTTCAAGGAGATAGGGAACAAATATATCATTCAATACTCAAAATCTATCATATTACACAATGATGGAGAATGGGGCCATTACAAGAACACACATGCTCACACTTTGTACCTTTTAGAAAATCTTTTCCATCAAAAAGACTTATTCTAGCACCACTACATACCTTTTCTTCTTTCTCCTTCAATGGCTTCAACTTATGTTTCACTCCATCCTTGGTTAGAGTATAGATATTTTCTCACCTGTCGTGTAAATAATGCCTGTCAAACTACCATAGCCTACCTAACAAAATATGACATATTTCCATAGGTGTGTTATCACATAGTGCCTCATAATGGTAACTTCCAATCTTGAACTTCACTGAGCACTGCTCATTGACCATGACCTTGTGGTCATCTTGCACCCAAGAAATATGATATGGATGTAGGTGTTTCTATCTCTTTAGCTTCGAATTGGTGACCATCATTTCTGATTCCAAATTTTCAATATCTCCACCATCAATGATCACGTCACAACACTTATCTTCATGTCTGCACCTTGTGCAAAACAGGCTCCTTCTTTGATTAGGTTCGTTCTCACCACTCAACATGACTCTTCTGTTAACTAGGACTTCTCTTTTTGCATCTTTAGAATTTGAGGATCTAGCATCTTCATCAACATGTGTAACTTAGGCTTGGCCTTATATTCTTCAATCTATCCTTCCTTGGGGTTGGGAACATTCAAATGCTCTATTCCCTTCTCCGTAGAGAAAACATTTCCCACAAAAGCCTCCTCTTCCTCTCTTATCTCTATTATTCTAATCATAGAAACAATTGGAATTTTTTCCCCTTTGGTTCTAATTGCTACTTCCAAGCTCATCCTTGTTCATCTAATCATCATTACAGCCTCCATAAGATCACCCATCAGATCTTTGGCTACAACCTCTTTCGCTATTCTTGTTGTCAAACTTCTCACTCAATTTCTCCTCAACTCTTAGGGAAAACTAGTATGGATCCTCAATACTATTCATTTGAACTAGAATCAACTCATCCTAAATATTGGTTTTAACCCATTAAGATAATGGGTCACTTTCTCCTTATCAGCTTCTACTTGGTCGGTTCTATTGAGAACTTGGTAGAACTCTTTGATATACTCTTAAACAAATTTTCTCGCTTGCTTCAACCTTTGCATTTTATTTAATAGATCAAGCTAATAATCCATGGGAATAAATTTTCACTTTTTTTTGGCTATCATCCAATCCCATTTGGTGATTTTATCCTTTTCCTTTCTATTTTGCTCCAACTGAACCTCCTACCACCAGATCTTTGCATTTCCCTTCTGTTTTGCCTTCACAAACTTGACATTGTTAGGATCTTCAATATCTTCATACTTAAAGTACTCCTCTAGTTCATTGATCTAATAAATCAACTCCTCTAGGTTAATATTTCCCAAAATGTCTTTCTCCAATCTTGGAGATGGCCCTAAAAAGCCTCTCTTCCTCTAGGTTAAGAACTGCCTCTACTTTAGCATTTTCTTCTACTTTATCCTCATCCTCATTTTCATCTCTTACAAGATGATTTATTCCTCTACACATTTATTCTTTCAATGCTTGCATTTTTCTTTAGAGGGGTCTAAAAACCTTAGGTGTGACACCTACAACTCTTCTACCATGCTCTCTTTGTGGAGGTATTTGTGTGCTTCTATTGAAACCCTAGTTCAAACTACCCCTCAATTGGTAATCTATCTACACACTCAACCCAAACCATGGTCATGGTGTGAACTACCTCATAGTTAGTGATCTATCTACACACTCATGAACTCTATCTCTAATACCACTTGATGAAGGGTGCTCCCCCTTAAAACTATGAACTTATAATAGAAACAAAGAAACAAGAAAAAATGTGAGAAAAAAAATGGACTTCTTATTTGTGTTGCATATGTAGAGTTACAAAATTCACAAGTACAAAATTTTAATTCATATGGGCACCTTCATTAGAGTAATTTACAAGACTAACCTATGAACTGCCACCCAGAGTTGTCTAGACAATGTTTGGGTCTTTCTTAAATAGACAATTTTATACCACTCGGGAAGGTTTTAGACATTAAAACTTAATAGCTAGGGCCAATAGACCCTAACAATACATATAGAGTTAGTCAAATACATTTTTGACAATTGTTTTAGATATTCCAGGTAGCCCACTTTTGAAAAGCCATAACTCACGAACTGTTGCTTTGATTGGCTATTATAACCACTTTTTAGAAACAATAGCTTCTAATCTATAGGATCAAAACTATACAAGCACCCTTCCATCAAGTTTTTGGACCTCATCTAGGCACTCTAAGGCCTCTAATAGTGATCCTGAAGATTTTTCCACAAATATTTCCACTGAAAATATGCAATAACTTCTTTGATACTTATGCTTGAGCAATGAGATTTTTATGGTAGGCTTACAATTCTAAAATGAACCTTCCTATAGAAAATGAGAACATTCCAAGGTCATATGACAAACTTACTAAAAATATAAAGTTCCCATAAATAGCAACCACCCTATCTACTAGTCCTTATTAAAATAGAAAAGTCTAAAAATGAAATATTTTTGGCAAATGCAACATTGCTCTTACACCCAGGTTGCTCCTGCATCAAAAGTTACAAGTGTATCTATAAGGATTGAGTTCTCTTGCAATCTTCCAAGGCATTCTCTTTGACTACATTTGAAGAATTGGAGGTTGAATATACAGAGCACCCAAGAAAGAGAATAGGGAAGAAAGTGCGGTCAATTAGTTTGTTTAATTGCTTTTGTGGTGTAGTGAAAACATTTTCCTAAGGAAAAATGACAGACATTAGTGAGGATAAGAATGGATGATTCTTAGAACCCAAGATTTTTTCTTTATGTTTCATTTGGAAACCAAGTTTTTTTAATCGAAAGAAAAAAGAAAGGCCTTGGCAAGGGTTCTAGAAGCCACTGGACAACCCTTCATTTGGGTCATCAAACTATCCTCGAGGCTTGAACCCATGATGTCTATCTTCTTGTTGGATCTAAAATGTATGTGTCTTTCAAAGGTGTTCAAAGAGTGGAGAAGCAATAAAGGGCTAGTAATATGGGACTAGGTGTCGTAGCTTCTTATTCTATTGTATCTCACTATAGGTGCTTATTGTTAAAGTGTAGTTATCATTGCACCAAAATACTAATCTATCAATGTCTGATACAACCACTCAACTTATAGTAGACAAGAGGTGACTAAGCCCTTGTCATGAATCTTGAGGGGACTGATGAACAAATTTCAAACAATCTCCCCCTCAACATTACTCAAGGATCTAAGGATTTGAATGTGTGATCAAACTTTGATACCACTTGTTAGAGTGGGGTTTTTATTACACTAAAAGATCAATCTATCAAAGCTTGATGCAACCAATTGAATTATAGTACATAGGTATGGTCAAGCCCTTGTCATGAACCCTATGGGGAGTACTAAATAAATTTCTAATACTTATATGAGCCACTATAGGTGGAATTCTATGCTTACAAGTGTGACATTTGGTGTCCCATTGGTCACATGGCCCATGTGTGTGGATCAACATTTCAATTCCATATTGGTAGTCATGATGGGTATAGGAATCCAAGTTTAAGAGAACAGAGATATAATTCTAGAGAAGCAATGAGTGGAGGATGGAGTGACATGTGTGTTGAGAAAAGGAGAAGGGACTAAGATAAGAAGAGTTGTAGAAAAGTTGAAGGTGTTGGCGAGAAAAGTAGTGGAGGATGGTGGAACATCGAATGTATACTTGAAAGATTTTGTGAGTGATATGTTTGAGTTAATGCTTGCAAGTAGATCTAAGGGTCATTGTTACTCCAAAAGAGTAGAGTCAAAAGAGAAATGGTACTAAGATTCTTAAGTTCATTCTATTATAACTATATGTATTTTTTGCCATATGAAGATGATTTATAAAACCCAACATGACTAGGCAATCTACGAGACACACATAGAAAGTCATGCATTTTAATGCACTATTTGGATTGCATAGAATAAAAATAAAATTATGATTTGCAATGGTGAATTGGAAGCACCTACAGTTTGCATTATCGTTAAACAATTGAACAAGAAGTCCAAAAGGATTGGGGGCCCATGTGTTGCATCTTCTTGTGAAAGGCCTAATCACTAGTCACCATTAAAGGAGAAATTTAAGTCTTAAAAATCCATAACCCATATACCTCATCATCATTAATGAAATATTGTATCTATTCATTAATCTAGAGGGGAGAGCATAAGTGAAGGTAACACAAGATAAGGTCGGTATGTTGATTTGAACAAACGCATACATGCCATACTAAGGAGTGCCCATTTGTTGGTTCAAACCATTGAAGATTAATTTTGAATTATTATTATAAAAGGAAGTTAATCTATTGAAAGAAAATAACATAAAAAGGTGGCAAATATATGTGCAATCCAAATTAGGTAAATAATCAACAATGACCCACCAATGTGTGATAAGAAATCTTACGTATTTTCTATTGAACACCATGCTCATATAAAGGTATATAAAGGTAAATCAAGGCGGTATTGAATATTTTATAAGAATCATATCACTGATAGGTGATTAAAGATTTGATGTGGTCCACGTCTTCTGTAGATAAGGAGTAACACATGTCATTTCACTTAGCTAATAGTAATAGTAATTGTTTTCATTTAGTTTATGTAATTGTTAATGCAATAATTCTTAAGGGCGATAAGAAGGATATATACTAGAGATAAATAGATAAATTTGGATCATTTCACAATGTAGGAAATAGTATTATTTACATGTTGAAAATATAAATCAGATATATATAGAAGATGGAATTATTATTCACATTATTTATAAAGTAGTGGTATAGATACTATAATGTAAATCATAATAGTAATGATAAATATATTTATTTTTTTGGTGATAGGTATGATCTAAATTACTAAAATTCTTATTTGAATTATAAGTAATGTGTTCCTTGATCTTTTCCTCTAAAAATTTTCTTGTAGGAAATAGAGGGAGATTGATATTTCAGGCCTCCTTGGAAGAGAGGGAGCAAATAAATGATATGATTCAATCAACTTTCGATTATCTTGATCATATTGATTAAAGGGGAGTAAACCATGTTGTGATAGGTTCCCCTATGATAAATAAGTTATAGTAGTCAAGAGGACCATGCTTCATGAATATACCTCATGAATATGTGTTTTTAATGGGCCTACCCCTTATATATATCATGAGGAAGTGACGACTTCCAAATGATGTCACTTTTATTTGTAGAAGCTATTGAGAGGTGATGATCTTACAAATATTTTATATTCTATTATATGAAGATCATGATAGATTATACCTTGCATAGTGAATATTTATATGGTACAAATGATGAGCATGCATGTGTACATACCTTATAAACATTTTTGAATATTTGATGAATATCATTGATATTCCAAGATGCCAAAATTTTGGTATCGGATGTGATATCATACATTTGAATATTGATGAATATCATGTATACTTGGAGACCAATACTCTTGATATCAAATGTTATATCAAAATGATGGATATCTTTTGATCAAAGAGATCCTAAAAACCCCTCACTCCTAATATTACCAATGGTGTTATATATTTCTTGTGTTTATCCTCTCTAGATAAGAGGGAGCCTTGATGTGTTGTATCTTTAGTTGGCTAAAATTATATAAATGTTATACATTTTGAGTAAGTGTTGTCCTTAAATCATGAGAATATGCATCTTGTGTGACTTACAACCAGTGCTAGATGCCATTAAATTGACTATCTTTGAGTTGTTTTTGTAGATGCATATTGGGTATGAGGTAAGTATGCATTTTGTGAGACTAACAACTAAGAGCTTAGATATCATCAAATTGATTATCTTTGGGTTATTTGTATAAATGCATACTAGTTATTTTACTAACCAAGAGCTTAGATATCATCTCATTGATCATCTTTGGCCTACTTGAAATATTGATTGCCCTTTACCTTTGCTTATCAAAATATATTTATCCTTCTTGACTAAGAGAGGTTGTTAAAAGTTTTAGTCAATTTGGATGTCTTTATCCTTTATATATCTATGTTCATCATTTATGAGATATAATTATATATATATATATATATATATATATATATATATATATATATATATAATATACATAACAATGATTTAAACTTCATATTATATTAATTATCTAATTAATGAAAAGACATGTCTCTTCATTGAGTATTCTATTTATACATTTTATGTGATCCTAAGAATTTAATACCTCTAATAAGGCCACTCCTAATAGGGTGATTAAATCCTTTAACAAGGTCACATTTAATAATTTTTTTTGTAACCTTTAATAGGGTTGGCTCCTAATAGAGCTTGTTAGAATTAAAATAGGAAAGGTAAACTTATGGGAGGGGTGGGCATGGGGAGGTGGTGAATCAATAGTTTAAACTTGGACACATAAAACTTTCACCACACATCCATCTCATGCATTCAATAAGTAAACTAAAATAACATATAAAGCATATACATCTAAATCATATGAACATGTAGGCATTCACACACATAACACCAGATATGATTACCCAGAAACCCTCCAAGTGAGAAGGTAAAACTAGGGTGCGGATGACACCTAAAAATCTTTACTACTCCAATAATAAAGTGTATCCAATGAAGGTTATAATGTTTTGACCATGAAACATGAACTACCCTATGAAAGGTATGCCCTATTAAAGGCTTACAAAAATTGTTAGGTCTCATCTTGTTAGAGGATTTTAACACCCTGTTAGAAGTGTGCCTTTTTAGAGGACTTTAACTTATAAGTAAGTAAGCACCCTATTAAAGGATTTCATATAGCCTGTTAAAACTACTCTATTAAGAGATTTGACTAAAATCACCTATTAGAATGTCTCAACATAGATTCTTAGGTTGGAACTTGATTGCCTAATAAAAAATCATCTCTAAAAAATGTCTTGCTGATCCTTCTTGATCAGTTGTCTCAATTTTGTATCTTTTTCTCCATCCTATATTCTGCTCTAATTGATTTTGCAATTCACTCTCTCTTCAAGACTTCTAAGTCACCATGAATTCTCTATTCACTCATGCAAACTATCCTCTTCACTCGTTCAATTCCTTACACACTCAATAGGTTTAATTTATTTTCCTTCCTTAGGAAGATTTTGGTGGCTTAGGGTTAGGTATGAATCTATGGCTGAGATTCATCCATTTTGCCACTTAATCCTTCCCATTTTTTGATTGGTTGCATGTAATTATATAGGGAATCCAACTAGATATTCATTCTTATCTCCAAAATATCATAATTTACCTTTAGGTCGGCTCAAAAATAGTTTACATAGTTGTTTGTGCCATTCAAAAAAATATGTCAAAATTGTGTTACTTGGCACCTGATGTCTCTGATGCTCGGCATGCTCTAATCTGTCTACTATGACTCGACACTTGTATTGCTTGGCATTCACTATTTACTCAACTCCTAAATCACTCGACATGGTCTATCTACTTGGCACATGAGCGACTTGGCACTCACTATAACTCAGCATGGTCTAATATTTACATGTTGTGCTCAACATGTAATACTAGTTCAACATGATCTAAGTAAATAACTTAAGTTTGTTGACAATCACTTGTCAAAACCATTATGAGATCAAAAGAGTTCACTTCAAAAGAGTGAAAGATTGATGACATGTTATTGGTGGTTTTTCTCAAATTAGGTTTCCACATTAAATCCTAGTGTCAAACTTGTGTGGATGATATTTGTTGTGATTTACTATTAATGTCTACATTTTACAAGTATTCTATGTTTAGTACAATGGACTTCTATTTTATTTTATTGAAATTTTACTGTAGAGATCAAGCTATTGAATGTTACGATTTTTTTTTTTAAAGTGTTTGTTTATTCAATTGGTACTTTGAGACCTTGGATAACTAGTTCAACCCCCACTATTAGTTATTCTAAAGATTATAACACTTGGTATCAGAGAAGTGGTGTATATAAAGAAATGTTTGAAGCTAATTGAAGTTAAAGATCAAGATGTACAAAAAGGAGGTGGAAAGGTTGAAAAAAGAGAGCTTCCCTGCATGGAAATGTTTTATGAGGCTAAATCTAATAGAAATTGGAGATGGTGCAATACATTTTTGTGGAAAATGCATGTGTATGTGGAAATAATAGTTTGTCCTCTCATAACTCATTAGTTGAAAGAGAAGTAAAAAGACAACCAAACTATGTTGGAGATTGCATTAAACTTCAATTATGCCCAAGTTCAATGGCATTAAAAACCTACAAGAAAGCTAAAGAAATGTGGGATATACTATGGATAATCTATGGAGGAGACAAGAATGTCCTGAGAGGAAAATTAGAGAGCTTTAGAGGTAAGTTTGATGAAATGAGAATGACATAAGATGAGAATATAGTTTGGTATTATGGAAGAATCAAAGATATTATAAATTATATAAGATGATGCAATGGAAAGATTGATAATGACATTGTAATAAGTAAGGTATTGAGAACTCTACTTCCTATATATGTTATTAGAGTTTTTACAATACAAGAACTGAGATGTACTCTAGGAAATGACCTAAATCTAGATGGTGTGATTGGTAGGCTTACTACTTTTGAGATGTCAAATTTTGATTCCCTCCTACCTCTATTGAATCTTCTTTTAAATTAGAATAGGTTCTTAGTAAGAAAAGAAAAGGAAAATATGTAAATGTGATAGTGATACTTTTAATGATGAACTTGATGAGCTTGAAGCATTGATGGCTAGAAGACTTCCAAGAGGAAAAGGAAAATACAAGGGTAAAATTTCTATAATATGTTTTTCAACAAAGTTTGTCGTATTGCTGGAATATGTCTAGAGAGAGAAGAAAATGATGATAAGAGAGAAACCAATTAAAAAGGAAGAAGAGATGACCAACACAAGAAGAAAAACAAGGACTACAAAGAAAAAGATATAAAATATTGTTACATTGTTGAAAAAGAAACAAATAATGAATCCAAAAGTAATGATGAAGAAGTAGCCTATGTTTCTATGAAAGAGGATTCTGATGAAGATGGGGAAACTGTAATAATTTCATATGTGAATAAAAGTGATAGGTGGATAATTGATAGTGGTTCTTCAAATTACATGATTGGTGATAAAAGTAACTTTGAGAACATTGGACCCTACAAGCGTGGTTGTGCTAAATTTGGTAATGATATACCATGTCTGGTGAAAGGTAAAGGACCAATACAACTGACAGATAAGATCATATTTGACAATCTTCATTAGCTTGAAGGACTTAATTATAACTTGTTAAGTGTTTCACAGTTGAAAAAAGTGATGCAGGAGCATCCTGGGTGTAAGAGCAATCTTGCATCACCCCAAAAATATTTGTATTTCTATCTTTCTTTATTTTAATAATGACTAGTAGAAAGGGTGATTACTATTTATGGGAACTTGCTATTTTAAGTAAGTTTGTCATATGAGCTTAGAATTTTCTCATTTTCTATAGGAAGGTTCATTTTAGAGTTGTAAGCCTACCATAAAAATCTAATTGCTCAAGTATAAGTATCAGAGAAGTTATTGCAGATTTTTGGTGGAAATTTTTTTTGAAAAATCTTCATGCTCACCATTGTGTTGGCTCCTAATTTAATAGTTTTGTAAATAACAAGGAAACCATACCAATGCATCTAAGGCTAGCAACTTCGTATGATAGATACACTTGACTGCAGTCTTGGGCCAACTATAAGGTATAACTCCTTCTTCACTTCAGGCTCTGCAAGACCTAGGTGGGTGGACCTATAGATTCAATTGATACTATACCAGTGCAAAACATATCCCTGAATCTATTTACTATAGATAAAAGCCCTTATTTATCCTAATAACCTATGGAATAACAAAGAAGTACAGTAGCAAATTACAACTCTATGGAATGCACAAGCTGAGTGAGGGCACACATTTAGGTTCTTCAACATAAAAGGGTAAAACATGTTTGATTAACATTGTTGAATTCAACAAACCCTCAGATATGTAGCATTAAGACTTTAATAATCCTGTAGCTGACCAGTGCTTAATCCATTGGACAAATCCATGAATCAAATGCATGCATATGGATATCTAATACTTATTTATATATTCATATATATGGTCTATCTATTTAACTTGTAAATAGACATCAATGCTCAATTTAAATCTCATTCTTACATGATATCCCCATCAGTAAACTTGCAACCC
Organism: Cupressus sempervirens; assembly: GCA_028749045.1. Lineage (NCBI taxonomy): Eukaryota > Viridiplantae > Streptophyta > Pinopsida > Cupressales > Cupressaceae > Cupressus > Cupressus sempervirens. Next base: position 565,128,041 of record CM053788.1, on the reverse strand, counting down.
TATTGATTCCCTAAAGCATTTACATAACCTCTTAGGTTATAAACAATAATGAAATAACATACAGCCTTAAGGGATTGCAACTACAACCTAATCTCTATGTCAAAGATTGTAAAATATTGAAAATTAGCTTATAAAGGAGACATGATTCAATTGAAACTCAACCTGTTTTTCTTTGTATTAATTTTCTTGAAGCTTATAGTCATATGCATGAAATGAAAAACATGAAACAACCTAATAGATTTGAAATATCTATATTAACCTTCTAAATGTTGTTCATAAGAGAGAAAATGCTAAAAGAAATGGTGTCTCAGTATTGGCAATGCATTAAGAACTAGATCCAAAGTCTGGTATCACAGTAATGAGCAAATTTTCTCCAAAAAAAATCTGGAACCTATATGAGAAAGAATGAGTTTGATATAGGAAGAAGAAAATCTAGGATCCAATTAGGAAATGACAAGTGTCCACTTGGAAAACCTTCTCAATAGGTTAAAACAACTCTCTAATCTCTCCCCTCAACTGGTGAATCAAATCTTCATCATTTGGCCTTCCAAATGTAAAAATATCTCAGATATTTTGGTTGAAAAGATAATTGATTTTGATTCCTGATTTGGAACTAAAAATCAAATCAAAAATTAGTTGGATGACTTCCAAAATGTAATATAATCTTTTCAAACTTGTTTTTTCCACAATCAGGCTTCAAAAGGTCTTCAAATATGCCCTTTAACAAACTCTAATGCTCAGTGATCAAATTTTCTTGTCTTGCCGCCAATGCCCCAGATTTTACAAATTGGCCTATAACATGAAATGGTGAATACCTGTACACAATCTAACATCATATTTGGAAATTTTTTCTCTTTTTGGTTCTAGTGGTATATTGGAGCACCCATTTTGGTGAAAAATTTCCCCTATTATGGCCTTCTAAAAATTAGGTTCATATCTCATGGCTTCCATAGCATTATTGTAAAAATTTAACATTTTCATATAGTTTGAACTATATGATAAATCAAATTTTATTTAATATATTATTATGCCCCTACACGTGAAACCTTGAGAAGAATAAAATAAACTTTTATTTAAGACCTCTGAATTTCTCCTGCCTTTTCAATCTGGGTCAAACCTAGTTTGACCAGCTTGATGACACCTGTCAAGACATGATTGGTTCATTCCTGTACTTAGTCATCCACCTCTAATTTAGTGCCACATTTCTAAATGATATTTTTCCACATCACCATAGTGTCAGTGACATGTGTCATCTTCCTATTGTGATTTACTATGTCCCCATGTTATCTTCTTTGCAAATTTCCTTTGGCAATATAGTGAGAACCCTCAAATCTACCATGTGGCATAATCTGGCACATTGCAAGATCTTCTTGCCAATTCATTTGTTGGCATTAAGTTATTATTGCCATTAGTGAGAACACTTATCTGTATCAATATAGCTATCGAGCACATCACTCAGTCTACAATGTATACCAAGCATTCAGTGGTAACCTTGTACATTCATCACTTAAGCAGTTCACACTGAGCATTCTAGTGTTAACTAAGCTTAGTATAGCTACCGAGTGAATGTGCTATCCAGTAGTGTCTACCAATTTTACAGTGTTTACACTAAGCTTCAGAGTGCCTACCAAGTGATGAAAGCACAATGTCTACCAAGTGATGGAAGCACAGTGCCTACCGAGTGATGGAAGCACAGTGCCTACCGAGTGATGGAAGCATAGTGCCTACTGAGTGATGAAAGCATAGTGCCTACAAAGTGATGCAAGCACAGTGTTTACTGAGTGAAAGCAAGGTAAACAAAGGATTTAGTTTTTACTGAGTGATACTATATCCTCTGAGTCTCCAATGGTTACCAAGTTTAGAACTACATCAGGTGATTAGTATGGACCGAGCCTTCATTTCAACTAAGTGCATGACAATGCAGAGTAATGCAGTGGACGTTGGGTATTAGAAGGTCACTAAGTCAGTTTAGTGAACTCGAGTTATATACTATTTGGCTGAATCGGTAATATTTTGTTCACTTGTGTTTTAGCCGACCTTGCAATTGTAATTATTGGAATGGTATATATATGTAATGTATTATATCATTTGCAAGAGTATGTGTGTATGAGGATCAGAGTATCAAGAGAGACATGTAATGTTTGAGAAATGTAAATGTGAATCAGTAGAAGAGTAGAGTAAGCAGCAAGGTCAACAAGGAGTAGTAAAGATTTATCAAGCACAAGAGGTGATATATACTTCAAGGATCTAATCAGAAAATCAAGTTTGTAAGTAGATCCACTATTTCATTCTAATAGGTGAATCAATTTTGTAAATCCTTTAATAAGATAGACCTAACAGTCTTTGTATAAATCTCCTAATAGAGTGCATACTTCAATGTATGTTTTTAAATCCTCTAACAAGGTGGACCTACTAGTCCTTTATGCTCCTAATAGGGCGGATCACCAGAAGTGGTCAATGTAAGCCTTAATAGGCCAACTTCATAGTGCAGTAACAAATTTTTGAGGGTATCATCCCCACCCTAGTTTTACTTTCTATTTGGAAGTTTTTTAGGTCACCAAATCACTAAGTACATGTGTTATGGATGTATGATTTCTCATGTATGTAGTAGATTAGATGAATGAATGATGAATAGTTAAAGTGCTGAATTGTTTAAAGTTTTGAAGTTACTGATTCACCCCTCCCCTCTCAGTAACCTATCATATCTTGAATATTTCCAACAATTGGTATCAGAACTTTTTGGTTCTTGGGACAAAGCTTGAAAGCTTGAGCAAAGATCAAGGACAATGGAGATATTTAGACTTGACAAAGCTATTGAAAATGAAAAGCTAGATCTAGAAATGGCCATGGCTCAACTCAAAGAAGCTAAGGAGCATCTTTCTTAATCCCTGAAGAGAAGGAAGGAACTTGCAAGACAAATGAATGATTATCAGTATTTTAAAGAAAAGATTGGAGACCTTTTACCATCAAGCAGTTCAGATAAAGCTAATGAGGCTATTAAGGATCTCATAGCAAACAATGGTTCTCTACAGGAAGAAGTAAGAAAGCTTAAAAGAGAACAAGAAATCCAATCAATCAGGTTATGTGAAGTCTTGGAATAGAGAGACAAGGAAAATGAAGACTTAGAGGTAAGAAATAATCAATCCCTTTAGCATAAAAATCTTGTAAATCAACTATCTCATGCAAATGAAGAAATTATGAATTTGAGATCTAAAAATGAAAGCCTGAGGAATCATCTGATCACTAAAAGATAAATCAATGAAAGCTTAAAAAATGACTTGATATCTGAAAGACAAATCAATGAAAGTTTGGAAAATGATCTAATCACTGAAAAGTAAATCAATGAGAGAATGATGAAATCTCAAGCAGACATGACTCAATTAAATCAGCAAAGTGAGCAAAATCTTCATAGACAAAAAGGCAAAGCTAGACTTTGTTACAAGGAAAAAGGTGAAACTTCCAAACAAGGTGCCCAAAGGAATCAAAGACCTACTTGCAATTATTTTGGTAATATAGGTCACACATCAAACAAATGTTGGAGCAATGGAAAAGGTAAATTCAATGGTAAATGCTACAATTGCAGTCAACATGGTCATAAAGCTAATGAATGCAAGGAGAAACCAAAATTTGAAGGCAATTGTCACAAGTGCAAGAAGCATGGTCACAAGGCATTCCAATGCAGATCCAAATCATTCAATCCAGCTGAACAACTTGTTAAAGCAATCTTTGGATGGGATTACAATACTTGGTGCAAATGTCATTATTTTGGAGAATATGGACACATTGGCAAAGATTGCTCAAGGCATCACTTGAGGAAAAGAGACACAATAGTAAGATGTTATACATGCACTGAACTCAGTCATATAGCTAAAAACTACATGAATATAGGAAGAGTTGAAGATGAAAAGAAAGCTAAAGATAAAAACATTTGGAAGCAAATGAGGCAACAGTGGATTCCAAAATCTACCAAGCAAGATAGTTCAAGTGATGGCAATGTCACTCAAGAAGTGGGTGACTCCATCATTTCCAATTAGATTCATAAAGGATCGGAAACTATATCATCAATCTATATCCAGAGCAATTACAAATACAAGAAAATAAAATGATCAAATCAGTATTTCAGATACACAAAGCATATCTTTTGTTGAGTTGCATCTACTGAGGAAAGTGGTTGTAGACCTTACCGAGCTAGGTTAGGAGAAACAAAAGTTTTGTTCGATCACCAAGTTGTAAGAATCTACCAAGAAAATGAATGATAGCTTGTAAAACACTATGTCATCTTAGCTACCTTCATACCAAGCATTTATGGAAAAATTTCATCAAAAGTGCAGAATTCAATTTCATTCTTCATTGTGATTTTCAGAGCTAAGAAATTTCAAGTGAATTCCAAGAAACTCCAAGTGATTTCAAGCAATTTTAAAGTGGAAAAACTGTTCAAAATTTTCTTACACTTACCGAGTAGCAATGGTATCCAGGAGTAGAAGTGGCACCAAGGCAAAAAGAGGTTTAGAAATGTTGATAAAGGGTACAGAATGGAAAGCACCCAACTTCAAAATTGTTCCAACCGTTGCAAAATCACTTGACCTGAATGGAGCTCAATCGCAAACTCCACCTAAGGTACTTCTTATCAATGATATTTGTACTCATTTCAAATGTTCTGTTCAAGAAGTTGGAAACCTAGAGATGGACAATGCCCTAGGAGAAATGAGTGTAGATGGCTCTCTAAAACTTGAATACAAGCATCTTGAAACCAAAGGTTTGACTCATATCTCACATATGCCTAGAAGCTTCCAAACTAAATGGATTAGGTATATTTTGAGTCAGTTGCACAATGGGAAACTATGGTTAGAGCAGCTAGTGTTAATTACAAAGAAGATAATTAATAAAATCACGGATCTCCCTATGCTCAGCAAAGTAAAATCTACCAAAACCCTGGGTCGGGAGGAGTTACAGAAGCAAACCCTAGTCGAGTGGGACAGTAGAGGTTTGAAGGTTAACACTGTATCAGATATTAAACTAAGGTTTGGCATTCATGTCATTGCCTATAAAATCTATAGCTCTAGTCGACTGAATACTGTACCTTGTGAGGCTGTGGATTTGGCCTTCAAAATTGTAAAAAAAAACCTTGAATTTGATCTATCAGAATTATTGTTGAGAAAATTGAATAAAAATATGGATAGTATAAGGACTTAAAAGAATAATCCTTGTAAATTTAGATCTCTATTGATCTATTTATTTTCTATGTTCAAAAATTCTTTCCATCAAAGGGAACAATTGTATGGAGAAAATGCATTCCCATTCTTTATCAAATTAATGAGTTTGTAGCAGAAATGGGTGAAATTTTTGATAGCATCATGGACAATTACTTTGAAGATTTCAAGGAGAGAATGAATAATAGGTTTTGGATTCCAACAAAACTGGTTGAAGACTATAGAGATGATGTATGCTTTATCGTTGAATATGATAAGGTATACATCCAAGCAATCAAACCCTGAGCTGTATGGTCAAAACCTCTTCCTTATGAGGTAAATATTGATGAGGCCAGGGATATTATTGAAGCACTAGTGAATGAGCTAGTAGACCAAAGGCAACCAATGATTGGAACTTATGATGAGGCAAAGGCCAAAATTGAGCTTGAAATCAAGCTACCCCAAGCCATAAGTAAAGGCAAGAGAAAGATAGCAAAATTGAAAATAGCTACCAGTCCTCTTATGCTTACTGAGGGAAAAGGTGAGGATGAAGAAGAAGAAGGAGAAGAAGAAAAAGGAAAATATGAATCTGAAGAGGAACAGCCAAAGAAAAAAGGTAAGGTAACTATTACCAAACCTAAGAAAAATCCCACTGTAGTATTCTCCAGAAGGACCATAAAAGGAAAGCAGGAACCTATACTGGTCACACCTCCACCCACATTCGAGGAAAGACTTAAACAATTGGAAGGAGCTGGCATCACAAATTTCAAGGCATTGAAATTTGAAACAAGAACTAATGCTGAGAAAATGCAGATTGAGGAACTGGTACTCAATAAGATGGGTAAATGGAAATACTCCCCAAACCAGCTTGCCTCTCAAATCTCCAAACAACTATTGGAGAGATTGCAACCAAGATGGGAGTCAGCCACCCAAATGGTTAAAAACATCCTCTGAAGAATCTTCTACCGAGTCTCACTAGAGGAAAAATAAAGGTAGCAATGAAAAACCATGAAGCTAAAATGATGATTATATTTCACACATGTTTGATCTTAATTAAAGACATTAAGCATGTTGTAAATGATGCAACAAACATGTGGAAAAATATCTATCATTTGCAAAAGCTAAGTGAAGATCTAGTTGAGATCAAGGATGATGATAACAGTGATGGTATGATTTTGATAGCACTCCATCCACCACAGTTACTCCAGGAGAGCTACATGCACTTGTGGAAGAAAAAGGGGAAGAAGACAAGGAGGAAGAAGCAAATTAGGAAGAAGAAGATCTAGTTAAAATAGCAGCAGAAGTGATTGCATCCCTTCCTTACTCTCCATCAAAAACTATTACATCCACTATGGAGATAGCTTCTACAAGTGAGATTATGAGTATAATTGCCACATCAATTGCTCAATATTCACCGACCACCTCCTAGCTCCGGGTATTTTAAACAATTGTGCTAAGCACTTCATCTACCAAGTTGTCTATCACTTCTTCAACTACCAAGCTAGCCTCCTCAACTCCTTCATCAACAACAAGTGTACCAGTAAGTTCCACAATTTTGTTTTCATCAATTCTAGAAAGTTCTACAATTTTGTTTCCATTAGCATCAACTATATCCACTTCCACTCCAATCAGTTCTACTATGGGCACTTTATCGAGTAGGATACCATTCTTGGGAAGTGTTTCAATTTTTTATCTAGTTAATACTCCTATTGGCATTCTATCCTCAAGTCCTATCCTAGTTTTTATTGCTAGCCCTTCCATATCCACTATTGTGTCTATTCCTAAGGTCAAACTAGTAATCACAGAAGTCAAACAAAAGCATCCATTAAGACTTCTGATCATTGGAAAGTAAATTGCAGAAGATATTGACTTAGACACAGAGATAGTAATTCCCAAGATTGACTATGAAAATGCTACCATTGAAGAGATGAGGTTAGCTAGTCAACTAATAGAGATGAAAGCAACGTAGAAGTAGTTAAGGTCTAAAAGGGATAAGGAATACAGAATAATTGAGAATGCCAAGAATATAATTACAGATGCTATAGGTGTTGAAGTAGATTCTACTCAACATATTTTGTTTTAGTTATAAGAGGTTGTATAGAAATTCAATGAGGATTCTTCCGGACAAGAAAAAATTATTGAGAAAGATGAAAAGAAATTTGATAATAAGGTGCTAGAGCACATTGCTCAAAAGATAGCAATAAAGCAAGTTGAATTGTCAACATTTTTGGGAAATTTTGAAAATTCTTTTAACAATGCAGCATCATTTTTTGCTAAATTTTGTGATGTTTCTGGCTTCACCAAAGAAATAAAGGATAAGTTAAATAAGATTGACATTGATATGCAATCAAGTGCCTCCAAGCTAAAGGTGGACTCCTCCTCCACAACCTCCCATCACACCAAGATCAGATATTTGGTAGATGTTCGGGAAAAATTATTGAGAGAGGAAGCTAGGATCTGGTCACAACTCATAGACATCCAAAACATGATCCTTCCTATCATGGACACAATGCAAAAACATCTTGTATATTGCAAAACATTGGTCCAAGATCAAAACTTCTCAGTGGCTAATCACTTGATCCAATTATCAGCAAAAGTTCAAATTTCCCTCTCCACCTGCCAAATTTTGTAGCAGACTTGGGATAGTGCTTTTGCAACCATTCTTCAGGTACATCAATTTTTTTTATCTCATTTTGGTGTAACCATATAAATTGTTTATATACAGTCCTTTGGCATTATTGTTAAAAAGGGGGAGAGATTCAGAGGAAAGCCATCACTATAAGTGATAGGGGGAGTTAGCACACAATAAAGTAAGTTTGCATGTGTACATAAGTATATTTGTATATGCACCAATTCTACAAAGATCAATTTTGTAAAACCTAAATTCATTCAGTTAGGCTATGTACATATGTTTTGGCTTATAAGTTTTTTTTTCACTAATGCCAAAGGGGGAGATTGTTGGCATTAAGTTATTATTTCCATTAGTGACAACACTTATCTATATTAGTATAGCTATCGAGCTCATCACTTAGTCTATAATGTATACCAAGCATTTAGTGGTAACCTTGTACATTCATCACTTAAGCAATTCACACCGAGCATTCTAGTGTTAACTAAGCTAAGTATAGCTATCGAGTGAATGTGCTATCTAGCAGTGTCTATTGAGTTTATAATGTTTACACCAAGCTTCGTAGTGCCTACCAAGTGATGAAAGCACAATGTCTATCGAGTGATGGAAATGTAGTTCCTACCGAGTGATGGAAGCATAGTGCCTACCATGTGATGGAAGCACAATGCCTACTGATTGATGAAAGCATAGTGCCTACCAAGTGCTACAAGCATAGTGTTTATCGAGTGAAAGCAAGGTAAACGAAAGATTCAGTTTTTATCGAGTGGTACTATATCCACCGAGTCTCCAATGGTTACTGAGTTTAGAACTATGTTAGGCAATTAGTATGGACTGAGCCTTCACTTCTACCTAGTGCATGATGATGCCGAGTAATGCAGTGGACGTCGAGTATCAGAAGGTCACCGAGTCAGTTCAATGAACCTGAGTTATTTACTATTTGGTTGACTCAATAATATTTTGTTCACTTGTATTTTAGTTGATGTTGCAATTATAATTATTGGAATGGTATATATATGTAATGTATTATATCATTTACAAGAGTATGTGTGTATGAGGATCAGAGTATTAAGAGAGACATGTAATGTTTGAGAAATGTAAATGTGAATCAGCAAAAGAGCAGAGTAAGCAACAAGGCCAACAAGGAGCAGTAAAAATTTATCAGTCACAAGAGGCGATATATACTTCAAGGATCTAATTAGAAAATCAATTTTGTAAGTAGATCCACTATTTCATCCCAATAGGTGAATCAATTTTGTAAGTAGATCCACTATTTCATCCCAACAGGTGAATCAATTTTGCAAATCTTTTAACAGGGTAGACCTAACAATCTTTGTATAAATCTCCTAACAGTGTGCATAATTTAGTGTATGTTTGTAAATCCTCTAACAAGGTGGACCTGCCAGTCCTTTATGCTCCTAATAGGGAAGATCACCAGAAGTGGTCAATGTAAGCCTTAACATGCCAAATTCATACTGTAGTAACAAAGTTTTGTGGGTATCATCTCCACCCCAGTTTTACTTTCTATTTGGAAGGTTTTTGGGTCACCAAATCACTGTGTACATGTGTTATGGATGTATGATTTCTCATATATGCAGTAGATTAGATGAATGAATGATGAATAGTTAAAGTGCTGAATTATTTAAAGTTTTGAAGTTACTGATTCACCACTCCCCTCTTAGTAACCTATCATATCTTGAATATTTCCAACAGTCATCATGCCTCAAAATTTGTGCCACATGGCACCTTGTGATTGGCCTAGAGCTCCACATCATTACCATTTCAACATCTCGTTGATGCACATGTTGTATGGTTGCCACTTGTCACTCCTTGTTTTGTTGATTGCATTAAAAGTGGGACCCACATGCTCACTAGACTTTCGTCAAATTTTTGAGTTTTTTCGGTGACTTGCTATGTCTCTATTGAAAAAAATCACCATTTTTTGATGGCGAGATAGTGAATCGCCGAATTTTTGACCTTTTTTGATGAGTTTGAATTCTATTCACATCATCATGTTGACTCACATATTCATTCAAAATTTTAGTGCAGCATCCACATCTACCTGACTAGGACCCTCCATCGCATAAGCAGGCGGCTTCCATAAAGCATTGTCTTAAAGACAACAAGCTTATTGTGTGGAAACATACTTAAACAAATAAAATACCCATGCTACCACCAATGTGGGATATAAAACTGAAAACCTACCTCCTTAATGTGGTCTTCCTCTGGACACTAAAACTCTCTTCCTTCTTTTAAAACCGTAGCCTCCTCCTTCATGTCATGCCCTCAAATGCCATGAGATGTCTTTCTTTTCAAGATGCAACTTGCTACTTCCTGTGCATGGGTGTTCTCTTCTTGCACATGAAGATGGCATGAAGTTTAAAATAGATGCATTGTTTTTATTGGCATTAAATGCCTTCATCACCATGAGCATCACATTCTTTGCCTAGCTGAAGATTATGGACACTGGTCTTTTGTCTACTCTTGGATCTCTATTTCAAAATGTGGGGCCATAAAGAATGTATCCCCTGTTGTTGGTGTCTCCTTTTTATTATGCAAGCAAGTAACCTCATCATTGTGGCATGGAGTTATTGATGGATGTCACCCTTGTCTTCTTCTCCATAGGCATAAGTCTCTTATCAATGCATAGAGGAAATAAAAACATCTTTCCCCCTGAGTATTTTTGGAATGCATTTCTTTTAATCAGGTGTTGGTTGCTTCATGCAGATTGCCTTCTCATATGACTGCATTTCTGCTTTCAATGGCATGGGTTCCTCTTTAAAATGTGAACTCTTTTATGGCATGTTGAGTGTTCTTTATTTTTCTATCAGCTGCTTCATTTTGCACAAGGTCCTCTACTCTTTAATGGTGGTTTCATTGCTAGGCAGCTCCACTTATTAATTTGTTGTTGCCCTTTTGTATGTCGACTACCCATTTTTATAGTAGGCATGGCCTCCTCTTTAAAGTGCATTGGAAACTTTATGGTCAGCGGTTTCCTTTTGCGTGGATTTATTTTTATTTTGGTCTACTGCTTCATCATTTTAAAAATGCCTCCTTTATTCGCTACCTATGACGTTTATTGTTTAGTATTGATTGGGCTTTGATTTGCATATATTTTATTTTCCTTTTCCTTTACATGGCAACTGTGTTTTGATGCACCTCTATTCCTAGACATCCTTTTGTTCATACATCTGCAATTTTTTTTTAAGCTTGTGGACTCCTTATGTCTATTCATGCTCACAGCATATGCCTGCTCTCCCTGGGCAGTGACTTTCCTTGCTAGCATGGTGACCAATGAGGAGATTTGTAACTTGCATTTGGTTGTTGTGAAGATAGCACCGACTCTTTTCTTTTAAATTGAAAATTTACACTAGCATCATCTTTTAAAGCTTCCATCTCATCCTTAGATTCATGATCATAATATTGAGGGGAATATTTATTCCTTGGCACAAATTCTCCATATGAAAGCTTGATCAGCCCTAATGTTTTAGGTGTAGAACCTTGATTATTGTAGTACCTTTTATCAATACCCTTTTCATATTCATCGTCCTCATTAGAGTCATGAGTCTATCTCGGATTGCTTCTATAGCAAGCATACCCAGGTTGGGTATCCTCAGTTCCAAGACTTCTAGTTAGTGTCAATGTAGTTTGATAACTGGCTCTTTTAGAGTTATTCTTCTCAACATCAGAGATATTCTTCTCAAAATAATCTTCATAATCACTATAAACATCAAATACAGGTTGAGCATCTTTATTGGAGGAAGATTGTTCACCCAAATTCGACATCCCTCCAGAAATAGACCTCTCAAATTGGGATTCAACCCCACCTATGTTCATCTGTTGATGATTTGGTTTTCTGTCATTTGAGAGAGGGTTGAATTCATGCCCTACTTGACCATATCTAGTAGAGAAAGTATCTTCAATACCACTCCCAACTCCATGGGGCATTGCATACTTTACTTCGTTTGGCTTCCTAAAAATTTCTTCATCAAGCCCGCCTTCACTTTCATACATTGACTCTCTTGAATCATTTGCCCCGTGATTTAATTTTTTATTTCCAGACTCCCCTTTTAAAAGTTCAATAGCTACCCATGCAGTTGTTGCATAATGTAACACCTTACAAATGTCTTGTGAATTCAAGTAAATGATTTCCTTTTCTCCTGCAAAATCAATCTCATCTTTTTTACAAATATTTTAACTCGTGTGACCCCTAACCTACATGAATATCCTCCGAACCTCCCATAGATAGCATCCTATCTTTCCAATAAGAATTTTGTTACTTCCACAAAAATTTCCCTTGCAATTAGAGCTCGATAGATTTGGCTTCCAACTACCTCCCTTAAAATAGAGAAGGTGAGTATGATTTGAAAATCATAAAATGAAAGCTTTACAACTGCTTAATCATTATTTGATAGATGAGGTTAGGTGGAAAATTATGCAGGTCTTTGCCAAAACTTGCCAACAAATGCCAGTATCTCACATTTTTTTGGAGAAGAAGTCTTCATGTTACTGATTCAAAACAAATTCAACCACTGAAAAATCATTCAAAACTGATTTTACCATTATTTTACAAACTATCAAATTAATGCCAGAGGGTCCTTTGATTGGCCTTAAAAATTGATCCAAACACTTGACCAGGCTCTAAAAACTGGCACGCTGACTCTTTGTTCAAAATTATCCTACCCTATCAAATCTCACATCATGATGAATTTGGGGTCAAAATATATTCACTATCAAAGTTGACATGTCTGAATTACCTGCAAGTAAACAAGTCAGAAAACAACAAACTGGGTTCGAAATTTGCCTTGAAAACTGGGCAAATGAACACTTGAGAAAATGAAACTCGGGGCATTGGTTCACTATCTTGAGGACAATATGGATCTATGTTTTGGGCTCATGATGAATAACTGGACACAAATGGCAAGCGGTCAAAGTCGGCTACTTGGATTTTGCAGATTGAAGCAATGGTAGAAAAGTTATTTTTTGCAAGTGGAATTGACTTGGAAAAGTGTGCAAATGGATTCATCAAGACCTAAAAACTGGCACACTTAAAGCATTTTTAGAGGAAAACATAGTGGTACAATCCATTTTATCTGACCTATCATGCATCTGAAGTTAGGATGTCACGAAAAGGGGTTCCAACAAATTTGCAAATGTTGACACCAGTAAAACTCTAGAAATTGCATTTGGAATCGCATTTGAAAACTGATCAAATGGATTCATCATAAGCTAAAACTTGAAATATAACAAGTCTCTAACATCTATAATGCAACATGAAAGGAATTTCAACATTTTGGTGAACTAGGTCAAAGTTATAATTCATCAAATAGGGCTTCCTAGAACTATGCACAACTACACAAATGCACAGAACAATAAACTACCAACTTTGAGGGATTCAAAACTTAGTCAAACAGATTCAAAATGACTCAAAATTTGAAAATTAGGTTCTTGGGTATGGAAATTAAATACTCCCAATGTAGAAAATCACAAAATATTTTTGGGTGTGAGATATTCAATTGCAAACATGGCCTCCTGTCACTTTTTGACACGGTGAAAAATGCCAATTTGACATTTGCTCAAAATAGGACTTTGCCAAATGACTCGGAATGATAGTTTATCATCATGGAACATGTGGATGCACTAAATAGAAAGTGTTAGAATAATTAAACACCTCTTAAGACTCAAAGGTACAGCCAGGAACAATCACATCAAAAGCATTTATAGGGCTTAATTTTCTCAGCAATGCTCAAAATTCAGGCTACAATTTTGAGCGCCAATAGTGGCTCTGTCTGGGGATGCATTTCCCTTGTAGGAATGGCAAGATTTCAGATCTCTAGAGGAAGCAAATGACACACTAGACTTCAAAAACTCTCTAAAATAGCTTTATAGAAAACAGGAAACAACTATCACTGTTATGTACACACGACGGCCCTGGGCCAGCGAACTTCAACAAAACTTCTTACCTCTATCAAATACCTGATTTTCATCTGAACTTACATGAGGTAAACTGAAAATACTTCTCCTATCAGTTTCACCAATTAGATCAGCATCCTGAAACTCAACACTTAGTAAAACTAAATTTTCGTTCTTACTTCCATAATGCATATAAAAGCTTGCTTCATTCTTAACCATTTGCTCATTATGAAAATATTGATCAGCATGCTCAAACATATCAGACTAAAATTGAAAATCCTCTTCATTTAATAAAGCATGCATGCTATCAACTTTGAATACGAATGCATCATATTCAACATGGAGAAAAGGATCAATCATACCTTCAAAATGTGAATCCTTATGTATGAGTGGATGATAATCAAATGAACTTTCTGACTTGTACTCACACATGTCATCAACATCAAAATTAGAAGCTAATCCATAATATTCAAATGGTTCTTCACAATCAGCAAATAGATTAGTCTTCACATCAGAGAGTTCATCATAAAACTCATTGCAAGGTGCATACTAATTTTCAAAAACAACTTCATCAAACACCTTGCCATTTACCTCATCAAATGCAACATAATCATCAATTTCACTATCAAACTCAAAAGAACAACATTCTAATCTCTTACAGTAGTAAGACAAGGTATCATCATCAAACTCATTCTCAACTAAATCTGAATTTTCCATGTTCTCTTCAAACAATGGGTTAACAACTCCATGTAGTGATCCTCTTTGAACATTATGACAAAAAATGGGCTGATCATCTTGAGGATTTTCATCATATAGAGCATTAGTATATACTTGAAAACCATTACCCATCTTGTCTTCATGGAGACTTTCAGCATGTGAAAAAAAATCAGAACTACATGTGGACTCACTTTCTACTCCATCAATGAAGCATTTAGAATATAAATCAAAGTTACTTTCATTGTCTTCATGTAGGTGATTCAAATGTCTTGCAGACCTATCATTATTTATCTTAGTAATAGGTGTCGATGCATTAACCTTAGAATCATTCATATACTGATCATCACTGCATTCATTCTCAAGACATTCATTTACATAATTAGGTAATCCATTCTTATAAACAACCTCTTTATCCTCGTATTGTGTAGACAAATCTTCACAGCTTTCAACATCTAGCTGACTTGTATAACTCTGAACTAGAAATTCACTTTCAAATTTAGAAATAGAACTCATACCTTTACTAGCAAGAGAATACTCACTTGCTTTATTGCTTTCTTCCTCCCAATTTGCATCTGATTCACATGAAGATGAACACATACTAGCACTTTCCTCTTCTTGACTCAAGAAACAAGTCTTGCCATTGTCTTCACATGATGCTTCTTCATTATGCATTGGATTAGTAACTTCATTATCATCACTTGAAAGATGACTTTCAACATCTTCATTCTCACATTGATATGATTGTCTTTCAAATTCAGATTTAATAACGTTCTCAACATAATGCAATCTATGAAGAAGATAAATCATTTCCTGCTTATCTGATTGATCAAGTGAATCCATATTACCATTTATTGCTAAAACAGATACATGTGACTCATATTCTTCATCTTGTGTTATTCATCCATGACATGTCGGATTAGCAACATTAAATTCATGATTATAGAGATAACTCTCAACCTCCTCACTTGCACAAAACTAAGATATAGGTATAGCAACCTCAAACTTTGAAGTGTTAGTTACATCATCATACATATAATCATCTTGAGAAGAACTTACTATTGTAACTAAACATTGATTCATAAAATCAACATAGTGCTGAACCCTATCAAAGTTTGAAAAATTTCTTACTGTTGTAACATCATGATTACATGTTTCTTTATTTGCAATAAACTCATTCTTCTCTACACACACATTCTGATTTAAAATTTCAATCTGATTATTCATTACAGCAGGGGTATTGATAAGCTTATTTGAAATTGAAGAATCAACACCATGTTCAAATTTCTTTCATGACCATTATACTAGCAATCATTCATAGCAAAATGACCTCTAGTCAATCCATACTTCATATTATTCTCAATATCCCTAGTGGTCACAAAAGCCTAATATAACATTTGTGGTTCTTTATCCCTTAGTAGATAATTCATTTTCTTGTCAAATGCGTCAAAATACACTACTAAATACATTTGATCATCGGTTCTGTAACTCTCAGGTATTTCATTTAAAATTCTTGCAAATCTAGTATTAAATTGAGGGATGAGTTTATCACTCTAAATATGAATCTACAAGAACTTTTCATAAGAATCAGATATGCTTACCCATTCTCCAAATTGCTCCATGAAGGTGGAATGCAACTCACCCCAAGATGAAATGAAACATGCTAGTAGAAAAGAAAACCAATCTCTAGCATCACCTTCTAATGTTTGAACAAATAATTTCATGTGCACATCCTCGTGAGAAATCTCATAGTCACCCATCAAATCAGTAAACAACTCAATATGATGACTAGTTGAAACAAGATGGTTCCCATTAAATTTAGGTAAACCTTTTCTAACATTGTTAGGAATGACATTTGGGAAACCATGAATACCATTAAAACATAATGGCATATACTTCTTGGTAGAAATAGATATAGGCATTTCATTAACAGGCTGCATATTAGGTGAAATAAATCTTGACATCCTTTAAAAAATTTGAACCTCATTCACCCATATTCTGATTTGTAATTTGTAGCAGATCTAAACAATCTTCTACCAAATAAACCTCTTCAAATACACTTCACAACTTAAACACAACAAGCTGAAACTTAATCAATAAAGTGTATGAAACCTTACAACTATTCTCATCTTCTTAGTACTAAAACTCACTTGATGAAGAACACATGTGTAAAACTTACTTTCTTTCATGACAAGAAAAACATCATGAAAATAAAATACCTCAAGTGTTGCTAAATGAAAACTTTGATCTGCTAATTGGCCTGGTGCTAATCTCAATTCCTTACACCACTGATCAAATCATTTGTAGAGTCGCCATCTCCTTGAGGAGAAAAATGAAATCACTACTATGATTCATTTTTTTCATTGAAAAATTAGAAAATCAATCAACACTATAAAACTTATCAGTCAGAAATTCATATACTCTCTTTTCTTGCTTGAAAATTCACATAACTTTCAGATCTACCTATTTTAACTAAAAAATCTTGAAAGCAATTTATACATAACTAATTTGCATTGGCACATAGATCTTTTAGAGAGTCACCACTCACAATTGTGAGAAAGATTTAACACATGATTTATAACATGACAGATCTGAACTAGATTGTCAACTTGTAGAGCTTTGCAAATCTTTAAACACGTAAAAGAGCGAAAAAATATTTCACCAATTTTGACTCTGAATTACAACAGTATTTTGAAAATAACAACTGGTTGAGATGAGTAAATATGAATACTCTTAGCAACACAATCTGTATTCAACCTTGAAAAATGCTGCTGCAATTGGATAAAACTTATTGGATGCATGACATTTAAGTGAGAAAATTGGAAAAACACATTAAAGAACTTACTCTTGCAACTTTTTTATGCACTTCTCCTACTGTATTGAATCTCTTTTTTTAAAATTTTCAAGGTTTATCTTAAATTTGATTCAATATAGTCCCTAGAAGAGTCGCCATTTTGTTGGCTCTTGATTTAATAGTTTTTTAAATAACCAAGAAATCAAACCAATGCATCTAAGGCTAGCAACTTCCTATAATGGATACACTTGACTACAATCTTGAGAAAACTATAAGGCATAACTCCTTCTTCACTTCAGGCTCTACAAGACCTAGGTGGGTGGACCTATAGATTCAATTGATACCATACCAGTGCAAAAAACATCCCTGAATCTATTTACTATAGATAAAAGCCCTTATTTCTCCTAATAACCTATGTAATAAAAAAAAAGTGTAGTAGAAAATTACAACTCTATGGAATGCACAAGCTGAGTGAGGGCACACATTTAGGTTCTTCAACATAAAAGGGTAAAACACATTTAATTAATAATGTTGAATTCAACAAACCCTCAGATATGCAACATTAAGACTTTAATGATCCTATAGCTGACCAATTCCTAATCCATTGGGTAAATCCATGAATCAAATGCATGCATATGGATATCTAATACTTATGTATATATTCAGATATATGATCTATCTTTTTAACGTGTAAATAGACATGAATGCTCAATTTAAATCCCATTCTTACATGATATCTCCATCAATAAACTTGCAACCTTGTTGATTCCCTAACGCATTTATATAACCTCTTGGGTCATAAGCAATAATGAAATAACATACAGCCTTAAGGAACTGCAAGTACAACCTAAGCTCTATGTCAAAGATTGTAAAACATTGAAAATTAGTTGATAAAGGAGACAATATTCAACTGAAACTCAACCTGTTGTTCTTTGTATTAATTTCCTTGAAACTTATACAGTCATATGCATGAAATAAAAAATATGAAACAACCTAATAGATCTGAACTATCTATATTAACCTTCTAAATGCTATTCATAAGAGAGAAAATGTTGAAAGAAATGGTGTCTCAATATTGGCAATGCATCAAGAAATGGATCCAAAATCTAGTATCACAATAATAAGCAAATTTTCTCCAAAAAAAAAATTGGAACTTGGACAATGAGAAAGAATGAGTTTGATATAGGAAGAAGAAAATCTAGGATCTAATTAGGAAATGACAAGTGTCCACTTGGAAAACCTTCTCAACAGGTTAAAATAACTCTCTAATCTCTCCCCTCAACTGGTGAATCAAATCTTCATCATTTGGCCGTCCAAATACAAAAATATCTCAGATATTTTGGTTGAAAAGATAACTAATTTTGATTCTTGATCTAGAACTAAAAACCAAAGAAAAAATTAGTTACATGACTTTCAAAATGTAATATAATCTTTTCAAACTTGTTTTTTCCACAATTAGGCTTCAAAAGGTCTCCAAATATGCTCTTTAACAAACAATGATGCTCAGTGATCAAATTTTCTTATCCTGTCGCCAATGCCCTGGATTTTAAAAATTGGCCTATAACATGAAATGGTGAACACCTGTCCACAATCTAACATCATATTTAGAAAGTTAGCCTCTTGTCAGTTCTAATGGTATATTGGAGCACCCATTTCTATGAAAAATTTCCCTTGTTATGGCCCTCTAAAAATTAGGTTCCTATCTCATGGCTTCCATAGCATTATTGTAAAAATTTAATATTTTCATATAGTTTGAACTATATGATAAATTAAATTTTATTTAAAATATTATTCTGCCCCTGCATATGAAACCTTGAGAAGAATAAAGTCAACTTTTATTTGAGACCTCTGAATTTCTCCTACCTTTTCAATCAAGGTCAAACCTAGTTTGACCAACTTGATGACACGTGTCAAGACACGATTGGTTCATTCTTGTACTTAGTCATCCACTTCTAATTTAGTGCCACATGTTAGCATGATATTTGTCCATATCACCATAGTGTCAGTGACACGTGTCATCTTCCTATTGCAATTCACTATGTCACCATGTTATATTCCTTGCAACTTTTCTTTGACGATATAGCGAGAACCCTCAGATCTACCACATGGCATAATCTGGCACACCACAAGATCTACTTGCCAAGTCATCATGCCTCAAAATTTCTACCACATGGCACCTTGTGATTGGCCCAACGCTCCACATCATTTCCATTTCATCATCTTGTTGATGAACACATTGTATGGTTGCCACTTTTCACTCCCTGGTTCCTCGACTATCTTGAAAGCAAGACCCACATGCTCATTGGAATTTTGTAAGATTTTTGAGTTTTTTTGGTGACTCGCTATGTCGCTATCGAAAAAAATCACCATTTTTTGATGGAGAAATAGTGAATTACTAGATTTTGGACCTTTTTTGTCGAGTTTGAATTTTGTTGATGTCATCATGTTGACTCACGTATTCATTCAAAATTTTAGCACAGCGTCCACATCTGCCTAACTGGGACCCTCCATCGCATGAGCAAGTGGCTTCCATAAACCGTTGTCTTAAAGAAAACAAGCTTATTTTTTGAAAACATACTTAAACAAATAAAATACCCACGTCGCCACCAATGTGGGATATAAAACTGCAAACTTGCCTCCCTAACGTGGTCTTCCTCCTTCATGATGTGCCCTCAGATGTCATGAGATATCTTTCTTCTCAAGATGCGACTTGCTACTTCATGTGCATGGGGTGTTCTCTTCTTGTGCATGGAGATGGCATGAAGTTTGAAACAAATGTGTTGTTTTTATTGGCATGAAATGCCTTCCTCACTGTGAGCATCACATTCTCTACCTAGGTGAAGATTATGGATGTTGGTCTTTTGTGTACTTTTGGATCTCTATTTTAAAATGTGGGGCCATAAAGAATGCAACCCCTGTTGTTGGCATCTCCTTTTTATTATGCAAGCAAGCAACCTCATCATCGTGGCATGGGGTGTTACTGATGGATGTCACCCCTATCTTCTTCTCCACATGCATAAGTCTCTTATCAATGCATAGAGGAAACAAAAACATCTTTCCCCCTGAGTATTTTAGGAATGCATTGCTTTTAAACAGGTGTTGATTGCTTCATGTAGATTCCCTTCTCATATGACTGCATTTCTGCTTGCAATGGCATGGGTTCCTCTTTAAAATGTGAGCTCTTTTATGGCATGTTGAGTGTTCTTTGTTTTTATATCAGCTACTTCATTTTGCATAGGGTCCTCTGCTCTTTAATGGTGATTTCATTGTTGGGTGGCTCCACTTTTTTATTTGTTGCTACCCTTTTGCATGCCGACTACCCCTTTTTACACTAGGCATGGCCTTCTCTTTAAAGTGCATTGGAAACTTTGTGATCACTAGTTTCCTTATGCGTGGGTTTATTTTTATTTTTGTCTACTGCTTCATCATTTAAAAAATGCCTCCTTTATTTTTTGCCTATGACGTTTATTATTTGGTATTGACTGGGCTTTGTTTTGCATATATTTCCTTTTCCTTTTCCTTTACATGGCGACTATGTTTTGATGCACCTCTGTTCTTGGATGTCCTTTTATTCATACATCTCTAGTTTTTTTTGGGAGATAATTTGCTCATTACTGTGATACCAAATTTTGGATCTAGTTCTTGATTCATTCCCAATACTGAGACACCATTTCTTTCACCATTTTCTCTCTTATGAACACCATTTAAGAGATTAATACAAATAGTTTAGATCTATTAGGTTGTTTCATGTTTTTCATTTCATGCATGTGACTATATAAGTTTCAAGGAAATTAATACAAAGAATAGTAGGTAGAGTTTCAATTGAATCTTGTCTCCTTTATCAACTAATTTTCAATGTTTTACAATCTTTGACATAGAGCTTAGGTTGTAGTTGCAGTCCCTTAAGGCTTTATGTTATTTCATTATTGCTTATAACCCAAGAGGTTATGTAAATGCTTCAAGGAATCAATAGGGTTGCAAGTTTATTGATGGGGATATCATGTAAGAATGGGATTTAAATTGAACATTGATGTCTATTTACAAGTTAAATAGATAGGTCATATATCTGAATATATAGGCATTGGTCTGCTATAGGATCATTAAAGTCTTAATGCTACATATCTGAGGGTTTTTTTAATTCAACATTATTAATCAAACATGTTTTACCCTTTTATGTTGAAGAACCTAAATTTGTGCACTCACTCAGCTTGTGCATTCCATAGAGTTGTAATTTGCTATTGCACTTCTTTATTATTGCATAGGTTATTAGGAGAAATAAGGGCTTTTATCTACAGTAAATAGATTTAGGGATATTTTTTGCACTGGTATGGTATCAATTGAATCTATAGGTCCACCCGCCTAGGTCTTGCAGAGCCTAAAGTGAAGAAGGAGTTATGCCTTATAGTTGGCCCAAGACTGCAGTCAAGTGTATCCATCATAGGAAGTTTCTAGTCTTAGATGCATTGGTTTGGTTTCTTGGTTATTTAGAAAACTATTAAATCAGGAGCCAACATGTTGGAGGCCTTGGAGTGCCCAAATGAGGTCTAAAAACTTGATGGCAAGGCACTAGCATGATTTCAATCCTATAGATCAGGAGTTGGCATTCCAAAAAGAGGTTATAGTAGCCAATTGGAGCAATGGTTCATGAGTTATGGCCTTTAGAAGTTGGGCTACCAAAATTTCTAAAATAATTTGTCAAAGATGTATTTGGGCGAATCTATGTGTATTATTAGGGTATGTTGGCCCTAGGTATTAAGTTTGAGCATCTAAAACCTTCCTAGGTGGCATAAAATTGACTATTTAAGAAAGGCTAGAACATTGACTAGGACAACTCTGTGTGATAGTTGGTAGCTTGTCTTGCAGATTATTGTAATGAAGGCACCCATGTGGGTTAGCATATTATACTTGTGAATTTTATAATTCTACATTTGCAGTATAAATAAGAAGTCCATATTTTGTTCTAACATTTTCTATTATATCTATGTTTCTGTTATGATTTTATGGTATTAAGTGGAGCCCCCTACATCAAGTGGTATCAGAGCTAGAGATCTTGAGTGTGTGGATAGATCACCAACTGTGAAGAACTTCACACTAGGACTATGGTTTGGGTTGAGAATGTAGATAGATCATTGATTGTGAGGCAGTTTTCACTAGGCTTTATGTGTAAGTGCAAAAATGCCTCCATGAAGAGAGCATGCCAGAAGAGAAGTAAGTGTTACACCTAATGGTTTTTGAGCCCTCCAAAGACAAATGCAAGAATTAGAAGAAAAATGTGTAGAAGAATGAATCTCCCCATAAGAGATGAAAGTGAGGATGAGGATGAAGTAGAAGAAAATGTTGAAGTAGAGGTAGTTCTAAATCCTAAGGAAGAGATGCTTTTTAGGGCCATCTCCAAGATTGGAAAAAGACCTAAGCTTAAGGTTCCCACTTTTTAGGAAATATTAACCTAGAGGAGATAATCAATTGGATCAATGAATTGGAGGATTATTTTGAGTATGAAGAAATTGATGATCCTAATAGGTTCAAGTTTGTGAAGGCAAAACTAAAGGGACATGCAAAGATTTTGTGGCAGGAGGTTTAGTTGGAGCAAAATAGAAAGGGAAAGGAAAAAATCACCAGATGGGATCATATGAAAGATAAACTGAAGTGACAATTCATTTTCATGGATTATGAGCCTGATCTATTGAAGAAAATACAAGAGTGGAAGCAAGCAGAGAAATCTATTCAAGAGTATACCAAAGAGTTCTATCGAGTTCTCATTAGAACCAGCCACGTAGAAGCTAATAAGGAGAAAGTCACCCATTATCTTAATGGGTTAAGGAAAAGCATTCAGGATGAGCTAAGCCTAGTTCAAATGACCATATTGAGGAGGCATACCAATTTTCCCTAAGAGTTAGGGAGAAAATGATTAAGAAGTTTGAAAATAAGAATAGTAGAAGAGGTTGTGGTAGAAGATCTGGTGGATGATCTTATGGTGGTTATAATGATGTTCAAAAGAATAAGGATGAGGTTGGAAGTAGTAGTCAGAACTAGAGGGAAAACCATTTCAACCATTTCCATGATCAGAGAAATAGAGATTAGAGAGGAAGAGGTAGAGGAAGGGGATCTGGAAGAGGAGGCTTCCATGGAAAATGTTTTCACTATGGAGAGGAAGGGCATAGAGCATTTGATTGTACCCAGTGCCAAGGAAGGATAGATCAAACGATAGAAGGTCAAGAAAGAGTTACACATGTTGATGAAGATGTTAGATCCTCGAATTTTGAAGATGTTGAAAGAGAAGTCCTAGTTTACCAAAGAGTCTTGCTTAATGGTGAGAATGAACCTAAGCAAAGAAAGAGCTTGTTTCACACAAGGTGCAAATGTGAAGATAAGTGTTGTGATGTGATCATTGATGGTGGAAGTACTAACAATCTAGTGTCAGAAATAATGCTCATCAAGTTGAAGGTGAAAAGGTAGAAACACTCATGTCCATACCATATTGCTTGGGTACAAGATGACCTTAAGGTCATGGTCAATGAGAAGTGCTTAGTGAGGTTCAAGATTTGAAGCTACTAGGATGAGGTACTATGTGATATCATACCTGTGGACATATGTCATATGTTGTTGAGTAGGCCATGGTAGTTTAATAGGCATGCTATACATGATGGCTAAGAAAATACCTACACTCTAACTAAGGATGGAGTGAAATATAAGTTGAAGTCATTGAAGGATAAACAAGAAAAGGTATGTAGTGCTTCCAAAATATGTTTTGTTGATGGAAAAGAGTTTCCTAAAGGTATGAAGCATGGGCATATGTATTTTTCTATAATTCCTAAAGATATTAAAGAAGCAGAGGAGGTGCATACAAAATTTGCAATTATGTTATGAGAGATTTCTAATACAGTATTAGATAATGTACCTGAAGGATTGCCCCCAATGAGGAAGATCAATCACCAATAGATTTGGTTCTAGGAGCCAGTTTGCCAAACAAGGCAATGCATAGAATGACACCAATAGAAAGTGAAGAGTTGAATAGGAAAGTTCATAAGTTGTTGCAGAAGTGGTTGATTTGAGAGAGTCTAAATCCATGTGTTGTACCAGTGGTATTAGCACCAAAAAAGAATGAAGAATGGGGGATGTGCACAGATTCTTGCACTATCAACAAGATCACAATAAAGTATAGATTTCCATTGCCAAGGATGGATGATATTATGGATTGTTTGAGAGGAGCTAATTATTTCACAAAGATTGATCTAAAAAGTGGGTACCATCAAATTTGTATTAGAGAAGGTGATGAGTGGAAGACTACTTTCAAGACAAGGGAACGACTATATGAGTGGTTAGTCATGCCTTTTGGGATAACCAATGCACCAAGAACTTTCATGAGGCTCATGAATGAGGCATTGAAAGAGTTTTTGGGTAAGTTTTTCATTGTTTACCTAGATGTTCTAGGAGCATTTGATTCATATTCTCAAAGTGTTTGATAAGTTGAGGGAAGAAAAGTTGTTGATAAACCTTAAAAAGTGAAGTTTTGTAAAGAAATAGTTGGTGTACCTAGAATTTGTAGTCTCAAGAGAAGGTCTAAAAATGGACCCAAAGAAAGGGAAGGCTATCCTTGAATGGCCTACTCCAAGGAGTGCGACAGAGGTAAGATCTTTTCACGAGTTAGCTACATTGTACAGAAAGTTCATAAGGAGTTTTAGAAGTATTTGTGGACCCTTGACTGAAACAATGAGAGGGGATAGGAAAGAGTTTAAGTGGACTATAGGAGCAAAGAAGATTTTTAATTTTTTGAAATAGAAAGTTATTGAGCAAACTATTTTAGAACTTCCTAATTTTAACAAGGTGTTTCAAGTAGACTGTGATGCTAGTGGTACCACAATAGAAGATATTTTGAGCTAGGAAGGTAGACCTATTGCTTATTTCAGTGAGAAGATGAATGATGCAAAAAGAAAATATTTTGTTTATGATCAGGAATTCTATGCTATAGTTCAAGCATTGAAGAAGTGGAGACACTATCTTCTTCCTAAGGAGTTTGTTTTGTATATTGATCATCAAGCTTTGCAATATTTGAATAGTCAAGGAAAATTGAACCAAAGGCATTTAAAGTGGGCTGAGTTTTTCCAGAGTTATACATTTGTATTGAAATACAAGATTGGGAACTCTAACAAAGTTGTAGATGCTCTTCGTAGAAGACAACTTTTGTTGATAGAAATGTATATAAAGGTGGTTGGGTTCAAGGAAATCAACACATTGTATCTAGATGATCCTAATTTTGGTGAAGCATGGAAGGCTTGTACAGAACTTGTTACACTTGATAGTACAAAGTGGTTGGATTTCACGATCCAATATAATATGTTTTTCAATGGAAGCTAGTTGTGCATTCACATAAGTTCAATGAGAGAGAATCTCATCAAGGAGTAGTATAGTGGAGGATTGGCTAGACATTTTGACAGAGATAAAACCATAGCTTTGGTTGCTAAAAATTATCACTGGCCATAGTTATAGAAAGATGTGATGAAATTCGTACAAAGTTGTAGAGTATGTCTAATGGCAAAAGGAGTAAAGTAGAATACAGGGTTGTATCAGCCATTACCTATACCAGAGAAGCCATGGCAGGATATCAACATGGATTTTGTTCTTAGATTATTGAGGACAGAGTGCAAGCATGATTCTATTTTTGTGGTGGTTAATAGGTTTTCAAAGATGGCACATTTTATTCCTTGCAATAAGAATAGTGATGTTATTCATGTAGCAGAGTTGTTTTCCAAAGAAGTGGTGAGATTACATTGTTTGCTAAAGAGTATAGTTTCACTGAGATACCAAATTTTTTTGGAATTTTTGGTGTACATTATGGAAGAAGTTGAAAATAGATTTAAAATTCAATTCACCACATATTCCATAGACTAATGGATAGATAGAAGCTGTGAATCACAATTTGAGAAACTTGCTAAGATGTTTGGTTGGAGATAAACCAAAAGGATGGGATATGATTTTCCCACAAGTAGAATTTGCATATAATAATTATATCAATAGGAGTAGTGGTAAATCACCATTTCATATTTTATATGGGATTAGTCATAGAAATGCTTCTGAATTGAGGCAATTGGATAAAGGAGAGATAAGTAGTGCTGAAGTAAAGGATTTTGCTAAACATTTGGAGAACATCCATGAGAAGGTGAGGAAGCACATCATAAAGATGAATACACAGTACAAGGCTAAGGTAGATGTGAAAAGGAGATATAAGAAATTTTAGATTGGAGATGATGTCATGGTTCATTTGAGAAAGGAGCATTTTCTTGTGGGTACATATAATAATTTGAAGATGAAGAAGTTTGGATGGTGCAAGACAGTAAAGAGGTGTGATTCTGGAAGTGTGTATGAAGTAGAGTTTCCTGTTGAATTGAATATTTCACTAGTATTTAATATTTTAGATTTGATAGAGTATTGTGAAGGAGGTGATGGAGATGAAGTTGTAGAAGCACAATGGAGCATTCTAGTAGCTAGTTAGGCTACAAAGGAGATTGAGGAGATACTAGATAGTCATGTTGGAAAATGTAATAGAAATAAATCTTATGAGAAATATCTAGTCAAATGGAAACGGAGACTAGTTGAGGATTCATCATGGCTAGCAAAGGAGGAGGTTATCTGTTTTGGTTTTCCTTTGACCACCGAAGACATGACAAGGTCACTTCTCAACTTGTCCCAAGTGTTTGATGTAGGAGCATCCTGTGTGTAAGAGCAATCTTGGATCACCCCAAAAATATCTGTATTTCATTCTTTTCTCTTTTAATAAGGATTAGTAGACAGGGTGGTTACTATTCATGGGAACTTGCTATTTTTAGAAAGTTTGTCATATGAGCTTAGAATATTCTCATTTTCTATAGGAAGGTTCATTTTAGAGTTGTAAGCCTACCATGAAAATCTCATTGCTCAAGTACAAGTAGCAGAGAAGTTATTGCAAATTTTTAGTGGAAAAATTTGCTAAAAAAAATTCACGCTCACTATTGGAGGACTTAGAGTGCCTAGATGAGGTTTGAAAACTGAATAGAAGGGTGCTAGTATAGTTCTGAGCCTGTAGATCAAGAGCTACCATTTCTGAAAAGTGGTTATAATAGCCAATTGGAGCAACAATTCATGAGTAATGGCCTTTCGAATTTGGTCTACTAAAATTCCTTGAATAATTTGTCAAAGATATATTTGGCCAACTCTATGTGTATTATTAGGGTCTGTCAGCCCTAAGTATTAAGTTTGAGAATCTAGAACCTTCTTTGGTGACATAAAATTGCCTATTTAAGAAAGGCTCAAACATCATCTAGTACAACTCTAGGTGATAGTTGGTAGCTTGTCTTGTAGATTGTTGTAATGAAAGCACCCATATAGGTTAGCATATTGTACTTATGAATTCTATAATCCTACATTTGTAGTGCAAATAAGAAGTCTATATTTTTTTATCACATTTTCTGTTATTTCTATATTTTTTTTATGAGTTTATGGTATTAAGGGGAGCCCCCTGCATCAAAAAATAGGATACCAAGTTGAGTTCCATCATAGGAAGGCCAAAATATTTGATGTTGTTGGTGAATTAATTAGAAGTTGTGATCAAACGAGGTAAATTGCTCTATCTAGATTTATTTGATGAGACATGTTTGTTTGTACAATGTGAGGATGTTTGGTTATGGCACAAGAGGTTATGTCATTTAAATTTGGACAATTTGGTTAGAATTAGTAAGATGAAAAGAGTAAGAGGTTTGTGAAATCTAAAGAAATCTTATAATGTTATGCATAGACAATGTCAATATGGAAAAATGGCAGAATCTAATTTCAAGAGAAAGACTTATTCATCTAATGACATTTTGGAATTGGTTCATACTGACCTATGTGGACCTATTGGTGTTCATAGATATTATGGATACAAATATTTCATTCTATTTTTTGATGACTATGCTATAATGATTAATCTAATGTTTCTTAAAGGAAAATTTAAATGCTTTTCTATTCTTTAAGTGGTATTTGGCAAGAGTAAAAAAGGAGACAAGAAAGAGTTTGAAGTGCTTGAGATCTGATAGAGGTGGAGAATTCATTTCCAACAAATTTAACATATTCTACAATGATAGAGGAATCAAAAGGCACATATCAACACCAAAGACCCCTCCTTGAAATGGAATAGTTGAAAGGAAAAACATATCAATCATGGATTGTGACAAAAAATTAATTATGGAGGAAAATGTGTCAAATAAATATTGGAGAGGAAGTGTAAGTACAAGAGTTTATAATTTGAGCAGAGTAGAAGTCAAGAAAAATAGAAATGTTACACATTTTGAGTTATGGTATGGATATAAACCTAATCTAAAGTATTTTAAAGTTTTTGGAAGAAAATGTTATATAATTAAGGATAATAGAAATGGAAAAATTGATGGTAATAGTGATGAAGGAATATTCTTATGTTATTCCAGTAAGAGAAAAGCTTATAAGTGTTTGAACTCTAACATTAACAAAGTTTTGGAAAGTGAAAATGAGAAAGATGATGAATATGTAGATAGAATGAAGTTGAATGCAAAAAAAAGTTGAAGACTAGAATACATTAATGTATGTGAATAATGGTGCACTTAGTACCCCACCTAAACAAGAGAATAAAGCTCCAAATCAACAACAAAATGATGTCAAGTCATAGACAAAGAGAGTTGAACATCAAGATGACATTACCAAGAAAGAAAAATATGAACCCAAATCTAAACTAGAGAGAGATAATGAGCTTGACATTATTTTTCAAGATGAACCTATAGAAGTGAGAAGGAAAGAAATTGTAAGACAAAAATATGTAAGAATACATCATGCACCTAAGAAAATAATTGGAGATAAAGAATTTGGTGTTATGATAAGGAAGAGACTCAAAAGTGAAACATGTTTATTTTATGAGTTTGATCCCAAATGTGTAAAGGATTCTTTGGAGAATGAGGATTGGATACAAGAAATGAATGAAGAAATTGAGTAGATTGAAAAGAAAAAAACATGGACACTGGTACCTAGACCTAAAGATAAAACTATTATTCAAACATAGTTGGTATTTAGAAATAAATTGAATGAAAAAGGTGAAGTCCTATGCAAAGGATACACAAAATAAGAAGGAAATTATTATGGGGAAACATTTTACCCTGTGGAAAGACTAGGAGTTAGAACACTACTTGCATATTCTACTTATAAAGAATTTGAGGTATACCAAATGGATGTCAAATCTACATTTCTAAATGGAATAGTTGAAGAATAAGTATTTATACAGTAGTCTAATGGAGTTTTTGACCCCAAAAAGAATAATATGGTCTGAAAGTTGCACAAGGATCTATATGGTTTGAAACAAACCCCTAAAGCATGGTATCAAAGACCATACGCTTATTTGGTGAAGATTGTATTTGCAAGAACTAATGATAACAACAATCTATAAATGAGGACTAGTAAGAACAATGAGGTATTATTATCTGAAATCTTTATTAATGATATCATATTTAGAGGAAAGGAAGAATTATGCAAATCACTTTCTGATTAGATGAATAAGGAATTTTAAATGTCTATGTTTGGTGAGATCAAATCCTTTGTTAGATTGCAAGTATATCAAATGAAGCAAGGTATCTTTATTACTCAATCCAAATGCATCAATGAGATATTGAAAATATATGGAATGGAAGATGTAAGACCAATTATTAAATCTATGGATATTGGAAATAGCTTATCTAAGAATGATGATTCTACTAATGTGAACTAGACATTGTATAGATCAATGTATGGAAAACTAGATCAAAATAGACCTGATATTGCATTAGATGTTGGGATAGTTGCAAGACTTTCTAAAAGATATCTAAAAGGAACATAAGACTATGGAAGATATTACAAGAAGAGTGCTAAGTTTGAGCTAAAAGTGTTTATTGATTCTAATTGAGCAAGAAATGTTGACGACCAAAAATGTACAAGTGTAGAAGCATTCTTTCTAGGAAAGAGACTAGTTTCAAGGACAAGGAAGAAGCAAGATTGCATTTCTCAATCAACATCTAAAGTTGAATATGTAGTAGCAATAGTAAATATTTAAAATATCATATAGATCAAGTAATTATTGAAAGGTATGAAGGAAGATATTATTGATCTAGTTGTTATCTATTGTGATAACACTAGTTTAATTAACATATCAAAGAATCTTGCAATGTACATAAAGACTAACCATATTGCTATTAACTATCATCATTTGAGAAAGTTAGTTCAAGATAAAGAAGTAAAATTGGAGTATGTGACCAATAAGGGTAAAATAGTTGATATTTTCACTAAAGTTCTACCCAAAGATGCTCATGATACCCAAAGAGGGAGATTGTTGGAAACTATAATTGGAATAGTTGTTATATTGCTATTGATGTCAAATATTATTGGTGAAATATATTTCTATTTGATCTAAGTGTCATATCTATATGATTGATGAAGAGGATTTGAGAAGTTGGTCATAAAAAAAGTACCTAGAGGAAACATTGAGTTATGAAGAAGAAACTACAATGGACACTTGATTCTTTAGACTTTGACAAGATAAAGTGATTTCTTAAATCATGTTATAATTGAAGAAGACATTTGTGATAAGGCCTTAAAGAAGTAATCAAATAGTGACCAAATGCATAGGCTTGACCAAGAAACAAAGAACAAGATTGAGGAACCTAATGTTTGTGCCAAGAGATGCTAGTGTCAACCAACCCACAATATTATTAGAAATAATATTCCACCAACATAACTAAGAGGAGGGCAAGGGGGTAATAATTTCTCTAATAATTAAAACATTCACCTTCTTTAAATAAACTTAACCTTTCAACCAAAGTAGAAAAAAACCATAATAAGATGCACATAGATAATTACACCAGATATGTTAACTGGGGAAACCCTTGATCAAAGGGAAAATCTCAATGGGAATGATGCCCACAAGATGATGTACTGATATAAATTTTCCTTGTTAGAGGATGGACCTTGTTAGGGTTCTATTATAATATTTAGTGCATAGAGTCCCTATTAGGATAATTTTCATCCTTGTTAGGAGTTTTGGCAACCCTATTAGGAGTTGTAGTACAATGTACACAAGATGAGCCCATTGCCCAAACATGCAATTTCAACTACAAGAAGAGCTCACTACTTAATCATGTAATTTACTCTTATGTTCTTCTTCCTTTGTTTGATCAACTAATCCAATCATTCTTAGACCTTGTAGACTAGGTCACAAACCTCAAATCCAAACATCAAACCTCAGAGAACTCAACAAAATCTTGGCAATGAAGTTTCCTTCACTTTTGCATTGCTCTACTCATCGCATTCAGTTATCTCTCTACTTAAAATTCATGTCATAAAGCCATACCATGATAAAGGAAAATTTACTTCCTTTATATCAAGTCCATAAAACAATTCCCTAAGTTAGGTATTATATTTTTTCAATTATTTATTATGGGACCACATAAGAACACATTACACTTAACAATAACATTAATATTTTTCCTCGCAACTTCAATATCTTTCTCTACATGCAATATTATTGTGAGATACCTTATCCATGTCATCATCAATATGTCTTCTTCATGTCCTCAACCTTGATCCTCAGAATATCAAATCTACTAAGAGATATAACAAGTTTACCAGAACATGCCTCTATAAACTCTATCTTAGAATAAACATCAACAAAACTTACATTACTTCTTCCAAACTTATGATTTCTTTGTTCGACATTGACTTCATATACCTTATACTTAGAAGTATCTTCCTTAACCTCAAATAGTTATAATACTCAACTAGTCATCCATACCAACTTGATCTTTATGTTGTTCTTCTGTTAGATACCACAAAAAACTGATATGTTGACATCAATTACAAACTCAGTCATGAATGTAACATATCATCATAATAACATATTTACAATACTCCCCCATAGGAATATCATTGGCATTCATGCTTGCAACAATCTCTCCCTTTGGCATTGATGGCAACATAGATGAAAAACATCTAGTTCCAAGAATACCAACAAAAGATTTTTCATCTTTTCAAATCCTCTTCATCAATCATTCTCCCCCATTAATATACCTCAATGTGCTTTCTATCAAACTATTGTTCCATGTTGTACTTCTTCTAGACATACTATACTCATGCCAAACTTTTTGAACTATTATGCTTACTATTTTTCCATGTTGTTTTTCGTGCCAAAGATCTCCCACATTGACATCTATGAAAAAGGTTTTAGCAACCAACTTTATTGCATCAAACTCTAAAACAACTAATTCTTTCTTAGCTCGAGTGTCCAAAGACACTATTTAGAACAACATCCAATAAGAGTCCTAGATGACTCTATCCATCATAGATACTCCCCCATATAGGAAGCATCAACATTCCATCTAGACAAAAATTATTCTATGTTATAGTGGAATGATGCACTCTTACATCTTCTACTATTATGTAGGAAGGGGCATAACCCCAAGCATACCTCACAAATATTCAAAAGTCTCTTTGGGAAGAGGCTTAGTGAATATATCTACAATCTACTCTGTAGTGCTCGCATACTCCAATCTAATTTTCAACATATGTTACTTAATAGAAATTTGCTTAGTCCTTGAATGCAACACTAGATTCTTAGACATATTTACTATGCTTGTGTTGTCAAAATTTATAATAACAGGTTCACTAATTTCTATCCTTATATCCTTTAGCATCTAATTCATCCAAACAACTTGATTGCAATTATTTGTTGTTGCAACATATTCTAGTTCCACTATACTTTGTAATGTACAATCCTACTTCTTGCTTAACTAAGAAACCAATCTTCCTCCAAGAAAGAAGAGTTTACCATTGGTGCTCTTTATATCATACATACTGCCTTCCTAATCAACATCAATATAAGGACTTAGAGTAAAATCATTAGATTTATAATACCATAATTTGAACTTAGATGTTCCCTTTAGATATCTAAATATCCTTTTGACTACTACATAATGTGCTTCTCTAGGATTAGCTTGGAATCTTACAACAATTTCAACTACATTTTCTATATCTAGCCGTGTGTGAGTTAGATATTGCAATCCTCCAATCATAGATATATACTTTTTCTACTCAACTCTAGGTGTCTCATCCTTTATATATAACTTGTGTCTAGTTATCATAGGTATTCCAATGGGTTTGCATGTTTCCAACCCAAACCTTTTTAGTAAATCCTTCAAGTACTTAGTCTAAGAAATAAAGATTCCTTCTTTATTCTTTACAATCTGCAATCATAAAAAATAGTTCATCTCTCCTATCATACTCATTTAAAATTCTTTCTTTATCTCCTCAACAAACTTCTCACTTTCTTTATCATTTCCTCCAAATATGAAATCATCAAAAAATACTACCAAATTCATCAAACCATCATCAATTTTCTTCCAACATAGATTACGGTCTCCCATACCTTTACTATATCCAAGTTTTGTCAAATGTTTTTCCAACATTGCATATCAAGATCTGCATGCTTGCTTCAAGCCATACAATGCTTTCCTCAATTTTCATACTATGTCCTTGTCATCTATCAAAGGACATCCTTTAGGCTACACAATGTACACTTCTTCTTCAAGTTCTCTATTTAGAAATGCTAACTTGACATCCATCTGATATACTTTGAATTTCTTCTATGCTACATAGGCTAAGAATAATCTTACTACTTCTATTCTAGCCATTGGATCATAAGTCTCCTCATAATATATCCCTTCTTGTTTTGAGTAACCTTTACATACCAATCTTGCTTTGTTCCTTACAACTTTTCATTGTTCATTCATCTTGTTTCTGAATACCCATTTAGTTCCTAACACATTCTTGTTTGCTGGTCTAGGGACCAATTCCCATGTTTCATTCTTTACTATATGATCCAATTCCTCTTTCATAGCTTATTTCCAATAATCATGTTTACATGCTTCATTTGCATTCCTAGGCTCAACTTGTTAGGATAAAACCACAGATATAAATAACAATTACATGCAAATGTAACCAATAACAAAAAATAATAGATCACATAGAAAAGAACACAAGGCACCAAGATTTAACATGGTTCACCCAATTCCTGGGCTATGTCCACCAAATAGCAAGTTTGATCTTATTACAATCCAATGATTACAACCTAATTACAATCTATAATCCCTTACAACCCAATACCGCCGCAAGAACCAATTTTGCATCACAACTAAATGAAAAATACCTAACCCTAAGCCCTTTTATACAAGTATTTTATGCCACTTTAGGGTTACAACATGTTGGCCATATGTCAGCCACAACGTCAGCCACGACCTGAACCCCAAAGAATTTATGAAGTATGTACAGTACTTTCCAAATTAGTCACCAAAAACTAAAAATCTCCCACTTGGGGACTGATCAGGCTCCACACTAAACAACAATCTCCCACTTGGAGAGTGATCTTGTAGCAATACCACTACCGCATGGGGCTCCCACTGGATCAAACCACCCTAGACTCTGCTATTCTTTTATTCATGTTCAGTCTAGAAAACTAATTGAAGCTAAAGAGGAGTTTAGCTTCTCCCTTGTTACAACCTTTGTCAACATATCTACTAGATTTTCATTTGTATGTATCTTCTCCAACTTTAACTGTCCATCCTCCAAAACTAATTGAATGAAATGGTACCACAACTATATGTGTTTGGTCTTAGAATGTAGAGCTGAATTCTTTGCAAGATGAATGACACTTTGATTATCTATGAACAAATAATTATCCTTTCGAGGATGTCCCAATTCTTCCAAGAAGAACTAAAGCCATATCATCTCCTTGGTTGCCTCTGTAGCAACAACATACTCTACCTCTATAGTGGATAGAGCATTAATCTTCTATAACCTAGAAACCTAACTCATGGCGACCCCACCAACAATAAAACCATAACCTATAGTACTCCACCTAGTATTGATATCCCCTAACAAATCCAAGTTAACCTAGCCCTGTAAATCAGTAATAGAGGCCCCAAAGTGCAAACACTTATTGGATGTGTCTCTCAAATATCTGAGAATCCATTTGATTGCATTCCAATGCTCAATTCTTGGATGACTCATATACCTACTAACGACTCCCACTGCATGTGCAATATCTGGCCTAGTGCATACCATAGCATACATCAAGCTTTCTACAGTTGAAGCATAGGGTACCTTGGACATCTTATCATCCTCTTCTTGTGCCTTGGGACACATCTCCTTAGTCAACTTCAAATGACTAGGTAAAGGTGTGCTGAAAGCTTTAGCATTCTCCATAGAGAAATGTTGCAACACCTTCTCAACATAATAAGCTTGAGATAGCATTGATATTCTATTCTTTCTATCTCTAAAAATATTCATACCAAGGATTTCTTTTGCTGCCCCCAAATCCTTCATAGAAAATGCATGTGCTAACTAGCATTTTAGCCCCTTAATATGATCCATGTTAGATCGAGCTACAAGCATATCATCAATATATAA
This sequence comes from Cupressus sempervirens, assembly GCA_028749045.1. Taxonomy (NCBI): domain Eukaryota; kingdom Viridiplantae; phylum Streptophyta; class Pinopsida; order Cupressales; family Cupressaceae; genus Cupressus; species Cupressus sempervirens. The sequence goes on along the minus strand of CM053788.1, from coordinate 565,092,343 downwards.
GCATAAAATAATGTAGCTATCATCATCCAACCTCTTAAAACAAACACAGTAATCTAAATGATGCCTATTATATCCATGTTCATGCATAAAACTATCAAATTTTAGATACCATTATCGAGGTGCTTGCTTTAAGTCATATAAGCTTTTCCTCAATTTGCACCCTGTGGCTGAGCCATATATATTTCTTCATCCAAATAACCATGAAGGAAAGCTATTTTAACATCAAGCTACTCTAAATGAAAATCTCCAGTTGCCACAAGACTTAAAACAGTATGGATAGAAGTCATTTTAACAACAAGGGAAAATATCTCATCAAAATCAATTCCCTTTTTCTATACAAATACTTTTACAACTAACATAGCTTTAAATCTTTTCTTACCTCCATCCTCTTCTTTTAACCTATAAACCCACTTATTTTGTAAAGCCTTTTTACCTATAGGAAACTTGCATAAATCTCATGTCTTATTCTTCTGCAAAGAGTCCATTTCACCTTTCATTACAAACTCCCACTGAATCTTAGTATCCACCTGCACAACTTCATCATAACTTTCAAGTTCACCAGCATCAGTATGTAAAATAGAATACAAAGACGAAGAAAATCTTTGTGGAGGTTTAATTTGCCTTGTTGACTGTCTAACATTTATCGGTGTGTGTGGTATTTTTTGTTGCAATTTTTGTACATCATGAGGAATGGCTAGAATATTAGCTTTTGGAGTATCATCTAGCACTACATAATCATCTTCTGTCTTCTCATGCTGTTGCAATAGATCTTTGTACAACACTTTCTGATTGAATATGACATCCCTACTTCTTGCAATTTTATGATTTTCAAAATCCCAAAGCCTATAACCAAATTCATTAATTCCATATCCAAAAAATACACATTTCTTTGACTTAGCTACTAGCTTGGTTCTATTTTCAAAATCTATGTGAGAAAATGCTTCACAACCAAAGGTTTTGAGAAAATAATAATTCACCTTCTTACCAGTCCATGCCTCCTCTGGAATACCAAAGCCCAAAGGAGTAGAGGGAGCTCTATTAATCAAATTTACAATAGTATTGATAGCCTCCAACCACATTTGTAAGGGCAACCTGGCATGTAACCTCATGCTCCTTGTGCATTCATGCATGCAACCTCATAGTCTTGTTCATGCATTCAACCATTCCATTTTAATGTGGAGTCCTTGGAACAATTTTCTATCTAATAATACCATTAGTGGAGCAATAATATTCAAATTCATGACTACAATACTCACCACCATTATCAGATCTGAGACATTTTAATTTCTTACCAATCTCATTTTCAACCAAGCATTTCAATTTCTTAAGAGTTTGAAATACATCTAATTTTTGTCTAAGAAAATAAATCCAAACTTTTCTAGTCAAGTGTCATCAATAAATGTAACATAATAATGAGATCCTCCAAGGGAAGATACCTAAGCCAGTCCCCATACATCTGTATGCACAAGCTCTAATTTCTCCTCTTTTTTTTTCCTTCCCAATCTTTACAAAACTCACTCTCTTTTGTTTTCCATACACACAACTTTCATAGAAATCCATATTAACACATTTTAGACCTAGTAAAACTTTCTTTGGATGAAGTACTTTCATACCTTTCTCACTCATGTGCCCATGTCTATTATGTCATAGTGCTATATTAGAATCTATAGCAACTATTTGTTATCCCTACTCAACTACAACAATTGTTCCTGAACATTCATTTTTCTTTGAAACAATCAAAGTAGAAGGAACAATATGACTTGCAAAAAGATATAAGTTGCCTACTTTCACACCTTTTGCCACTATAAGGGAACCTTTTGAAACCTTCCAATTTTTATCATTAAAAGTAACTACACAACCCTCATCACTGAGTTGTCCTGCTAAAATTAAATTCCTACTCAACCTTGGAGCATGTCTTACCTCATGTAGTAGCGAATGATTCCCATTCTACAACTTAATCTTAATTTTTCCCTTTCCAACAATCTGACAGGGTTCATTATCCCCCAAATAAACAAGCCCAAAATCCCCTTAGACATAATCAATGAAATAACCTCTATGAGGTGTAGCATGAAATAAAGCACCAGAATCTAAAACCCATGAATCATCAACACTTTCTAAAGATTGAAGCAAATCATGCTCTGTAGATTTTTTATTGACCACATTTGCCTCCATATCTCCATTTGATTTAACTCCTTCATTTTTCTTTTGATTCCAACAATCTTTCTTTTTATGACCTAGTTTCCCACAATACTAGTAGTCATTTGGTCCTCTCGATTGAAACCTCTTCCCCTTTGACTTTCCTCTTGATTTTTTATGATTTCCAGAGTTACTTCCTCTCTCAGTCATTCTGAACCTACTTTTTACATTCAAAGAACTTCCTAATGTAGATCCACTTGAGGATTTCCTACGAGTTTCCTCACTCAAAACAACATTGATCACATCATCATATTTTAGGGTACTAGATCTAGGAACAAAATTATTCACAGCCATTACCAAGCCATTCTAGCTTTCAGGCAAAGAACACAAAATCAAGAAAGCCCTAATTTGTTCATCAAAATTGATACCCACAGAAGATAACTGACTTGTAGTAATATTAAACTCATTTAAATGATCTCTAATAGATCCATCTTCTACCATTTTCATATTAAATAAATGCTTCATGAGAAATACCATGTTTAAAGTGGAGGGCTTTTCATACAGTATCGCTAGGGTTTTTATCAACTCTTTTGTCATCTTCAATTTTGTAAAATTAAATGCCACTAATGGTGCTAGACATAACCAAATGCTTCCAAGTGTCTTCCTATCCAAATGATCCCATTCATCATTTTACATAGATCCTTGATTCTTGGCTTTGCCTTCCAATGGCTTCCATAAATCCTTTTAATAAAAATAATCTTCCATTTGCATCTTCCATAACTTGAAATTTTTCCCATTAAACCTATCAACCCTCAACTTAACCTCATTTTCCATCACTCCCACTCAATCATGAGACTCCCACTTAACTGTGAGACTTTCCTATAGAGGATAACTAAAAGGCAACCTCACTTTGATACCACTTGTTAAGATAAAACCATGGATAGAAATAAAAATTACTTGCAAATATAACCAATAATAAAAAATAATAGATCACATAGAAAAGAACACAAGGCACCAAGATTTAACATGGTTCACCCAATGCCTAGGCTACATCCACCAAACATCAAGTCTAATCTTATTACAATCTAGTGATTACAACCTAATTACAATTCGTAATCCCTTACAACTCAATAGCGCTACAAGAACCAATTTCACACAACTTAATAAAAAATACCTAACCCTAAGCCCTTTTATACAAGTATTTTATGTCACTTTAGGGTTACAACATGACGGCCATATGTCGGCCATAGTTAGCCACAAGAAATTATGAAGTATGTACAATACTTTCCTAATCAATCACCACAAACTAACACAACTTGAGATATAGAGCATAGTTTTTCATTGACTCTACTTCTTATCATCAAACCTTTGTTTTTGCTTCTGATGATCTACTCAAATGGGTGATTCTTTATCATATTCTTTCTTGAAGTAGGATTTTCTATCTCAACTCTTAGCTCTACTAAAGGTTCTGAGCTTTGTTCCTATCTTGGCTCTCCTTAATTCTAAAAATCATTATTAGTTTGAAGAAATACCTCATCATTCATTGTCTTAGTAACAACAACATCATCTAAATTATAATCAACTATTCTCTCTTGTATCCTAAATTTCTCATCAATTCTCACATTTTCACTTTCCATAATAGTATTAGTTCTCTAATAGAGTTATCCAAGATTATTGTGCCTCAATAATCAGGTTTTTTCCCTAGTAAACAATTTCTAGACTCCATTATTGAGGTTCATGAAGTTATTCATTCCCTTGAAGTTGGTAAATAGGATGGTTTTTTGCTCAATCTTGATCTATCTAAGGCTTATGAAAAGGTGGATTGGGGGTTTTTGGATAGGATTCTTGAAGCTTTTGGTTTCAATGCTAGAGTAAGAATGATTATATCTCAATTTTTTTCCACCCCTTCCTTTGTATTCATGGTTAATGGGACCCCATTTGAATTATTCAAACCCTCTAGAGGCCTCTATTAGGGTGATCCTTTATCCCCTATCCTCTTCATCATTTAGGTTGAAGGTTTGGGTAGGCTCATACATTTCAAAAGAAGCAAAGGAGATTTAGTAGGCCTAAAAAATTCTTCTGGTACCTTGGTTTTCACTCACCAAAAAATCATGGATGATACCATTTTTGGGGATGAGGTGTCAGTTAAAGAAGCTAAGATTGTGAAAAGCATCTTGAACACTTATTCTGAGGCTTCTAGGTAGCTCATCAACTAGGATAAGAGTCCGGTTTTCTTCTTCAACACCCCTTTAGATAGATAGAAGAAAATTGTTGGCATTTCAAGTTGTAATATTTGGGCCTCCCCTTGTAGACTAAACCTCATGAAAGCTTTTTGGATAACCTCATTGATAGATTTAATAGAAAGCTTGCAGGATGGAAAGGTATCACTCTTAGTCAGACAGGCAAAGTGTTGATGATTAAATCCACCTTTTAGAACTTACCTATTTATGCTCTTAGCCTCTTCTCTATCCCTTCTAAGTTGGATCATCATTTGGAAGCTATTTAGAGGAATTTCATGTGGGCAAGCACCAATGAGAACAATAAATACCCTCTCGTAGCTTGGGAGAACATTTGTAGACCAAAGAAAAAGGAGGACTGGGAATTAGGAAGCTAAAATAGTTCAACTACGCTCTTCAAGAAAAATAGATTTGGAGACTCTTCAATTACAATGGTGAATGGAGAGATATATTGAAGTTAAATTGTGTTGCTAATCTCAATCTCAAATAGTTCATCGGCAGGGATCCTGACCATAGGGGCTCTAACATCTAAAATGGTCTCCTGAGGATGAAGAGATTAGCCTTTGAGAAAGAAAAATGGCAATTGGATAATGGTGAAGATATTTCTTTCTAGCATGATGGCTAGCTTAGATCTAGACCTCTTTGGAACATAGAGCCTTTTAATAGAAGGGCTAATATGTGTATTGAAAGATTTGGGAGCAATGTGAGTGACTACAAGATCCATAATGAGTGGATTTAATTAGCTAAGATGTCCTAGGAGCTCAAGCCACTAATGGACATGATTAGGCATATTGCTTTTCCACACAACAAAGATTCCATTATCTAAGGGGAGACTATTAGTCACATTTATACTGTGCCCTCTAGCTATGAGACTTTGCAAAACCTTGGTTTGACACATATGTGGGCCAAAGCTTCATACCGAGGGCTCATCCCAATAATTAATATTTTCTTCTAGATTATACTTCAAAAGCATATTCTTATAGTGGAAACCTCACCAAGAGGGGAAATATGATTCTTAACAAATGCATTTTATGCAAAAATCATTGTGAGAGTATAGAGCATATTTTTATCCATTGTCCTTTCATCAACACTATCTGGTCTCTTTTCATGTCTTTTTTCAACATGTCTTGGTGCTTACCTTCAAACATTTTGGGTCTCTTTGAACAATGGTACCTTGGGATGTTAGGGAGTGACAACATGGCTTTGTGGAACTAGACCTTACTGTTGGAGTTTTAAAACTACTAAGCAACAAAATGCTCAATACCAAGATGACATTACTCACACAATCTAAAGACTAGCCAATTCTTATTAACAATTGTATGTGCAAACCATTTGGGCCCAACTCCAACAAAACCAAGGGTGGTTTTCTACTCTTCAGGCTCTGCAAAACTAGGGTGGGTATACCCACGGATGGTTCAAGACTGGGAAACATTGTATGAGGATTTTTTTAGTTTCATTCTGATTCTCATCTCAAATCCTCAAATACATGCATAATTCATGACAATTTATTAAACACATACCATATAACAGATCTGGCCAAAATTCTTCTATAGATCTATAGGTGTTCTTAGCAATAGTGGCTAATTGAAGCTAAAACATTCCATGCAAACAATTATTGGCCAACTTTGAAGATCTACAGGAAATAGAAGTAAAATTGATTATAATTCTGCATTTGAAAACCATTCATGACACATTTTTCTTCTAGTTGAATCAATTTGACCAGTGCCTAATCCATTAGGGTTCAGAGTCTACTACAAATTCTTAGATCAAATTTGTTGCCTTACAACAAATTTTATCAACCATTCTTATTAGAATTCATCATTCAAAAATCCTTTCCACTACTACAGCAACCTTATCAAATTCATCAAACCTTTTACTTAATTCATTGAACTAATAGCCGTGATGAACAGATATACAAGCTAACTAGATTGCATTCAATTGCACAAGCCTTTACTCATACAATATCAAAATAACCAAGTAATCAAAAGGAGACAAAATTTAGAAAGAACTGATATGGGGACAACTCATAATTTGTATTCATTTTCTTTGAAAATTGTATACATTTATAGTAAACTCAGAATGACCTTAGGAGGAAACATAGGGATCATTCTATTATTCATGGATTCTCAAGAATTAACAGAGAAAATACATCATAAACTTGCTCCAAACATGGGATCAAAAATAGACTAAGTATATCACTTAGAAAAAATAGAATTTGAACCCTTTCTCTAGCCCTAGAATCTCACTTATATAGTGTGAGATGCAACAACCTTCAGGCTAAGAGAAAATGGCAGGTGTCTTTTACAAAGTTTTACATACACCCATCACAACAAGACAACACTGCAAATAATAGAAAGACTGGTACATCGAACATTCCTTTGTGGGCCCACTTCTATTATTCCCTTTGGAAAGAAAAAATATTATGATCAAATTCCTTTAGCGCTCTGGTTCCTTGGGATAGGTGGCCATCAAATGTGATAGTGATGAGTCATCTCTTGCTACCTAAGGATACTCTTTGTCTTTATCATTGGTGGCAGAGGTGGGTTCTACTTTTGTACCCTCTTCTTTGTAATCATCCTCCACCTCATCACCTCCTTCTATCTATTATGAAGAGAAAAACTCTTCTTTCCACTTATTATAGGTAATATCTGCCGACCAATAAAAATTCAAGGCTTCTCTTTGTACAGTTATCAATTAATTTGCAATTGCCTCCATATACACTAATTCCTTTCTGATGGAGTTATAGAATATTTGCACTTTAACCAACTCCTCATTTGTCATAGCCCATAACAAGTGTCTAATTTCATTTATAACTTCATTTATCCTCTCACAAAAAAATCTCATCTAACTCCCTTTTCCATTCCTCCTTTTCCTTTATTTTATCAATAGTTTCTAATGCACAAGGGAATAAATCAAACTTTTCTGCAATATACTTGTAAAAACAAATAGTTAGTCTTTTTTGAAAAGAATTTTTCTTATCATCAAATCCTTGCAATTTATTGAACAAGTCAAATATTTTTTTCTATTTGATGATAGGGGAGTTGGATGAGAGATATACACATAGTAGTGATATCTTCATTTCTTTCTATCCACTTCTACACAAGAGGTCTGAATACAACTTCATCTCTCTTTAATTCAACCCTAATGGATGTAAGCCTTGCCAATAAATCAAAAAATTATGACCACTCAATTCTATCTACTAAATACATTATACCCTACCTTATTTTCTCCTCAAACTGATTATTTAGTTCTACATGCATTGCATACAACTTATTCTTTTCTTCTTCAAAATCCTCTGTACTGTAGAACAGTGGCCTTTTAGGGGTATCTGGTACCTCAATAATTGGAGTGGACTTGAAAGGTTCAATAGGTGGCCTAGGAGGGTATGTAATCTTGGGTTTACTAATCTCTACTATTTTTCTTTTCCCCAGTACCTTCTCCATTTGGGATACTTTGTTTTCCAATTACTGTATCTGCGTACCCCTTTCCACATATGCTTTCAAAACTTCTTCAAACCTAGCATTGAGTTGGGAAAATCTATCTTCTTCCTAGCCAGATACAACACTACCAAATTTTAGCATTTCTAAGGCCATTCCTATTATTTGCTTACTACCTACCTCACTAGCCCTAAAAATTGTCAATGCACCAGTATGCTCTACAATGGAAATTTCTTGCATTCTAATCTTGTCTCTTTTTTCAATTGACCAAATAACAAGGGATTGGTGGTCATCACTAAATTTGACTCCTCTATGAGCCTATAATACCTCTTCTTTAGTTTTAAATTGGATGTCCTTTTGCTTCCTGACTGAATCAAAAACCATGGCATTCACTATATCCCATTCTGGCAACATAAGGACTCCTAACTATTTAATTATTTTCCTTCTAGCCTTAGGGATAAATTGAGCAAAATCATTCAAAAATTTAGACTTTACCTCATCCTTAATAGCATAATCTAATTTATTAGGTTGTTCTGCCTTTATTTTTTCACAAGTCTTCTCAAAATTTCCTATATTTAGCCTCCACAAAAATTGTGCAAATGCTCTAGACATCACAAAATTTTCATCATTAAAAAATCTCTTAGAGTCTTGGGCAACTATAGGGTCAATCTCCTTACCTTGGTAATCAGAAACAGTTAAATCCAAGGAAGGTGTAGGTGGTTCCTGAGGCTCTCCAATCTCCAAATCTATGGAGGTAACAATCACATCTCCCTCTCCAAAAATTTGTCTAAGTTATTCTCTTAGAGATGTTTCATCATTAATTCTGATTGGAGACTAGCTTGGGGAATATTGTTCCACTTGGGAAGAAGACCCCTACTCTAATTTTTACCTTTTTGGAGAGTTGGCTACAGATGGACTTCCTGACCTTGGCCTCTGATGCAAGGGTGCCTATTGCACACTTTGAACCATGACATAACCTACCCTTCTCTGCAATGTATACTAGCCAGGAGCCACTATATTTTTACTATTTACCTTCTTTTTTACTTCTACAGCCTTGTTTGGATATGCCTTGACATATGCATCCTTCTTCTCATTCATGGCTTGTATTATCACAACAAAATTATTCATTAATTTCTACATCTTGGCTCCCCAATATTTCTTTTCTTTCAATGGATCATAATGGAGGTCAATGGCATTAATAAATTCTAGGGTTTTGTTATATACTATCCATTTCTCCTTTCTCAATTCATGCTCTTGCAGAGTAAAAACATTTTTGATCACATCCTCCGGATAGTATACTTGTTGCACCATGCGGGAAGCTTTTATTCTCTCTTAAGAGATCATAGAATCCTTCAGGGTTAGTAAATCTAGCATGAGATTCTTCCATGTTATATCTATCTAAAAACAAATTAAGGTGCTCTTAGCCTTTCCTGACAAAAATAAAATCATGCACTATAGTAACAATTGGAAAGAAGGTACCCTCCTTAGATAATTCCCTTTCATCTATAGTGGCTATCTACCATAAGAGCTCAGCTATCCCTATCTTCAAAGGCACATGGAAAGGTAGATAATGAGGCTTTCCCAAAAAGCCATATATTCTTCTAACTATTGAGACATTATAAGGGATTATATCCCCTTAGTTATGACTAACCAATAGTCCTTGTGCATGGTCCTTGGGTCTAACTAATTCTAACAGTGTTTGTGGAATTCTAGGGTTGTCTCCTCTCAAAAGTAATCTAAGCTTTGATGTAAAATATCTGTCAAACCTCAAATAACTGGCATCTGTGGCTTTTGAGGTCATATTCACACTCCACAACTATACTAGATTCCTCTGTCCATCCTTGGTTATTTCCAACTCTATGCCCTTAGAGAAGAAGGTAAATCGCTTGTACAAGCATACATGCATAAGCAATGAATACCAACAGAATGGTTTGTTCACTTTTCCCCTTGCTATTCCCACCAAACCATTGTGAATCTCCTTTGCAAGGTGTTAGTGAATAGATTTTGTCCTTTTAATTGGTTTACCAAATTGACTCTATACCCCAAATATCACAAAGAACAAAATCATTCATTGCAGTTGAGGAAGCATTCTTATCCTGCTTTACACTTCCTCTCTAAATTTCTAAAGGTACAGCTCCCTTATTAGATTTGAAATGAATTTGAAATCACTTTCACACTTTTCCCAAAGTGCATAAAGATCTCTCAACTACTCCTGGGTAGTGAGGTAATTATATAAAAAAGAAAAGGAAATGCTCAAAGATGAACAGACTGAACTAATGTAGAGAAGAAAATTCACTTCAAAGAATGAACCTCCGCTTAAATTTTAACATGTATCATTGACAATAAATGAAAAATAACTTTTAAAGAACTTACAATCAAACAACAGCAGTTTGGGATTTTCGAAACGTCGAATCACATTCACAAAGTAATAATAATTCAACACTCTAAACACAAAGTCTCAAAGCATAATTTAAAATTCTCCATATATGTATATTCAAACTTTAATGCACCAAGTCCTTGAAAGCCAAAACATTCATATACTAATTCCCAAAATACTGTTATTAAAATCAAATCTATGTTAAAATATTGCTATCTAATCTCTATTTTCTATCTCCTATTTGCTTCCCCACTGAAAAAAAACACAGTTCAATGCCCTAGGATTTATAGTTTTTCAAACCCGAAGGGCCTCCATTAAAACCCAACCCTATCGGATTGGTACAAGAAATAGTTATAAAACAAAAAAAATAGTTATCAAAAAGAAAGCCCCAACTAGTGACCGTTCAACTCCCAGTATCTGCGTCAGTTTTCTCCTCTCCTCCAACAGTTTGATGCACCAGCTTCAAACGGCGAAACGTGGATCCAAACTCCTATGTAGCATGGAAGTATGGGTTCTTCAAGCTCATCACCTGGGCTCTGCATGCATCTTTCTACCACTTATACTCTTTTATCTTTCGGTTCTGATGTGGCATCAAGCTCTCATTAAGATGCAACATAGATTCAATGCTTGCCAAGGAGGTGAAATCATCAGCCTTCAACGATTCTTCATCCCTGATCTATTCTACTGCCCTGGTGAAACTCTTGATTAATGTTTCAATGTCTATATTCCCTTCCTCGAATTGTAAGATGCCCGTAGGATTGACAATATTTATGTCCTTTACTAGCTCCTCGTGCATTCCGGTGATTTTACTTTCGATGCTTTGTATTTCTTTGATGGTCTCTTTGTAAATGGACTCTTTCCAACACATATTGTTCTTCAGAATGAAAAGTATGCAGGGGTCCACGGCTTTCATAGGATTTTCACTCAGGAATTTGGGGACCCTGAAATATTTAGCCTCTAAGACCTATAGAACCACAGCTTGATAGCGTGATAATTCTATTTCCCATATTGGGATCAAGGTTTGAATCTCCCATAGAAGCATCTCACCTTCGGAGTAGATGCTGACAACTTCAAAAATGAACTTATTTCCTTGATTTATTATGTTATTCGCCCAGTTAGTCATAGCATCAATTAATAGTCTTCCTTTCTGCATCTGTTTCATCAATTGTTGGCTCTCAATAGAGTTGGGGTCAAAAGGTTGTGGAACCTAAATTATAGGAGAATTGCCTAGGTTGATCAGAGAATCGATATATGCGGCCATCGTCACCGCCATTGCCTTTAGCTCTTTCTTTTCCTTGGAATCTCTCTCTGATTGTGTGAGCATGTGGTCAGCAGAGAACTTAAATAAATTGTTTCCAGTACTCCTATTTATAGAACCTAATTCAAAAGAAGTAACTTGGAACCCTTCATCCTCGATCTCCCCAGATTCTTTCTTTTGTTTATAAGTGGCCACCTCTGCTGTGATTTTTCCTGTCACCGATTTTTTGGTGAGACAAGCATCCGTTTTTACTTTCTTTGTCTTAGAACCTCTGGCTGCATATCTAGTGACTATGTCCTTTACTAGTGTGGATATCGGCTGCAGACTCCATTTCTTGTTGATTGAATTTGACAACCATGAAGGGACAGAAGAAGTGGTTGATGTTACCTGAGTGTCCCGAGTTGGAGTTAAGAATTTAGGCTGATCTATTCTTGGGGCTTCAATGAATTGGACTTCACCATCTACTTCGTCAGGGGAAACAAATTTATCATCTAAACTTTCCCCCTGAGATGTCATCTTCTATTTCTAAACACTAGGCTACTTTGAGACTTTGAATTTGGATTGGGATCTCGTCCTCGAAGCCATAGCTTGCGAATGGGGAGAGGATCTTATTTTCTTTTCTAGAATCGGTATATCCCCTACAATATGAGAAAATGGAATGTTAGATTGAAGTGGTCCTCAGGAAGAAATCACCCTAGGAGTAGACTCATTGATATTTCCTCCTTTTTTCCTCTGTAGCCAGTCATCTGTATAGGTCAATATGGATCTAGCTCTCAAATTAACATCATCTTCCTCCTCTTTGCTCCAGTCTACTACTAGAAACTTTGGCTCATTTGATTCTTCCCAACTAGGTTTAATTTAGTATGAATTGTCTTCAATAATTCCTTGTGTTTTGAACTTCAATCTGAATGAATTGATTTTTTGTATGGTTAATCTAGAACGGTCTTTCTTCAAGACCTCTTCTTCATTTCCACAGTCTCTCCATAGATCTTCTAAATGAGGCATGTCCAAAAGATTTATTTCAAGGCCAAGGGTTAGAGTCGCATATCCCCTACTATCAAAGTTTCTCCTGCTGTGGTAGAAACCAAGATTGAATCCCAGCAAATTGTTTCCAATGATGGAAGCATTATTCATATTAGCATAGACTAAGGAGTCTAGTGCAATAGGGAAAGCTATTTCCCAATTCTCCTAAGGAAGATTGTCTTTAATGACCGAGAAAAGTTGTCTGCATAATTCAGCCAAAATGAAACAATTGAGAGCATATCGGGGTAATTTCAGAGGTTCATCCTCAAAGCCTCCAACTCTTAAATATGTGAACCTGGGAAATTAGATGAAATGACTCCCATATTGTTGAACTAGTTTTTGTGCCTCAGAAGAAAGTCGTGGCATGTGAACACAATTTATAGTCAAATAAACACTTCCATACACTACATCATGCACCTTACAGAAATCTTCTAAAACTCGGTCTTTCTGCAAAAAAGGACAATACTAAAAAATGGTTATTTCTTCGTTCCATACCCCATGTGGAAGGATAGTGAGATCACATGTACAGACAATACAATAAGTCAATTATGAAGCCATATAGAAACCCTCACGAGATTCTTTGGCCCTTTTGAGTTGATTCCTCAAGGCATTGGCAATGATCTTTGCCCAATCCATCCACTGCTCGCCTTTCAAGATAATTTCAATATATCTATACATCCATTCTTCAAAAAAATACACATTAGCTAAACCCTTCACCCTGTTCAATAATACAACCAGGTCATTTATATGGGGTTTCATGTGATCTTTTGTAATGACTTTGGGTAGCCTAGACCCACCTCCATAGTTAACTTCGGTCCATTTTCTGGCAAGGGTGTTTCGAAAAACGTTAGGGGTTTCCTGGTATTCAACCAAAGCTTGAGTGGGTGAAAATGAGGCAAAGGTATTTGATATTAATCGTAAAATAGATGAAATGGTTTCCCTTGAGATAGAAAGTATTGTGTTGCCATTCGCATCTATTATGCTTCTACTCCTAACATCGTAATGGTCAATGCAAAGTTGTAGAAGTTCAGGGCTTATGAAAGCAGGAGGAAAGGCAGCGGCTTCAATCAACCCACTTGTTAACACTTCCATGCACCCCTTAACCTCTTTGGTATTCTCAAGAAAATTCATTTGCAACTTTTCCACATTTACCCCTTCTAAATTTGTATCACAGATCACTGGTCTCTTACATTCTAGGCTAGAAGCATTGCCAAAAAAGTGCAAAAATGACTTCATTTTAAACCAAACAAGCAAAACCTCTACTAGGCAATCCTTTGGAAAACAACAGATTTGCAAAAAAAAACAAAGATGTCTAAATTCTCACCTACTTTTTGCTGAATACCAAACGACTTCCTCTACCTTCCTTAACAGCTCCTTCTCTATTACAAAGTAGTTTACTAAGCTACTGAATGGTTTTATTAAAGGAAAGATTTGCATGTGGAAGTACTAGATCGTTAATGGACATGATGACATATCACCTCATATCAACCTTGGCACGTTTGAAACATTATAGCATGAGCTTTTCATTTAATGATTTCCCTTTTCACATAAATCAACAATAATTGGTTTTGTACAATATCCGATCATCCTTCAAGACGAAGATCTTTTCTCCCACTCCTAATGATGATGACTTGCTCCTTGGAAAAAGAACAAAATCTTTTGATTTTTTATATCTAACACAAGCCTTAATTGATTGTGGAAAGGCAGTGCACCGTATTTTAGAAACAAATTATTTCCATCCATTCTGATCAAGAACTACTTTGAACTGCTTTGAACTGAGACTCAAAGTGGTTCAAAGTGCTTCAATGAAGGCCACCGCATAAAGAGAACTGCCTGCCAAAGGAAGAAGCATTAGTATGAAAATCTTAGGTTGAACTACTTCGAACTACTTTGAATTAACGTTCAAAGTGGTTCAAAGAAAGCATATCACAACTGTGAAAGCTTGTGACAACAACTTCATGGGGCAGAGAAGGAAAAGTGATGGGGAGAAGACTTCAAACAAATATAGGTAGAGGGAGGTTGAAAGAGGTCCTTAGGAAAAGAATTAGGCAACTCTACACACAACTAACAGGGGCTCTGACTGGGGACTGTGTATGTGGAATACACAGAGAACTCAGAAAAAGGGGAACAAAAATAGAACAAAAACAAATAGGAAAGAAAGCAAGAAGAACAAGATGGACTAAATATGAAAAATTGCTATGTACATGGCAGGGAACATCAAAACTCAGAATTTGACCAACTTCAAATCTTGCCCATTATATGTAAAAGGCAGATTTGTTCCGTCTTGATATCTCAATCGAAAAGTATTAGGGCCAACAATCTCTGAAATGAAGAATGGACCTTTCCAAAGGGATTCAAATTTTCCATGTGTTCCTTTTGGTTCTTTCCTCTTATCCCACAAGAGTACTTCATCATGCTTAAGGAAATTTCTTGGTCGAGCTCTTCTGTCAAAGATACATTTTACATTTATCTAATGTTCTGTGATATGGTCAACCAGTTTGCATCTCTCATTTTCCAACTTGTGCAGATACATGACTCTTTTTTCCAATGAATTCTTAAAGAATTGATCCTTTATGACTGATTGCAATTTTGCAGCTGATAACTCCAAAGGTAAGGATATCTGGGCCCCTATCCCATATACTAGTTCAAAGGGAGCCATTCCAATGGCTCTTTTTGGTGTAATTCGATCTGCCCATAATGCTTCATAAAGTCTCTTGTTCCAATCTCAGAAATTATCAGAAACCAATTTTTTAATGATGGCCACTAGATTTTTATTGCTGGATTTCGCTTGCCCGTTCCCTTGTGGGAAGTAATCTGATGAATGAGCTAAGGATACACCATGTTCATAACAGAAAAGAGATATCTCTTCTGATGAAAAATAAGTGGCATTATCTGAAACTATTTTCTGAGGTACACCAAATCTGACAAAAATCTGCTCCATCAAGAATTTGCACACTACTTAGGAGTTAGATTTCTTTGTTGGTATCGCTTCCACCCATTTAGTAAAATAGTTTTTTGCTGTTAAAATGTAAGTATGTTCGACACTTGATGGAGGATTTATGGGTCCAATAAAATCAATACCCCATTGTCGGAAAGGCTCATCAATTACCACAAGCCTGAGCGGCAATGCTGCTAATTGAGGGCATCCAGTAAAAAGCTAACATTTTTAGCAGTTTTTCACAAATTTATAAGCATCTTTGAACATGCCTGGCCAGTAGAAACAAATCCTGAGAATTTTAAAAGCGGTAATAGTGGATGACAAGTGTCCTCCGCAAGCCTCTGAATGATATGCTTTTAACAATTTTTTCTGTTGTTCTGTGTCCACACACCTTAAAAAGGTCCCATCGATTCCCCTCTTATAAAGAACACCATTTGAAATCACATATTTCACTGCTTTCAATCTTAAATTCCATCTCTCTTTATGATTCATATTTTTTGGGCATTCACTGTATGATAGAAAATATGCAATGTCTGAGAACCAAGAATTTGTTAGGCTAACCAATAAGACTGCAGGGGTTTCCTCGAATTTATCAGGGGATGTGTCTCTACATTCAGCTATCGATTTTCACAGACCACGCCCTCTTACCAGAGAAGTAGGCTTGATAGTTAGATCATATTCTTGGATTTTAGTCACCAAAACTGCCCATTTATTCATCCCTACTTCTTGTTGAGTTAAAACGCTTTTGACTACAGTTTCAGGTACAAACACGATAGAATGAGAATGTAGGATATAATACCTAAATTGTTTCAATGCCTTTACTACAGCAAATGCATGTTTTTCAATAGCAGTGTAATTCAATTTATGCCTCTTCAGGGGAACACTCATAAAGGCGATGGGAGCCTCTTCTCCTTCATCATTCTACTGAGTTAGAATACTGAATAGAGACTGTTCAGAAGCATAACAATAGATAATGAAATCCTTTTCAAAGTTAGGACTCACTAGCATTGGGGCATTTGCAATAGCTGTTTTGATGTCTTCGAAGGCCCTTTTACCCTCCTCTTGCCATCTGAAAGGACATTTTTTGCTCATCATATCCAGCATATATTTCACCTTATTAGAGAATTCAAGTACAAAATTTCTCAAGAAATTGATCTGACTGAAGAAAGATTTCATGTCGCTTCTATTGGTAGGTAGAACCAATTTTTGTATGCCTTTCACCCTCTTAGGATCAATTTTATGCCCTCTTTGGAAACAATATGCCCGAGCAATTTACCTTCTTCCACGAAGAACACAAACTTTTTAGGGTTCAAAGAAATACCGTGCTATCTGCATCTACCCAGTGCTTTTTCCAAATCTCTCAAATAATGTTTCCTCCTTTTCAAATAGACAGTCAAATCATCAAGATATATAACAATTATCCTATCTCGGAGATCCTTGAAGGAGGAGTTCATAGCACACCGAAAAGTGGCCCCAGCGTTAATTAGACCAAAAGGCATTTGGTTATAAGTGAAGGTGCCCCAAGGAGTGATGAAGGCTGTCTTATGTTGATCTTCTGAGGTGACACTGATCTGATTATATCCTGAATAGCCATCAAGCATAGACCTTACTTCAAATCTAGAAACTATTTGTAGGACTTGGTCCATAGTAGGAAGTACATAGTTGTCTTTGAGGCTTGCTTGATTCAAATTCCTAAAATCCACTCAAATTCTTATTTCCCCATTCTTTTTCCTTACAGGGATGATATTTGCCACCCATGTTGAATGATGTATTGGGTAAATTATACGAGCCTTCAACATCTTTTCCACTTCTCGAAAAATGGCTTCTAAAACCTTGGGGTTGTAATTCCTAAGTTTCTGTCTAAAGGTGGTAGCCCCTGGTTTCAACGATATATGATGCACAAATTTGTCGTTTCTGAAATTTTTTAAATCACTATAACTCCATGCAAAAACATCATGATATCTAATTAAGAGTTTAGACAACTTCTCCTTTTCCTCTACAGAACAAGTTCATCCTATAGAAATCCACTTAGGATTTTCTCATTCCCAATGTTGATCTTGTCAAGTTCTTCTTCTTTCTTATCAGAGTCAACATCTTTATTAAGAGTGCTATCATCTTTTCTACCAAAAATATGTTCAAGGGAAACCAAACCTTTAGGGATCCTATTTGCTGAGAGCTGAATCACCTCGCCTATTTCCATTGATTCTTCCCCAATGGTTTTACCACAATGTTCAGACCCTTCAAAGAAGGTTTCAACGAAATCGCTAGCGCATGTTATAAATTCCTTTAATTGTGCATCATCATTAAAAACTTGCCAATGGTTAACATTGTCTCAGACCTTAGGTCTATAAATCACTTCAATCCTATAAGTATCACTTTTGAATTTAGGATGTGGTAGTAGTAGTGACGCTCAGACAGCTAAGGAGTCAGCTTTTGTGTTTTGAACATGAGGAATGAATTCAATAGAGAATGCTTCAAATGATTTGATTTCATTCCACACTAAATTTCTATAATGTTTCAATCTATCATTTTTCACTGAAAACTATTTTCTCACCTGCTTCACAATGAGTTCAGCGTCACCTTTCACCTTGAGGCAATTTAATCCTTTAGCTTTGGCTTCCTATAAACCTAGAAGCAAGGCTTCATATTCTGTAGTGTTATTGGTATTATGAAAGTCTAGCTTAGAAGAAAAAGGAAAAACTTTCCCAAAAGGTGAAATGAGAACAACGCATGCACCTGAGCCTGAATTCGAGCAGCTTCCATCAAATTCTAGGGTCCATAAAGTGTGTTCTGAACTTACCTCTTCTCTCTGTTCTTCTTTGCATGGCTCTTCAGGCAAAATAATATAATTTCTGAACTGACATTCTTCATACAATATCTGTGCTTTAGGATTACCAGAGGGTACTACAGTATATTTATGCTTGGGTTCAGGTTCGAGCTTTATTTTCTTCTTCCCAACAGGAATATATGCTTCTGACCAATCCATTTTAATTTCTCCCCCCATGTTAGTCATAGCATCAATTAACAGTCTTCCTTTCTGCATCTGTTTCATCAATTGTTGGCTCTCAACAGAGTTGGGGTCAAAAGGTTGTGGAACCTGAATTATAGGAGAATCGCCTAGGTTGATCAGAGAATCAATATATGCGGCCATCATCACCACCATTTCCTTTAGCTCTTTCTTTTCCTTGGAATCTCTCTCTGATTGTGTGAGCATGTGGTCAGCAGAGAACTTAAAGAAATTGTTGCCAGTACTCCTATTTATAGAACCTAATTCAAAAGAAGTAACTTGGAACCCTTCATCCTCGATCTCCCCAGATTCTTTCTTTTGTTTATAAGTGGCCACCTCTGCTATGATTTTTCCTATCACTGGGTTTTTGGTGAGACAAGAATTCATTTTTACTTTCTTTGTCTTAGAACCTCTGGCCGCATATCTAGTGACTATGTCCTTTACTGGTGTGGATACCGGCTGCAGACTGCGTTTCTTGTTGATTGAATTTGACAACCATGAAGGGACAGAAGAAGTGGTTGATGTTATGTAATGCCCCACCCAGAGATCCTTGGAAACAAGGATTCAAATCAAGCCGAGATATTTTTTTTTTTACAAGTATGAATGCACATGACAACATCATACAGGGATCACAAAGATCGCAATGGAAGACTTCAACACAATCCCGGCAACCAATGAATCTTCGAACACCACTACCAAACTGACACACCCAAAAAAAAGCCAACAACCACCACAACAATATGAGGGCACAAGAAATGACCACTCATAAATAAAACACCAAGCTGGGGTAAAATGCAGAATCCCAAAATTTGGCTAAGCCTGAAATCTTGAAGCCCTGAAAATTGGCTAAGTCTGGATTTTTGAAGCCCTGAAATTTCCTAGAATCCATAACTTATCTCTAAGAGGTCTGAAACCTATCACAAACGATTTGTTGGATATATTAAAATATATCTTAAGTATAAGGACTTATACTTAAACGATATATTTTAAACCCCAAGAGACTAAACCAGAAACACGAAAACTCGATTTCAAGAGAAACTGACAGAATGCAAAATGCAACAGCATAGGGTTGAAGAATGCCCAAAAGGGTATCCAAAACCACTCTCAAAAAGATCGGATCACGAAGAAAAGTGCCCACTGATGGCACGCGCAGGTTTTAACCAAAAGGCGTGCGACACTTCTCCCTTACTGCGTCCGACACTTCTCAAGAAGGCGTGCGATACTGGAAAAGTATCAGGCGACATTTCTCATAAAGCCATGCGACACTCTTCCAGTGTCGTATGACACTTCTCCAGTAATGCGTGCGACACTTTACAGTATTGTACAACATTCTTTCTATGGGCGTGCGATACTTTATCAGTGTCGCACAATGCTGAACAAATGTCACCCATAGAAAGTAAAAACACTTCCAGAACTCAAAAATGGGGAAAAACCAACAAAAGAACCTCCACACCAGGGAGTACCGAATCCACAAAGGCTCGAGGAATGAACACTCGAGTGCAAGAACAACACAGAATGAAGAACACCAAACCATCTAAACTACAGAGGCAAAGAACACACTGAAAATAAGCATTGCAGAGAACAAAAGCAACATCGCAATGAACAGAAATGCATCTCAAGAACAAGACAACCAAACTAAGTAGGCGGTTCCTCCCAACCGTCAATAGCATCATAAGACCATCATGGGTCCTAGCCATCCCCGCGCGTAACATCCCAAGCCACCGACCAGATCATCGATACTGTCGTAATAGGGACGTCACTACTAAAACATGCATAATAACAGCACAAGGAAATCTAACATGCTAGTAGTAAAGCATAAGATAATCCTATAGTAGATAACATCACCTATCACATGCTAAATGGCAGTAAGCAACAAATATACTACTAAATCAAATAACATCATCTAACCATATGCTAAACATCATAATAAGGGAATGCGTCAAATAAAATAACATCATCTAAACATGATATACAAGCATCCCAATGAAAGCATAAATCACAAGAAAGCATACTTCGGAACTCGAAGTACCAAGTGAAAACATCCAGCAACAGTCGCACTAGGATAAGAAATTGTCTCTGTACACCAATCCCTAGCAGTGGTGAAGGTAGCTACACCTCCCAACCACGTGGCACCCATAGGTCCACACCCGCCGTGCTGATGGAGATAATGATCCAACCACAAACACACAAAAGCACAACATCCAAGGCTAATAGTCACGCCATACAGTATGATGGCTGCAACCAAGAACCTAAGACAATGCAAGGAGTACAGGTCCTGGTCAGACACTCAAAAGGCTACTATGTAGGGATTGACATCATGGAGAGTCGCTTGGCATCGAAAATCCCAAGCTCGGATCTATGTAGCTCAACTCCCTCAACAGAAGGCCAATACACCGTGTAGCTCAACTCCCTCAATGGAAGGCCAATACACAAAAGTACCATTTTATTATCTTAAGTTTTATTACCAGTCACACATTTTATTTATTTATCACTTATATAAAACTTCCTCTGCCAACCGGGAAGTAATCACCAGGTTACAGAATAGAAGCCCCCTCCATATGCTACCCTACCCTACCCATGCTCATCCTACGACAAGTGCCCGTGGGCATGCATACTCCCATCCCAACCCTAATGATCATAACTTCTGACAAATCCACGGAAGATTGGGCCTCGCAAGTCACCCAAAAAATGTACGTGCACATACTCGTGTGTGGCACACCACCATCACAAAGATCATAACACAAGGACATGAATGAGAACATAATGCAAAGAAAACACCCAACTGAAAGCAACACAGGAAGGATGGATTCTACATGAATCCCAAAGCCAATAAAACCATACATCATTAAATCACTCAATCGGCCTCAATCCGAGAGTATGGATTCTACACGAATCCCAATGATGTAACAAGACCAAAAGTCATGAACTTACTCAACCGACCTCAATCTGAGAGTATGGATTCTACACGAATCCTAGCGTTCACGAAACAAAAGCAAAGGTCTAAAGGAAACCATAACAGGTATAAAATCACTCAATCGAACACAACGTCAGGAGTACGGATGCAACACGCATCCCAATGCAACATAAAAGTGCAAAAGTGGTTTGACTAATATCCAAATGGATCATCAAGGTCCATGATCCACATTGTGCCAAGAAAACTCAAAAAAATAGGATGGCACGCAAAACGAGGTAAAAACTCCAAAAATTTGAAAAACTTCTAAATTAAAACCCATCTGGCCTTTGGGTTCAAAAACCCCAAAAAATCCAAAAATAAATGGAATCAGACACCGTATGCAAAAACGGCCAGCATAACGGTGCAAAATCCCAAATCCTCATCCCAAAAAATAGGGAAATGTGCATACCTGCCCAACCGGGTAGAACTAGCATACAAAAACGGAGGGGAACACTAGTTCTCAGCCTCCAAACAAACGGCTACCAAAAATAGAAGCTGAAATAGAGCAGAAACAATAAAACGGGAAAGCCCTACCTCACAGCCAAAAGGGCAAAACGGGAATCTGAACCATAAATTAAATATCTCGCAGAAGTAGCTAAAAATCGTGGCAATCCAAGGTTTCCCTGAGTTGGATCCAATGAGCCCAACCTCACGATGATCCCACGCCTGTAGCTCCCACAACGAACAAAACAATAAATCCTCATGAAGAGGATTTTGGGTTTTACTCTCCAACTTTCCAATTCAAAAGTGAGAAGTGAGGAATTAAATTCCTCTTTGGATACTTATTCACTTTTTGGGTGAATAATCGATTAGGGCATTTAACCAGCCAATCTAGTTAAACCCCGAATCGACCCAAACGAAAATAGGCTATTCCTATAAATAGGAAGTCATCTATGGCAAAGCTGCCAGAAATTAAAATAAATCAAATAAAAAGCCCGAAAACCCAAAAACACAAAAATCTTCTTAAACAACTTTTGCGACAATGCGAACCTCTAAATGCACAAACACGCTTACTGGTCTAATCACATAATGCAAATGAGTTCGGATTTAATAATCACCGAAAGGTTTAAATTAAACATTTTAATAAAGGATACGTCGACCATATAAGGACGACATTGGTAAAATATGAATGGCTGAATCACTAACTCCATGTGCCACTGCCAGGGATATAATCCTGCACACTAAACAACACGATCAAGTGCAATTGCATATAATAACATAGCCGAAGCAATAAATGCATTAAATCACCTAATTTAACCATTTATTTAATTATATTAAAATAATCTATTTACATCACTCACGTTCGCAAAAGGCATAGCAACGCAGGAATGAAGTAAATAACCATAGCATTAAATCCATCACATAACAAAATCAGAGGTATGTCCAAATACCAGATAACCAGATAACATCGTAAAACACACTATCATCTCAAAATGGCATCATCATGCAATATGATTAACTGAATAGCATAGTAGTCTAATATCTATGATACTAGAATCAAGGAGTAACATTTGACCCTCAGGTCATCTCAAATGTAAAACATCACATGAGTAACAAATATCTCTCTAATCAGAAATATAACAAGGTAAATGTCCGCAGCACATAACCAAGTAATCCAACAAGAACAATCCATTCTAATTACTTAAGCATTTAATAATGATTGATTACTCTGCATTAAAAAGGCATTAAAAACACATAACCAAACACAGTCATAAACATGACTAACCACTGCTACAGGAACCTAGTCTAGTGTAGCATGGTAAAAGAACATAGTACAATCTCTGCACACATCTTAGGGTAATCACGGAACAACCTCATGATACCACATTGATCCTAGTAACCACTGGCACAAACCTCAGTGAACCAAAAATCACATCGTAATCTCAAAGATCAGTCAAAAGCATAAATAAAGCAACTGATAAAGAAACATAAACCCAAACACCTCAATGGTGTAGACCACTCAGGGTCATAATCATGATCTATCACAACAAAAGATCAGAAAGGGTGCATCCATCAGGATGACTTACAAAAGTCAAATGGGAGAGGCACTACATGATCTGAATTAAATCTTCAGATTATAATACCTGGTGTGAAACCTGTGGTATTGAAATAATAATAATAAACAACAAGATTGCCAACCAAAAACTGAACTCCATTCTGTTCGAAATATGAGTTTATACAAAGATGGAGGATCTCAAGGGTCACTAAAATCCCCTTAGAAAATGAAAATGAACAGTCATTAAATGTTTAATACAAAGATGGAGGATCTCAAGGGTCACTAAAATCCCCTTAGAAAACGAAAATGAAGAGTCATTAAATGTTTAATACAATTAAACTTATTCAAACAATCAAAATTATCAAAAAACTATATAAAAATTTAGGTCTACTTGGACAATGCATAACTTTCTAGTCCTAGCTCCGATTTGTAAACCGCTTACTTCGTTGGAAAGCTGGTCAAAAACTCTAGAACCAAAATTGGGACATCAAAAATGCTCCCCGAGGAAGATTGTCCCAGAAATGCTCCGAAGGCCTTCAAAAATGCAATTTACTGAGACATAGAAAAATACCGAAGAATTTTATTATTTTTGTATTTTTTTACTGCCAACCTGATCATTCCTCCCCCCTTGAGAGGCAATGGGCCCCATTGCATTAATCTGCTACAACAAGTGAGGAAATTGTGCTTCAATTTGCTCCTTCGTCAACCACTTGCCTTGATGAGGATGCTGACCAGCTCGAACCACGCGATATAGAGGAATATCTTGATTTCGCAGAGTCTTTAAAATGACTTCAGTAATATGGTCACACTGGGCTGGAACAGTAGCAGATAAGTCTGTGACTTGAATATGTTCAGTAGCTTGGGAAATGTCCAACAAAGGAGCAAAATAGGGTCTCAACAATTCCACATTGAAAACTGGGTGCAGTCCCAAAAATGATGGTAAATTAAGTTCAAAAGCATTCTCACCAACTTGCTTGATAATAGTATATGGGCCATAACGAAGAGGACGAAGTTTCTTGTTTGGTCCATGAAGGTGCTCTTTCTAAAGATGTAACCATACCTTGTCACCAATCTGAAACTGATGAGGAGTGCGATGTTTATCGTGCCTCTCTTTATACTTATGATTACTCTGCTCCAATATCTCATAAACTTGTTGCTGTAGGTGCCTAATGTTGTTAATGAATTTTTCTGCTCTATCTACCTCCTTGTCACTATTCAGTAGGCTTTCAGACTGTAGAACTGGTAGTGCAACATCCATTGGTGCCAATGGCTGATATCCAAGACAAACCTCAAATGGACTATGCCCTATAGTACTATGTAGTGCACGGTTGTAGCTGTGTTGCACGTAGGGTAAGCTTTCATCCCATGTGCGAGGATGTTTTGAATGATACATCTGTAAGATATGAATGATCATTCGATTCACTACTTCTGTCTGCCCATCTGTTTGGGGGTGGAATGTTGTAGACTTTGTCAACTTTGTGTCCATTTTATCCCATAGTGTGGACCAAAATTTGTTGATGAATCTGCTATCCCTATAAGAAATAATGCTTTTGGGTAGCCCAAAATGAACCCAAACATGTTCAAAAAATAACTTCGCAGTCTCTTCTGCAGTAATCATCTTTCTACATGCCACCATAATAGCTATTTTAGAAAACCTGTCTACCACAACATATACACAATCATGTCCCTGCCTGGTGGTTGGAAGCCCTGACATAAAATCCATTGAAACAGATTGCCATGGTTTATCGGGGATAGGTAATGGTAAGTATAGACCCAACTTACGGTTTGTTGGCTTTGCAATTGCACAGGCTGCACAAGCTTGTATATATGAAATGATGTCCTGGTTCATTTTTGGCCAATAGAAATGTTTCTGAAGGATAGAAGTAGTCTTACTAATGCCAAAATGTCCTGCAACACGACTATAGTGGGCTTCCCAGATCATTTTCTTTCGTTCCTTAGTGGGTACACATATATGACCAACATGGAAAAGCAACCCATCCTGCAAGTAAAAATCATGGATATGCTTTCCTTCAACCAAACTATTATAAGTATTAGAAAAATTAGGGTCAACACCATAGAGTTGTTCCCATGTGGATGATTGATGACCACACAAATCCAACACCATTGTCAAACCTGCAATTGGAGGCCTACTCAAGCAATCTGCCACTTTGTTACTGCTTCCTTTTTTATGACGGATGTTGAGGTGAAATTGTTGTAGATAAGCTGACCATCTTTGATGCCTGTCATTCTGCAACTTCCCTTGTGTCTGCAAGAATTGAAGAGGTTTATGGTCTGTATGTATAATTGTCTCCTTTCCTAGTATGTAGTGTTTCCATTGTTTGCAAGCTTGAACAACAGCATACAACTCCTTGTCATAAGTGGGGTACCTATGTATTGTATCAGAAAAAGTTTCACTGTGATAGGCAATAGGATGCCCATGTTGCATGAGCACTGCACCGAGAGCATAATCAGACGCATCAGTTTCTATCTCAAATGATTGTTGTAGATCTGGAAGGGCCAATACTGGTGCTGAACATAATCTTTTCTTTAACTCCTCAAATGCTTGTTGTTTTTCCTTTGTCCACTGAAATTTTGCTTGTACTCCACCCCTTAATGATTGATTGAGAGACCATGATATATGTGAGAAATTAAACACAAATCTACGATAGAAGTTTGCTAAGCCCAAGAAGCTGCGAAGTTCTGTTAAATTTTTAGGAGATGGCCAATCTCGGATTATCTGAATTTTTACTGGGTCCACATGAACACCCTCAGTATCAATTATATATCCTAAGTATTGAATACTCTGTACACCAAAAGAGCACTTCTCCATGTTGGCATAAAGTTTTTGTTGTTGCAGAGTTGAAAGGACTTGTTCAACATGTTGCAGATGCTCAGACCAAGTCTTGCTGAAAATAAGTATGTCATCCAAATAAACTACTACAAAGGAATCAATAAATGGTCTAAGCACATCATTCATCAACCTCATAAATGTGGCTAGGGCGTTTGTTAGACCAAAAGGCATAACCAACCATTCGAACAAACCTTCCTTAGATTTGAATGCAGTCTTCCATATATCTATTGGATCAATTGGGACTTGGTGATATCCAGATTTCAAATCAATTTTTGTAAAAAATTTAGCCCCCCTAAGTTGGTCCAATAGATCATCAATTCGAGGGATTGGATATCTATTTTTCACAGTGATTTTATTCAATGCCCTATAATCAATACAAAGTCTCCAAGTTCCATCTTTCTTTCTAGCAAGGACAATTGGACTACCACAAGGTGAAGCACTTGGATGAATGTGTCCTTTTTGAATTAACTCTTGAATCTGTCTCTTGATCTCATCATTTTCTAGAACTGATCTCCTATATATTGGCTCATGTGGTAGTGGTGTGCCTGGGATTAAATCAATAGAGTGCTTGACTTGACAGTGTGTTGGGACTCCCACTGGTGATTTAAATACACTATGATATTCTTTCAACATCTTATCCATCTGATTCTTTTGGTTTTCTGTTATGGTTACCTTAGCATGTGTATTAAGGACCACTGACTTTGTTTGTTCAGAACGAACCATGAGAAGAACAAAAGCCCCAGTTTGAGCAATCAAACGTTTGCATTGTTTAGCACTAACATCATCCCCCCCAAAGACTAGGCTTACTCCTGGAAGCCTGCAATCCAAGAATAGAAACCAAAACACACAAGAACCAAAATCAAAAGCGAGCAATAGGAATGACTCAAGAAACTCTCTACAAGTCAAACCCAAATCACTCCAACATTCTCAAACCTTCACGTTAACCCCCAAATAGGTTAACCACGAGAGAATGGGTGTCACACAGACATAAGGTCCTCCAACAAGGAACCTTCTATGCACTAGGAAGAACCCATCTAGCCATAGAGTCAACAATACAAGGTAAGGAACAAGCCACTCTACCTTGTCAACAGGTGCCCAACTACGACATGCACCAACCACATGACCACAAAACCAGGTCAAAACACTAAGCACTTCCAACAAAAGTTGGAATCCTGGGGAATAACCATTCCAAACTCTCAAGAATACTATCATGTCACACATGATCATTCTGGAATCCATGTAAACTCACCCTTAGAACAAAGAGGATGAAATTTTACCAACAAAAGGACACACTCCAAAAGACTACTCACCACCAAGCGTAGGAGCACGAAGCCTCACTATGGCACAAAAGCTCAACTACCACTGGAAACTAGGGTAACATAACCCAACCAGACAAGATATCACCTTTCCACAAGGTTCAAAGACTTTTGTCAATGGACACAATCATCAAATGTCTACATCCCAACTTACGAGATGGTAACATGTGTCCAACAATACCATGTCTCTCTAGCACCATGCTAGGAAAACTACACCCAATCTACTACTAAACTCAATCTCTAGCCCCAAGTCAACGGTTAAAGAGAAAACTTGACTGAGACAATCCACATAAAGATATAATCTTAGGGAGAAGGATACTATAGAGTATTAGGACTAAGAGGGAGTCTTTCTCAACCTCTGCACAAAATCAGCCCAAGATGCATTAGGGAACTCACAATTCCCCCAACCATCAACATACTCACAAGAGAACACTAACTGAGCTAGTGGCATAACCACACTAGCCTACTCTCACAAGAGAGAAAAGGATACAGAGGTGTGCCAAGGTCAACATCCAAAAAGGAGAATGTAGAATCATCAAAGAATTGAGTTGCTCCCAAACGATAAGGCAACATCATCCACAACAAGGAATGCTCACAAACCACACTACACCTCACAAGGGTGGGTCAGTGCAATAGGAAACACAAAAACCCAAGCACGAACTCCAACAAGTACCTAGTAGATTATGAAGATAAGATAACTCTTCCATTATGAATAACATAAGGAGTTAAACTTCTCCAATGGCCATAAATACAATATGTCATGATTGAATTGGCCTCTACTCGAAAAGGTACTCAGAACATCGATCAACAACTCCAGAAGCCATAGTCTCATAGTCGGACTCGGATTGGATCCATTTGAAAAGCGTCAAAATGATATCGACAAGGACTACAACAACAAGAAGCTAAGAGAGACCAAGGCCTATGATCTGAGCCACCACTCAAATCAAAACAACAAAGACAAAACCAACAACCTTGGTCACTAGGACAAGCAACGGATGAAATGTCCAAATCCACACAAGAGCACACATGCCCAAAACAACATAAGGCATGGAAAGAAAGGTAATTCACACATTGAAACCATCATCACTCCTCTTTCATAATTTCATTAATTAAGCACAATATAAGCACTAATGCACAATGAAATTGAAATATTTTCAAGCAAGGGTCCAAGAGTCACTACAAGATAAGTAGATACCTTTCAATTTCTTTCAAAAAAAATAACATTAAGTTTAATCACCATTTAAACCATTCAGTTACAATAACAACTTTAGATCTAACAAAGACACACTAGCATGTTCTCCATGATATTATCCCTTAAATGTACTACCAGAGGTTTGAGATGAACATGATAGAGTCACAACACACAACTGGGCAGCAGTAAAACACATCCAGAGTAGTCATCATGAAACATAATCAAAAGCCCAAATGGGGGAATTGTCAATTCCAACAGTAAGTACCAAAAAGAGCTCATTTCAATAATAAGTCAAATGTGACAACTGTCACAAAGAGAGCGACAGATAAAATTGATGACTACTCCAAGAGAGGAAAATACTAAAAACCAATGCTAGCCCAACAACATGAGGAAAGTACCTCCAACCAAATAAATTAAGGCATCAAACAAATCACATTACAAGTGATGACTGAGTACAGTCACACAAGAGGGATAAATCACCACACAATGCTAAGGAATACATCATCCTAGCAATGTTAGAGAACACACTCACACACATCAAACAGTATACCATCAGTAATCTCATGCATATGCAGAAACACTAATTTCCATGCAATGCAACATTTAAATATTCATCAATTTAATACAATTTTACATAAGCTTAAGAAACAATCAGATTGGGGACTTAAGTCATTAACCCAAATATATAATGCAAAACTACAACTTTGCATTGATTCACAATAACACTCATTTACAATGAAAGGAACCATTTTATTATTATAATCAAAAAAATAAAGAAGCACAAATAAGATTCATCTATCTACTTGCAACAAGGAGAAAGCAAGGAACAATGCACCTACTCCACAAGGAGAAAAAAAAGAGGCTCTCAAGGCCAACACATGGACACCAATCAGTGGCTCCATCCAAAAAGGGTCACACACGCAACCAACCAAACAAGGCACATTGATCCCACCTACAAGGCCAGGAAGACTCACTTCCTTCTCCACACACTGCTCTAGTTGCATCTACTGGACAACTAAGTCCATCACGAGTAGATACCAAAGCAAAAAAGATCACGAGTTCTCACCAAGACACTCGCACTCAACCAACGCAGCAACAACTACAAGGGCAACATAACACAGAGATCCCAATGTTTGAACATGGGCTCCGATACCAGATAACTAGATAACATCGTAAAACACACTATCATCTCAAAATGGCATCATCATGCAATATGATTAACTGAACAGCATAGTAGTCTAATATCTATGATATTGGAATCAAGGAGTAACATTTGATCCTCAGGTCATCTCAAATGTAAAACATCACATGAGTAACAAATATCTCTCTAATCAGAAATATAACAAGGTAAATGTCTGCAGCACATAACCAAGTAATCCAACAACAACAATCCATTCTAATTACTTAAGCATTTAATAATGATTGATTACTCTACATTAAAAAGGCATTAAAAACACATAAGCAAACACAGTCATAAATATGACTATCCACTGCTACAAGAACCTAGTCTAGTGTAGCATGGTAAAAGAACATAGTGCAATCTCTGCACACATCTCAGGGTAATCACGAAACAACCTCATGATACCACATCGATCCTAGTAACCACTGGCACAAACCTCAGTGAACCAAAAATCACATCGTAATCTCAAAGATCAATCAAAAGCATAAACAAAGCAACTGATAAAGAAACATAAACCCAAACACCTCAATGGTGTAGACCACTCAGGGTCACAATCATGATCTATCACAACCAAAGATCAGCAAGGGTGCATCCATCAGGATGACTTACAAAAGTCAAATGGGAGAGGCACTACATGTTACCTGAGTGTCCCGAGTTGGAGTTAAGAATTTAGGCTGATCTATTCTTGGGGCTTCAATGAATTGGACTTCACCATCTACTTCCCCAGGGGAAACAAATTTATCATCTAAACTTTCCCCCTGAGATGTCATCTTCTGTTTCTAAACACTAGGCTGCTTTGAGACTTTTAATTTGGATTGGGATCTCATCCTAGGAGCCATAGCTTGCGAATGGGGAGAGGATCTCAGTTTCTTTTCTAGAATTGGTGCGTCCCATGCAATATGAGAAAATGGAATGTTAGATTGAAGTGGTCCTCGGGAAGAAATCACCTTAGGAGTAGACTCATTGATATTTCCTCCATTTTTCCTCTGTAGCCAGTCATCTATATAGGTCAATATGGATCTAGCTCTCAAATTAACATCATCTTCCTCCTCTTTGCTCCAGTCTACTACTAGAAACTTTGCCTCATTTGATTCTTCCCAACTAGGTTCAATTAACTATGAATTGTCTTCAATAATTCCTTGTGTTTTGAACTTCAATCTGAACGAATTGATTTTTTGTACGGTTAATCTAGAATGGTCTTTCTTCAAGACCTCTTCTTCATTTCCACAGTCTCTCCATAGATCTTCTAAATGAGGCATGTCCGAAAGATTTACTTCAAGGCCAAGGGTTAGAGTCGCCTATCGCCTACTATCAAAGTTTCTCCTGCTGTGGTAGAAACCAAGATTGAATCCCAGCAAATTGTTTCCAATGATGGAAGCATTATTCATATTAGCATAGACTAAGGAGTCCAGTGCGATAGGGAAAGCTATTTCCCAATTCTCTTGAGGAAGATTGTCTTTAATGACCGAGAAAAGCTATCTGCATAATTCGGCCAAAATGAAACAATCGAGAGCATATCGGGGTAATTTCAGAGGTTCATCCTCAAAGCCTCCAACTCTTAAATATGTGAACCTGAGAAATTGGATGAAATGACTCCCATATTGTTCAACTAGCTTCTGTGCCTCAGAAGAAAGTCGTGGTACCTGAACACACTTTAGAGTCAAATAAACGCTTCCATACACTACATCATGCACCTTACGGAAATCTTCTAAAACTCAATCTTTCTGCAACAAAGGACAATACTAAAAAATGGTTATTTCTTTGTTCATACCCCATGTGGAAGGATAGTGAGATCACATGTACAAACAATACAATACGTCAAATATGAAGCCATATAGAAATCCTCGTGAGATTCTTTGGCCCTTTTGAGTTGATTCCTCAAGGCATTGGCAATGATCTCTGCCCAATCCATCCACTGCTCACCTTTCAAGATAATTTCAATATATCTATACATCCAGTCTTCAAAAAAATACACATCAGCTGAACCCTTCACCCTATGCAATAATACAACTAGGTCATGTATATGGGGTTTCATGTGATCTTTCGTAATGACTTTGGGTAGCCTAGACCCACCTCCATAGTTAACTTCGGTCCATTTTCTGGCAAGGGTGTTTCAGAAAATGTTAGGGGTTTCCTAGTATTTAGCCAAAGCTTGAGTGGGTGAAAATGTGGCAAAGGTATTTGCTATTAATCGTAAAATAGATGAAATGGTTTCCCTTGAGATATAAAGTATTGTGTTGCCATTCGCATCTATTATGCTTCTACTCCTAACATCGTAATGGTCAATGCAAAGTAGTAGAAGTTCAGGGCTTACGAAAGCAAGAGGAAAGGCAGGGGCTTCAATCAACCCACTTGTTAAAACTTCCATGCACCCCTTAACCTCTTTGGTATTCTCAAGAAAATTCATTTGCAGCTTTTCCACATTTACCCCTTCTAAATTCGTATCACAGATCATTGGTCTCTTACATTCTAGGCTAGAAGCATTGCCAAAAAAGTGCAAGACTGACTTCATTTTCAACAAAACAAGCAAAACCTCTGCTAGACAATCCTTTGGAAAACAACAAATTTGCAGAACAAAACAAAGATGTCTAAATTCTCACTTGCTTTTCGTTGAATACAAAATGACTTCCTCTACCTTCCTTAATAGCTCCTTCTCTATTACAAAGTAGTTTACTAAGCTACTAAATGGTTTTATTAAAGGAAAGATTTACATGTGGAAGTACTGGATCATTAATGGACATGATGACATATCACCTCATATCTACCTTGGCACGTTCGAAACATTGTAGCATAAGCTTTTCATTTAATGATTTCCCTTTTCACATAAATCAACAATAATTGGTTTCATACAATATCCGATCATCCTTCAAGACGAAGATCTTTTCTCTCACTCCTAATGATGATGACTTGCTCCTTTGAAAAAGAACAAAATATTTTGATTTTTGATATCTAACACAAGCCTTAATTGATTGTGGAAAGGCGGCGCACCGAATTTTAGAAACAAATTATTGCCATCCGTTCTGATCAAGAACTACTTTGAACTGCTTTGAACTGAGACTCAAAGTGGTTCAAAGTGCTTCAATGAAGGCCACCGCATAAAGAGAATTGCCTGCCAAAGGAAGAAGCATTAGTATGAAAATCTTAGGTTGAACTACTTAGAACTACTTTGAATTAAGGTTCAAAGTGGTTCAAAGAAAGGAGATCACAACTGCGAAAACTTGTGACAATGACTTCAAGGGGTGGAGAAGGAAAAGTGATGGGGAGAAGACTTCAAACAAATATAGGTAGAGGGAGGTTGGAAGAGCTCCTTAGGAAAAGAATTAGGCAACTCTACACACAACTAACAGGGGCTCTGACTGGGGATTGTGTATGTGGAATACACAGAGAACTCAGAAAAAGGGGAACAAAAACAAATGGGAAAGAAAGAAAGAAGAACAAGATTGACTAAATATGAAAAATTGCTATGTACATGGCAGGGAACATCAAAACTCAGAATTTGACCAACTTCAAATCCTGCCCATTATATGTAAGAGGCAAATTTGTTCCGTCTGGATATCTCAATCGAAAAGTATTAGGGCCAACAATCTCTGAAATGAAGAATGGACCTTTCCAAAGGGATTCAAATTTTCCATGTGTTCCTTTTGGTTCTTTCCTCTTATCCCACAAGAGTACTTCATCATGCTTAAGGAAATTTCTTGGTCGAGCTCTTCTGTTAAAGATACGTTTTACATTTATCTGATGTTTTGTGATATGGTCAACCAGTTTGCATCTCTCATTTTCCAACTTGTGCAGATACATGACTCTTTTTTCCAATGAATTCTTAAAGAATTGATCCTTTATGACTGATTGCAATTTTGCAGCTGATCACTCCAAAGGTAAGGATATCTGGGCCCTTATCCCATATACTAGTTCAAAGGGAGCCATTCCAATGGCTCTTTTTGGTGTAATTCGATCTGCCCATAATGCTTCATAAAGTCTCTTGTGCTAATCTCGGGAATTATCAGAAACCAATTTTTTAATGATGGCCACTAGATTTTTATTGCTGGATTCCACTTGCTCGTTCCCTTGTGGGAAGTAATCTGATGAATGAGCCAAGGATACATCATGTTCATAACAGAAAAGAGATATCTCTTCTGATGAAAAATAAGTGGCATTATCTGAAACTATTTTCTGAGGTACGCCAAATCTAACAAAAATATTCTCCATCAAGAATTCGCACACTACTTGGGAGTTAGATTTCTTTGTTAGTATCGCTTCCACCCATTTAGTAAAATAGTTTTTTGATGTTAAAATGTAAGTATTTCTGACACTTGATGGAGGATTTATGGGTCCGATAAAATCAATACCCCATTGTCGGAAAGGCTCATCAATTCCCACAAGCCTGAGCGGCAATGCTGCTAATTGAGGGTGTCCAGTAAAAAGCTAACATTTTTCACAGTTTTTCACAAATTTATAAGCATCCTTGAACATGCCTAGCTAGTAGAAACAATTCTTGAGAATTTTAAAAGTGATAATAGTGGATGACAAGTGTCCTCCGCAAGCCTCTGAATGATATGCTTTTAACAATTTTTTCTATTGTTCTATGTCCACACACCTTAAAAAGGTCCCATCAATTCCCCTCTTATAAAGAACACCATTTGAAATCACATATTTCACTGCTTTCAATCTTAAATTCCATCTTTCTTTATGATTCATATTTGGTGGGCATTCACCATATGATAGAAAATATGCAATGTCTGGGAACCAAGAATTTGTTAGGCTAACCAATAAGACTACAGGGGTTTTCGCGGATTTATCAAGGGATGTTTCTCTACATTCAGTTATTGATTTGTATAGACCGCGCCCTCTTACCAGAGAAGTAGGCTTGATAGTCAGATCATATTCTTGGATTTTAGTCACCCAAACCACCTATTTATTCATCCCTACTTCTTGTTGAGTTAAAATGCTTTTGACTGCAGTTTCAAGTACATACACAACGGAATGCGAATGTAGGATATAATACCTAAATTGTTTCAATGCCTTTACTAGAGCGAATGCATGTTTTTCAATAGGAGTGTAATTCAATTCATGCCTCTTTAGGGGAATGCTCATAAAGGTGATGGGAGCCTCTTCTCCTTCATCATTCTGCTGAGTTAGAATACTGGATAGAGAGTGTTCAGAAGCATAACAATAGATAATGAAATCCTTTTCAAAGTTAGGACTCACTAGCATTGGGGCATTTGCAATAGCTATTTTGATGTCTTCGAAGGCCCTTTTACCCTCCTCTTGCCATCTGAAAGGACATTTTTCGCTCATCATATCCAGCATATATTTCAACTTCTTAGAGAATTCAAGTACAAAATTTCTCAAGAAATTGATCTGACCGAAGAAAGATTTCAGGTCACTTCTATTGGTAGGTAGGTCCAGTTTCTGTATGCCTTTCACCCTCTCAGGATTAATTTTTATGCCCTCTTTGGAAACAATATGCCCGAGCAATTTACTTTCTTCCACAAAGAACACAAACTTTTTAGGGTTCAAAGAAATACTGTGCTGTCTGCATCTACCCAGTACTTTTTCCAAATCTCTCAAATGATGTTTCCTCCCTTTTGAATAGACAGTCAAATCATCAAGATATATAACAATTATCCTATCTTGGAGATCCTTGAAGGAGGAGTTCATAGCATGCTAAAAAGTGGCCCCAGCGTTAATTAGACCAAAAGGCATTCAGTTATAAGCGAAGGTGCCCCAAGGAGTGATGAAGGCTGTCTTGTGTTGATCTTCTGAGGCAACACTGATCTGATTATATCCTGAATAGCCATCAAGAATAGACCTTACTTTAGATTCGGAAACTATTTGTAGGACGTGGTCCATAGTAGGAAGTACATAGTTGTCTTTGAGGCTTGCTTGATTCAAATTCCTAAAATCCACGCAAATTCTTATTTCCCCATTCTTTTTCCTTACAGGGATGATATTTGCCACCCATGTTGAATGATGTATTGGGTAAATTATACAAGCCTTCAACATTTTTTCCACTTCTCGGAAAATGGCTTCTAAAACCTTGGGGTTGTAATTCCCGAGTTTCTGTCTAAAGGTGGTAGCCCCTGGTTTCAACGGTATATGATGCACAAATTCGTCATTTCTAAAAAATTTTAAATCACTGTAACTCCATGCAAAAACATCTTGATATCTAATTAAGAGTTTAGACAACTTCTCCTTTTCCTCTACAGAACAAGTTCGTCCTATAGAAATCCACTTAGGATTTTTTGCATTCCCAATGTTGATCTTGCCAGGTTCTTCTTCTTTCTTATCAGAGTCAACATCTTTATTAAGAGTGCTATCATTTTTTCTACCAAAAAGATGTTCAAGGGAAACCAAACCTTTAGGGATCCTGTTTGCTGAGAGTTGAATCACCTCACCTGTTTCCATTGATTCTTCCCCAATGGTTTTACCACAATGTTCTGACCCTTCAAAGAAGGTTTCAGCAAAATCGCTAGCGCATGTTATAAATTCCTTTAATTGTTCATCATCATTAAAAACCTGCCAATGGTTAACATTGTCTGGGACCTTAGGTCTATAAATCACTTCAATCCTATAAGTATCACTTTTGAATTCAGGATGTGGTAGTAGTAGTGACGTTGAGACAGCTAAGGAGTCAGCTTTTGTGTTTTGAACACAAGGAATGAATTCAATAGAGAATGCTTCAAATGATTCGATTTCATCCCACACTAAATTTCTATAATGTTTCAATCTATCATTTTTCATTGAAAACTATTTTCTCACCTGCTTCACGATGAGTTCAGTGTCACCTTTCACCTTGAGGCAATTTACTCCTTTAGTTTTGGCTTCCTATAAACCTAGAAGCAAGGCTTTATATTCTGCAGTGTTATTGGTACTATGAAAGTCTAGCTTAAAAGAAAAAGGAAAAACTTTCCCAAAAGGTGAAATGAGAACAACGCCTGCACCTGAGCCTGAATTCGAGCAGCTTCCATCAAATTCTAGGGTCCATAAAGTGTGTTCTGAACTTACCTCTTCTCTCTGTTCTTCTTTGCATGGCTCTTCAGGCAGAATAATATAATTTCTGAACTGACATTCTTCATACAATATCTGTGCTTTAGGATTATCAGAGGGTACTATAGTATATTTATGCTTGGGTTTAGGTTCAAGCTTTATTTTCTTCTTCCCCACTAGAACATATGCTTCTGACCAATCCATTTTAATTTCTCCCCCCATGTCTTTGCAAAAAGTTCTACTGAGCAGCATTCCATAGCTGGCTAGGATATTAGCTACTAGAATAGTAAGTTTTACCCTCTTTTCAGGGCAAGCATAAAGAACAGCCTGCACATCTTTTACTTGACCAACCAGGGGTACTTTTTTCCTATCCATAGCATAGCAGCAACAAAAGGTCTTTGTGAGCTCCAAACCAAGATCTTTTGCGACCAGTTGGGGCATAATGTTGTTTGATGCTCCAGAGTCAATGATGCAATTACTAAGTTTCTGGCCATTTAATAACAGAGATATATAGAATGGATTGGGCTTAGTTTCCTCTATTTCTTTTTGGATAGAATTAGCAATGGTTTTAGTGCTCTTAGCACATCTTTCAGATACAAAGATGAGTTTTTTGATAGTCTTTGGATCCTCAGAAACCTCATCTGTAACATGGGCATTAGTAGCAGAACTTCCCTTTACATATTGAATCAACTTGTCCAATTCTTTTGGGTTAAGTTTTAGATATTCAGCTGGAGAAATTGATATGGAAGAGGTTTTTCAAAATTCAACAATATCAAAATTCGACGTACTAGCTTTTGTTTCTGTTCTGGGCAAGATTTTCGGTTCTCCAATCTTGATTTCATCAGCATGCATATGTTCCTTACCTTTAGAACTTGATACATTGGGGGAAATTTCTGAATATAATTTCTGATTCCGTTGGCTTCTAGTCATTATGGTGCAAGCAGGGTCTTGAAGCATTGTATAAACATCGCGTCCTCTTTCAGAGTTAGATTCATACTCCAAGAAATAAGAACCTAAATCTCCCTTCTTGATACTCTCATTTTCAGTCAATCGTTCTGTTGCAAAAGCATTTTTTGCTAATTGGATACAATTCAACCAATCGGGCATTCTCGTTCATCATGATCTGTAGTCATATGAAATGAACACATTATTTCTTTTGGAGCTTCTTCAAATTGTAATCTTGTTTGAGGAGTAGTTAACAGGGGTGTTTTACCAAAATTTTGAGGCTGTTGCCATCTGTGAATGTCCTGGTATGGATTATGGATCTTGTTCTGTTGTCTCTTCATCATTGATATGTCATTCATCAACTTCTGCAAAACTGGGTCTGTGGGGGTAGAAGATGAAGCAGTTCCAGGAGTATGTACATCTCTCTTCCACTTACCAGCATTAATGAATGCATCTTCCAATTGAATAGCCAATCTCTGAGCACCATCTAAATCAGCACAAGCATCTTTAATGAGGTGAAAACTTATATCTGCCGGAACAGCATTAATAAAGAATCACTTCTGATTTTTTGCACTAGGCCTAGATGTTGTAGGAATTCTTTGGACCAGCCTATTAAATTTAGCCACAAACTCCCTCATGGGTTCATGCATGTCTTTCTTCATTTGACTAAGCTGAGAAAATAGAGAACATTCATTTTTAGGGGTTTTAAATCTATTTTCGAAAGCATTCTTCATATCATCCCAACTAGTAATGGAATGATGAGGCAAATGATTAAACCAGTCAGCAGTGGCATCGATCAAAGTCTGCACAAAAAGTCTCACAGCAACTTCTTGTGTGGGAACACTTATGACAGCACAAGCAGAATGAAAAGCACTCAAATTATCATCTGTCGAAACCTTGCCATCTCCACTAAACTTGGGTAGAATCTCAATAGCGCCTTTAGGAAGTGCTGCGAGATTCACACCTAAATTGAGTGGACCTATATTCTGCCCCCAAGGCTGATTAGTGGCCATGTTAGGTGGGATAACTTGCAAGGGTTGGATTGATAAGTAGGCTAGAACAAGAGTACTCAACAGAAGTAAAGATTGTACCAACGGTGAGAAAGGAGATGGTCTAGGTGGCGAATTAGGTCTGCTTTGAGATTTGATCTGCTTCTTTTTGGGTTCATTAAAATTTGGCAAAAATTTTAGGTTTTTCAATGGCTCAAAGTTTTCATCAAGAATTCCTTTTTCTCTTTCTCCTCCCATGTATCTACGAGTAGCCAGTTCTATCTTATAGTTCAAGGCCTTGCAGGTGCCTGGGCCAATCTATCCACAATGGCCACCACTTGAACTTCTGGCAATCCTCTCAACAATTTTTCTTTTTCCTCTTCTCTCTCAAGAACAGCTAATACTTGTTGGTATTGTTGAACACTCCTACGTACTTGCCAAGAAATTGCAGCGAAGTCTGAGATTATGTCTTCTTGAGTATCTTGAAATCAGAGGTTAGGTTGTAATACAGGGAAGACCTCATTATGTGGGAGAACCATTGTTACACATTGCATCTAAGGGTTAAGGCTCTTTCAAAAAGGGACTCTCCCCAGTAGAGTCGCCAAAAATCTGTTACTGAACAAATTTTGTCCTTTTAATTGGTTTACCAAATTGACTCTATACCCCAAATATCACAAAGAAAAAAATCATTCA
Organism: Cupressus sempervirens; assembly: GCA_028749045.1. NCBI lineage: Eukaryota > Viridiplantae > Streptophyta > Pinopsida > Cupressales > Cupressaceae > Cupressus > Cupressus sempervirens. Next base: position 565,052,828 of record CM053788.1, on the reverse strand, counting down.
CTGCAGTTGAGGAAGCATTCTTATCCTGCTTTACACTTCCTCTCTAAATTTCTAAAGGTATAGCTCCCTTATTAGATTTGAAATGAATTTGAAATCACTTTCACACTTTTCCCAAAGTGCATAAAGATCTCTCAACTACTCCTGGGTAGTGAGGTAATTATATAAAAAAGAAAAGGAAATGCTCGAAGATGAACAGACTCAACTAATGTAGAGAAGAAAATTCACTTCAAAGAATGAACCTCCACTTAAATTTTAACATGTATCATTGACAATGAATGAAAAAGAACTTTTAAAGAACTTACAATCAAACAATAGCAGTTTGGGATTTCCGAAACGTCGAATCACATTCACAAAGTAATAATAATTCAACACTCTGAACACAAAGTCTTAAAGCATAACTCGAAATTCTCCATATATGTATATTCGAACTTTAATGCACCAAGTCCTTGAAAGCCAAAACATTCATATACTGATTCCCAAAATACTGTTATTAAAATCAAATTTATGTTAAAATATTTCTATCTAATCTCTATTTTCTATCTCCTATTTGCTTCCCCGCCGAAAAAAAACACAGTTCAATGCCCTAGAATTTATAGTTTTTCAAACCCGAAGTGCCTCCATTAAAACCCAGCCCTATCGGATTGGTACAAGAAATAGTTATAAAACTTAAAAAAATAGTTATAAAAAAGAAAGCCCCAACCGGCGACCGTTCAACTCCCAGTATCTACGTCAGTTTTCTCCTCTCCTCCAACAGTTTGACGCACCAGCTTCCAACTATGAAACGTGGATACAAAATCCTATGTAGCATGGGAGTATGGGTTCTTCAAGCTCATCACCCAGGCTCTGCATGTGTCTTTCTGCCACTTATACTGTTTTATCTTTCGGTTCTGATGTGGCATCAAGATCTCATTAAGACGCAACATAGATTCAATGCTTGCCAAGGAGGTGAAATCATCGGCCTTTGGCGATTCTTCATCCCTGATCTGTTCTACTACCCTAGTGAAACTCTTGATTAATGTTTCAGTGTCCATATTCCCTTCCTCAAATTGTAAGATGCCCATAGGATTGACAATATTTATGTCCTTTACTAGCTCCTCGTGCATTCTGGTGATTTTACTTTCAATGCTTTGTATTTCTTTGATGGTCTCTTTGTAAATGGACTCTTTCCAACACATATTTTTCTTCAGAATGAAAAGTATGCAAGGGTCCACGGTTTTCATAGGATTTTCACTCAGGAATTTGGGGACCCAGAAATCTTCAACCTCTGAGACCTATACAACCACAGCTTGACAACGTGCTAATTCTGTTTCCCATATTGGGATCAAGGTTTGAATCTCCCCTAGAAGCATCTCACCTTCGGAGTAGATGCTAACAACTTCAGAAATGAATTTATTTCCTTGATTTATTATGTTATTCACCCAGTTAGTCATAGCATCAGTTAACAGTCTTCCTTTCTGCATCTGTTTCATCAATTGTTGACTCTCAACAGAGTTGGGTTCAACAGGTTGTGGAACCTGAATTATAAGATAATCGCTTAGGTTGATCAGAAAATCGATATATGCGGCCATCATCACCACCATTGCCTTTAGCTCTTTCTTTTCCTTGGAATCTCTCTCTAATTGTGTGAGCATGTGGTCAACAGAGAACTTAAAGAAATTGTTGCCAGTACTCCTGTTTATAGAACCTAATTCAAAAGAAGTAACTTGGAACCCTTCATCCTCGATCTCCCCAGATTCTTTCTTTTGTTTATAAGTGGCCACCTCTACTGTGATTTTTCCTATCACCGAGTTTTTGGTGAGACAAGCATCTATTTTTACTTTCTTTGTCTTAGAACCTCTGGCCGCATATCTAGTGACTATGTCCTTTACTCGTGTGGATACCGGCTGCAGACTCCATTTCTTGTTGATTGAATTTGACAAACACGAAGGGACAGAAGAAGTGGTTGACATTACCTGAGTGTCCTGAGTTGGAGTTAAGAATTTAGGCTGATCTATTCTTGGGGCTTCAATGAATTGGACTTCGCCATCTACTTCGTCAGGGGAAACAAATTTATCATCTAAACTTTGCCCCTGAGATGTCATCTTCTGTTTCTAAACACTAGGCTGCTTTGAGACTTTGAATTTGGATTGGGATCTTGTCCTAGGAGCCATAGCTTGCGAATGGGGAGAGGATCTCAGTTTCTTTTCTGGAATCATTGCATCCCCTACAATATGAGAAAATGGAATGTTAGATTGAAGTGGTCCTGGGGAAGAAATCACCCTAGGAGTAGACTCATTGATATTTCCTCCTTTTTTCCTCTGTAGCCAGTCATCTATATGGGTCAATATGGATCTAGCTCTCAAATTAACATCATCTTCCTCCTCTTTGCTCCAGTCTACTGCTAGAAACTTTGCCTCATTTGATTCTTCCCAACCAGGTTCAATTAAGTATGAATTGTCTTCAATAATTCCTTGAGTTTTGAACTTCAATCTGAACGAATTGATTTGTTTTACGGTTAATCTAGAATGGTCTTTCTTTAAGACCTCTTCTTCATTTCCACAGTCTCTCCATAGATCTTCTAAATGAGGTGTGTCCAAAAGATTTACTTCAAGGCCAAGGGTTAGAGCCGCATATCCCCTACTATCAAAGTTTCTCCTGCTGTGGTAGAAACCAAGATTGAATCCCAGAAAATTGTTTCCAATGATGGAAGCATTATTCATATTAGCACAGACTAAGGAGTCCAGTGCGATAGGGAAAGCTATTTCCCAATTCTCCTGAGGAAGATTGTCTTTAATGACCGAGAAATGTTGTCTGCATAATTCGGCCAAAATGAAACAATCGAGAGCATATCGAGGTAATTTCAGAGGTTCATCTTCAAAGCCTCCAACTCTTAAATATGTGAACCTGGGAAATTGGATGAAATGACTCCCATATTGTTGAACTTTCTTTTGTGCCTCAGAAGAAAGTTGTGGCACCTGAACACACTTTAGAGTCAAATAAACACTTCCATACACTACATCATGCACCTTACCGAAATCTTCTAAAACTCGGTCTTTCTACAACAAAGGACAATATTGAAAAATGGTTATTTCTTCATTCCATACCCCACATGGAAGGATAGTGAGATCACATGTACAGACAATACAATACGTCAAATATGAAGCCATATAGAAATCCTCGCGAGATTCTTTGGCCCTTTTGAGTTGATTCCTCAAGGCATTGGCAATGATCTCTGCCCAATCCATCTATTGCTCGCCTTTCAAGATAATTTCAATATATCTATACATCCATTCTTCAAACAAATACACATCTGCTAAACCCTTCACCCTGTGCAATAATACAACCAAGTCATGTATATGGGGTTTCATGTGATCTTTCATAATGACTTTGGGTAGCCTAGACCCACCTCCATAGTTAACTTCTGTCCATTTTCTGGTAAGGGTGTTTCAGAAAATGTTAGGGGTTTCCTGGTATTTAGCCAAAGCTTGAGTGGGTGAAAATGTGGCAAAGGTATTTGCTATTAATCATAAAATAGATGAAATGGTTTCCCTTGAGATAGAAAGTATTGTTTTTCTATTCGCATCTATTATGCTTCTATTCCTAACATCGTAATGGTCAATGCAAAGTTGTAGAAGTTCAGGGCTTACAAAAGCAGGAGGAAAGGCAGCGGCTTCAATCAACCCACTTGTTAACACTTCCATGCACCCCTTAACCTCTTTGGTATTCTCAAGAAAATTCATTTGCAGCTTTTCCACATTTACCCCTTCTAAATTCGTATCGCAGATCACTGGTCTCTTACATTCTAGGCTAGAAGCATTGCCGAAAAAGTGCAAGACTGACTTCATTTTCAACAAAACAAGCAAAACCTCTGCTAGACAATCCTTTGGAAAATAATAGATTTGCAGAATGAAACAAAGATGTCTAAATTCTCACTTTCTTTTTGTTGAATACCAAATGACTTCCTCTACCTTCCTTAACAACTCCTTCTCTATTACAAAGTAGTTTACTGAGCTACTGAACAGTTTTATTAAAGGAAAGATTTGCATGTGGAAGTACTGGATCATTAATGGACATGATGACATATCACCTCATATCAACCTTGGCACATTTGAAACATTGTAGCATGAGCTTTTCATTTAATGATTTCCCTTTACACATAAATCAACAATGATTGGTTTCGTACAATATCCGATCATCCTTCAAGACGAAGATCTTTTCTCCCACTCCTAATGATGATGACTTCCTCCTTGGAAAAAGAACAAAATCTTTTTATTTTTAATATCTAACACAAGCCTTAATTGATTGTGGAAAGGCAGTGCACCATATTTTAGAAACAAATTATCGCCATCCATTCTGATCAAGAACTATTTTGAACTACTTTGAACTGAGACTCAAAGTGGTTCAAAGTGCTTCAATGAAGCCCACTACATAAAGAGAACTACCTACCAAATGGAGAAGCATTAGTATGAAAATCTTAGGTTGAACTACTTCAAACTACTTTGAATTAAGGTTCAAAGTGGTTCAAAGAAAGGAGATCACAACCGCGGAAGCTTGTGACAACAACTTCAAGGGGCGGAGAAGGCAAAGTGATGGGGAGAAGACATCAAACAAATATAGGTAGAGGTAGGTTGAAAGAGGTCCTTAGGAAAAGAATTAGGTGATTCTACACACAACTAACACAAGGAAAGTAGTAAAATCTAGAGTAGTACTCATTCCAAATTGAATAGTTTGAGCCATTATGAGAACAATTGAGCCTAGGATCTGCTCAGCTTCATCAGTCCCAAACATTTTGCAAAGAGAAGTATATAATGCCTGAACCCTAGGGTTAAAATGCCTTTTCAATAATGACTTGGGTGTATTAGCAGTAATCACAGACAAGGTTCCAAATTTAGTAGCATCCTCCTACAATGGCCCTATCCTCAAGTATATTCTTTTTGCATCATATCGTGCTTGTAAATCATCCATACCAATGATTTCATGTATAGTATGGTTAAGGTTAAGGTTGAAAACTTCACTGAATAGCTCAGGGAAAATCCTAAAAAGATTGACTCCAGAATGATTTTTCATCCATCCCGTAATAGGATCACATTTCTTTGCCGGGTCAGTCAGTAGATCACTATAAAAAAAGATTGAGGGAACTGTTAATTTTCCAATGTCAAATTCCTAGACATTGCTCATGGGGGTATCTAAATTCCATTCTAAGAACCATTTCTTGAACAATTGCAAACCTCCAATAGAGACTTAGGTGTCTCTTACCCAGTTTTCCCTATCATAGAAACCTTCAGCCACAACTACCCTAGGGTTCTTAGGAATGAGTTCCCTCCCTTTAAGTATTTCATTTACTGGTAAGGGAAATTGTTCTAGGAAATCATCATGCACAGCCCTTTTTAAATTATCAATTTTCCCAAAAAACTCCTTTCATGGAGGCATTTTAAAAATTCACACTCTTACAACAACAAATTCTTAATTTTTATAGGTTACGGATTACTTACCTGCTAAATTTTCCCTTCTTTCTCTGTAATTTTCTCTACAAATTTACTGAAAACCTTGAGAAATTATGTGCCCTTGCTCTGGAAATCCTTTTCACTCTAAGAAAGTCTTCTATTATATGCTTCAATAATGGCAATTTTTCATGTTATACCAGTGCATTGAGGTTGCATGAAGGAAACTTTGAGTCATATTAAATCTTGTAACCATTACCTCCAATTTGCAACCAAGTTTGAATCCTATCCATAGATTTTCATTAGATCAAACAGCTCTAATTTAAAAGGCAACAAGCTTTATGGCTAAAAAAAAAAGGCTATGTGTCTTAAAACAGCTTGCCCGCATTTCTTAAATTTCTTGCACCTTAGAATTGCGGGGAAGTGTCGCTCATTGATCAAGACAAGATCAACAATCAGATTAATTCATATTTGAATAAGGTCCAGTCAGCTACATTGACCAATAGGAAGCCTTTATATGAGTCTGTGCCTTTTGACAACTTCCACGCCAGTGGGTCCCATTTCTTCTTCTGAGCGAGCAGATGCTTGACGTCACTCTTTCCACGTGTCAATTTGGCACATTCCTGCTTTACTTATTGATCGAGCATTTCCTTATTGCAAGATTGCATCAGCTATTGATTTTCAAAAGATCAACAATGATAGTGATTATACCCTATAGAGCTTCTGAGTTAAAATTTTAGTCGTCACCATGGACATGTGTCTGCATGGCACATTCTCACTTTGTTTAAACTTTACTTAGGTCCTTAATGTAGGCAAGCGCCCCTCATTGATCTAGAAAAGATCAACAGTGCGAAATAATTATGCATTTTATACTTGCATCATCCACTTGGGCCAATGAAGTGACTGCTTTCAATTCGCATGCTCTCACTCATCTGACCTTTGCATTAATTTATGAAACTTTCCATGCCCACATCATAAGTGTTTCTAGCTAAGCACAAGTGGTAGACCACATCCAGTGTGACTAAGAATTCTCCCATACATTGGCCCCACTGTGACACGCATCATAAAGGTGCATACCTGCATTCCTTATCTGACTAGTAGCTTCATAATGCGGGATTGCACTAACCCTCAATCTTTGAAAGATCTATGGCTGACAAGGCTTCACTTCCATTTGCCAAACAAACCTCTGCAGTGGCTCATCTGGTAGTACATGTCAGTGATCATTTTACAGTGTGGCACCTTGTAGTATATGGTTAGAAATTCTTGACCCCACCTTACCATATGTCAAAAAACTGCTTGCCCGCATTATTTATCTCTCATGCAACTTCAAAATGTGGGCATGCGATGGCCTTTGATCCTTAACAAATCAATGGTTATAAAATCATGTGTTTCATATACCATGCTAGCTAAAGTGATGAATAAAAAGTCTCCATCCATTCCAACTTGTTTGACACTTGCCATGAAAGATATCTCAACATCATCCTTGAGAACAGTGAGCCCGTCTTGTTAGACTATGCCACTTGTCCAATTTTCACTTGCTTGAATTATTTAACATTTGTGCATCTTATTATTGTGGGCATGCACAAACCTTTGATTCTTCACAAGATCAATGATCAGGAACCTTGAGCTATAAAATAATACCTTTATTAAAGAAAGGGCCAATGATATCGTAGGGATTTTAAAACATGCATGGGGAACACTAAGAGTTCTGCAAAAGTTTTGACTAACTCTGACAGCCACTAAATTTTTTCAGCACACTGAAGTTGAAACATTAGCACAAGCTATGTGTCAAAAAGGTGCTTCCCCACAATAATTAATGGCCTTGCAACTCTAAATTGTGGGAATGCAATGGTTGTTGATTTGATCAAAATCAATGATCACACAAAGTTTACTATTACATAGGACTTTTTCAAAATAACATAATGCAATTTAGGAAAACTTCATAAAGTTTATCAAAAGATTAATAAAGGCATCTTTGCACAAATAAATCTTTAGAATAAAAATTTCCCACCAAAATTTATTTGAAATGATACTTCCTAAGGTTTTCATAGGCTAGGGCCAAACAAGGCAAAGCACAAGGTTATTTGGTGAATTTTTTGCCTAGGGTCTTTTGACCAAATTTCAAGTTACTTTGGAGTGCACATTTAGAGTTTTCACTGTTGAATACAACAAACAAGGGTGGTTAAAAACTAGGCCAACACTTACCACATGTGTGTTGGGGGGTTAGAGAAAAATAGTAGAATTTTTAGGGATAAGGAAACAAAAGCAGACATTATTTTCCACAAATTTCTTTATGCCTTGATGGAAGACTACACCAATATCAAAGGTCCTATTGCCTCTATCAATATAAGTGACATGGACAATAACAAGAGGGATGGATGTAGATGGACTCTTCCACCTAGGGGATGGCATAAGGCCAATTTTCATGGGGTGGCCAAAGGCAACCAAAGAAAGGTTGGGATGGGAGGCATCATTAGAAATGATTTTGGTAAAGGGATTACTACAACCTTGGAATACAAACTAATCATTATGCAAAGGCCATTGCGATTGACCATTCTATTAAACTAGAAAAAGAAATAGGAGTGAAATATCTCTGGCTAGAAGGAGATTCAAAATATATTATTGATAGCCCAAATGAGAAGAACAAGCCAACATGGATGACTAAGAATATCATTGATGAATGCATCCAACATCTCAAGACCTTCGAAAAAACCTACATGGAATATGAGTACCGAAAAGCCAACCAAGTGGCAAATAGATTGGTTAACTGGGTAGTCAAGTACAATAAAGTGGCTAAATGGATGGATGGTTATAATATCATGTCAAAAATTAATGAGTTGATTGAAAGGGAAAGGATCCTAGGTAGATTGGGTATCATAAAAATTCCATTATGATTGCTAATGAGTTACTGGGAGTGGTCAAAAATATAATGTGTAAATTTATTATGATTGTTAGTGATAAATGGGAATGTGCAAAAATGCAATGTGGAAGTATGATAGCACTCATACTTCTCACATCAACCATATCTATCAACTTACTTCAAAGATCAATTTTAGGTAGAAAATTCATAAGGAAGCAAAAGGGTCCAAGAAAATGAGGAGCACCAAATTTTTTCTAGACTTGAAGGGCTTTGATATTGGATATAGAGTTGGCACAAAGGAAGATATCATGGTAGTGGAACAAAACAAGAGGGAACTAGAGGATAGAGCCTAGGAATAGCATAGATGTTCCAAGGTGTGGAACATTCTAAAAAAGGGGAAATCACAAATTTCATTGAATAGATCCATGGTTGGAAACCCTCTGTTACCAAGACTATGATCAAGAGCTAGAGTGAGGGAATAGTTAAAATAAATGGGGTGGATTTCATGGTGATGAATGATGTCATTTCCACTACTACTAACATTCCCATCTTGTGAAAGAAATTCTACAGAGATAGAAAAATCTCAAGGCAAGTGATGGTAGAATTCAGAAAGGATTAAGAGGAAAAAAAGGCTTTGGTGAAGAGAAGAATTCATTATCTTTCAAGCTCCATCAAAGCCATAGTGGAGGTTTATGTTGTAGGTTATCATCAAATATATAACCCTCGACACCAGATTTGATCACCTTTGCACCGACCACTTCATGTTACTCAACCACTTTAGGTATGGGGCAAAGATTTCTATCCCCTTTTACCTCTACTCTTTTATGAATGAGAACATTAATGATTATCAAGAGAAGCATACTATGAATACAACACTCCATGAGGAGTTGTTACTATTAATCTATGAATTCTTTAAAGCTAGGAGAATGGGAAAACAAATATGAACAAGAAGGAGGGAAAAAAGGGAAGAGGGGACTCCAAAAAGTTGAAAGAGGACTACTTGCCTTATAATATTGAGGATAGCTTTGAGATGTCTACTAACTCAGAGAGGGATGATTCCCCACAGAGTGGCTCTAGTTAAAAAACATCAAAATGGAAAGGAAGGAGAAAAATGCTTTCCCCAAACCCAAGCAGGGCCTTGACTCCTCCTTGGATAGGGACTATAATGAAAGGGTTGAAGGCATGGATATGAGGGAAGAATGTGCAAAAGGAAAGAAGGATCTTAGAGAAGGGGAGGGTTTGGAGAGGAAGAGGGGAAAGAGAACCATCACCATGAAAATGCTAACAAAAAAAGAGGACGATGTCTTGACGTCTAGGGGCCAAAAAAGAAAACTCTTTAAGGCCAAGGATGATAAATAGGGGGTGGAGAAGGAGGGGGTGGAAGGGGACCTCAATCAGAGTGAGAGGGAGGAATAGGAGTAGGGCTATGAGGAATTTGGAACAAGAAAATATAGATGCTCGATCATGAGAAAGGATAGGAATGTGGTGTGGTAGAATTTTGGCACATCCTACTAAAATGGGGATCAATAGAGAGTTCATCAAAACTCTTGTCAAAGAGAGTGAAGAGGGAAAAATCCAAATGGAAGAGTTGATCAACCCTTCCTTGGTTATTTTTAGTGACACCATTAAGGAAATCCAAAAAATTAATGTCCTCAATAACGCCAAAAACACTGTGGTGGATATCTTCTGCACCACCAAGTGGATTTTCCATGAAATCCAAGAGCTCAAATATGGGGTGAGTAGCTTGGAAAGGAAGAACTATAGCTTGTAAAATAGGATATCGAAGGAAGAAAGGAGCATGGACAATAGAGTGGAGGAGGTCAAGAATAGGGTTCAAATGATGGAGAGCTCAATGTAGATTATAATAGAACACAGCTATAATATCCTCAAAGAGGCCAATGAGGATATTAAACTACTCATTAACAAAATGAAGGAGCAAACAATTAGTAAGGAGGAGGACCCTACCCCACATAGTGTAAAGGATAGGACCCCTAATGATAGTTCAAGGAAATGCACTAGATCTAGCTTGAGGAAGAAGGACACCCTAGAACCTAACCATGAACTCTCAGACATGAAGGAGGCAATGACTAGATTGTCAGAGCTAGAAATCAATGTAGTAGAAATGTTGAGAGATATCTCTTGAGTGCCCTAGCTTTTCATGGCTAGTCATAGTTTTCTGTCTTGACTCCTTGGATTTTTACTAATTTTATACTTTAGTGTGGAGAGCTATTTTAGTTGGTTGCTTTTAGTTTCTTTTGATACTTTAAGCATTCTTTTTTTAGAAAATTTATGTATTGTTTGGGTATCAGGACCCTATTAAAACCTATTTTCCTTAATTAAAAACATCTATAAGTCTTTCTTTTCAATGACTAACCAAGAAACATACCTTCATCACTTCTAGCATCAAACTTGCCAATATCATCATCTCTTTGATAACACTTTGAAAAATTCTAAAATATGTAATTGTAGGTGAGTGACCAAACCATGGTTCATAAGGGGTCTTGTTTGTGTCTTTCCTAACTTACACTCTATTCATAGTGTAGACTTTTGTATTCACAGCTTCTCTTCAAAACATCTTGGATACATCAGTCCTTACTAACATAGCTCTTGTAGCTTCTATAACTAGCTTATTCCTTCTTTCTCTAACATCACTCTATTTAGGGGCTCTTGGAGCTGATAACTATCTTTTAATTCCATTTTCTTCACAAATGTGTTAAACTTATTTGAATTAAATTCTCCTCTTCTATCTAATCTTAATCATTTAAGCTTCATACCAGATTCATTCTCAACTCTATTCTTGAATATCTTAAACTTATCAAATGCCTTAGATTTCTATTTAAGAAATGCAACTCACATCATTCTAAAAAATTCATCAACTAGAATCATAAAATGCCTTTCACCATATAATCCTTTAGTCTTTGTAGGATTGTTAAGATTTGTGTGTACAATCTCCAACTTTGATATTGTGGTAAACTTCTTGCTAGGAAAAGAAATTCTATTATGCTTTGCAAAAATACATTCCTTGCAGATTGTGTTAGTAGGCTTTACAATATTTGGAAAATCTCTGACTAAAAATATTCTACTAGTATTCACAATACTGTCAAAGTTTATGTGACAAAATCTCCTATGCCATAACTAACTGTCATCTGCTTTTGCAACCAAACATGTCATTTTAGTAGGATTCAACTAAAATACATTACGTTTGGATCTAGTTCCTATTCCAATTACCTTTCCATCTTTTTCTTTGATCATGCATGTCTTCTCTATGAAAGGCAATTGATAACCTTTGTCCACTAGTTCCCCAACACTCAAAAGATTGTTCTTTAAACCATCAACAATGTATACATCCTAGAGTTATAGATCCAATAACTTTAACTTGGCATGTTGCATTTTTTCCAACTCTAACAATGCCTCCATCCCAACTTTTGAAGTCAAAAAACTTGTTTATATCACCAGTCATATGATGTGGATAAGCATTGTCAATTATCCAATCAGATTTCTTCTCAACCTGTGACACCAAAGCTACTTTCTTTAGAATTTCTTCTTTAATTTTCACAAATCCTATTTTATCATCACTTGCACTTAATATATATTCACTAGAATCATTATTTTCATTTGCATACAAACACTCCTTATCTTTTATGGATTTATAATTTCCCTTTTCTCTTTTTTAGCACAGTTATATGCATGATTACCATATTCATCACAAATCCAACATTTAAAGATTTTCTTACCTCTCCTTTTTTCTTTTGACTAGAAGGGCTACTCCTTCTTCAATCTTTCTTTCCTCCTCATATTTTCTTCTTTTAGCAAAATCTCCTCTAGTACTTGTGCTCCTTGATAGACTAGGTTGAATATTCAGGGCACTAAAAGCTATCTCTATTGTGGTCAATTCTTTGGACTATGTAAGCTCATTCTCAACTACTTCAAGTCTTCCAATAAATTACTCCTTTGTGAAATATTTGATACAAGATATCAACAATGGTATCATCTAAACTACTGACTTAAATGGTGGTGTTAAAGTCTTCAATATCTTTCATATAATCCCATCATCTTCTTTGGTTCCTCCATGAGATTTGATACCTCCAATAATTTTTGATATCCTACCTATATATGTTCTTACAAATTCATCTTCCATCATTTTAACATCTTAAAATGCACAAATCCAACTTTGTAGCCTCAACTTCTTAGAATGTGTATCACCTTCAAAACTAGTTTCCAAAGCTTTCCAAATCAAATGTGAAGTAGCAAGTGATTTTACTTGATTGTATTAAATTTTAAGAAGTGCAATCAATAGTGCTTCTCTAGCTCTCATGTCACACATAAAAAGATCTCTTTCTACCTCAGTACAAGTTTCCAAATCCTTTTTAGCAATGATTGTCTTCATTGATTTTGTCAAGATCCAACATCTGAGAGCCATACAAAATAGATGTGTCTTCATCTTTTCCTTCCAGCTATCATGATTTTTTCCATTAAAATTTAGGCCATCTCTCCTAAAATGTTCACTATGGATCTCCCAAAGTTGTTAAACTTTATCTTCAAGGATGTGATGCTCTAATATCAACTATAAGAAATAATAGTCCATCAAGATAATTGAGAGGGGGGAGCGGGGGTGAATTAGTTATCTAATAATTTAAAAAATCATCTTCTTTAAATAGACTCAACCATTCAACCAAAATAAACAACAACCATAATAAGATGCACATAGGCAATCACACTAGATATGTTAACTACGGAAACCCTTAATTAGAGGGAAAACCTTGGTGGGAATGATGCCCATAAAATGATGTACTATAATAAATATCCCTTGTTAGAGGATGAACCCTATTAAGAGTCTATTACAACATTTAGTACATAGAGTCCCTTTAAGGAGACTTTGAATCCCTATTAGAAGTTGTGCCAACCCTGTTAGGAGTTGTAGTACAATGTATGCAAGATGAGCCCACTACTCGAACATAAAATTTCAACCACATGAGGAGATCACTACTCAATCATATAATTTACTAATATGTTCTTCTTTCCTCTATTTTATTAATCAAACCAATCATTGTCAGACCTTGTAGACTAGGTCACGAACCACAAATCCAAAAATCAAACCTCAGATCATTCAACAAAACCTTAGCAATGAAGTTTCTTTCACTTCCACATTCCTCTGTTCAACTTTGCATTTAGTTCTCTCTCTTCTTACAATTCATGTCATAAAAACATACCATGATAAAGGAAAATATCCTTCCTTTATACCGATTCCATAAAACAATAATATAAGACCTCAAATTATTATTATAGGACCACATTAAGAACACATTACACTTAATGATAACCTTAATCTTTTTCCTTACAACTTGAATATCTTTATGTAAATGAAATATTATGATGAGAAAACTTAGCCACATCATCATCAGCATGTCTTCTTCATGTCGTCATCCTTGATCCTCAAAATATTAAATCTAGTAAAAGATATAACACGTTTACCAGAACATGCCTCTATAAACTCTATCTCAGAATAGGCATCATCAAAACTTACATAACTTCTTCTAGACTTATCATTTCTTGTTTTGATGTTAACTAAATATACCAAATACTTAAAAATATCTCCCATAACCTCAAATATTTATAATACTCAATTAGCCATCCATAGAAACTTGATCTTTCTACTATTCTTTTGTTAGATACCACAAAAAATTGCGAAGTTAACATCAATGATAAACCCAGTCATGAATATAACATATCATTATAGTAACAAATTTACAATACTCCCCCATATGAATATCATTGTAATTCATTCTTGCAACAAGCTTAAGCTAAGTAGAAATAGTGTTGATTGAGCATTAGTATTGATTGAGTGTTAGTATATTTACCAAACAAAAAATTTAGTAGCAATCGAGTAACCTAGTAATGATCAAGTGTCTAGACACAATGTTGGTTGAGGGACAACATTTTGATGGTTTATGAGAAATCATAATTTCCAACTAATAGAGTTAATTTCTTGTAATATGGAAAGCATGGTGTAAATAGGATGTATGATCTCAAAAAACTAAATCAAGGGAAAATATGTTTGCATGTTTCTATGCAACAATTCATGAAGAAGTTTAGAGAAGTTTCTAGAAAAGAAGAGGATAAACAAGAAGGTGGATAGATTGATTGTATGTGTTCAATCTAACTAAAACCCTAGGATCTATAGTTGTGTTTAAGTAGACAAAGATCATAATTACATATTTAAGGAGGTATGATGACTAAAATTAAAAATGTGTTTAAGGTTGGAGAAGTTGTTGATGCTACTAATTGACAAAATTAAGAAGGTTGAGAAGAGTTGAGAAGAGAAGAGTGATTTCTTGAAGGTTTTCCAAGAAAATAAGATTCTAAGATGACAATAAAGGCATGTCAATGGATTATCTTGAGAGTCAAATTGAGATATTTATTTATTCAGTGGTCATCTTGAAAACCTCATGGTGCCTAGATCCTCCCTTTGTCAGAAGATTGGGACATAACCTTTTTCACTTTTGTGTCCTTGTGATCTTACAATTACCACTTTATTACATGGGCATGAGCCTCCATTTATGCCTTTAGGATCCCACAATCACCTAATTTTCATAACACTGAAACTTGAATTTAAAATCCTTCCAAATGAACTTAGGATGACATGACATAAAGGGAGTCATAAGATCAAAAACCTTATTTTGAGAACTTTTGATGTTATGACCATAATATATCTTAGATTGGGAGACTCAAACTTAACCCTACAATCCTCTACTAATCTATATATCGCAACATCAAGAGACGGATATCTTAAGCTTATGACTAGATTCCTAACCCTTGATCATAAGATCATATCATATGATTTGAATGACATATAATATCCTATTTAGAATAAAACATAAGGTAAGGGTAAATTTATTGCAAAATTTAATGAAATTTTTCATGAAGAAGGTAAGGATACGACCTCAAGATATCACATTATTTTACTAGGGAAAGATTTTCAAAACTAGGCTAGGGAAAAAATAACTAGTTTAGGGTTCACCTTGGAAACTGAAAACAAATGGAACATAAAACCCTAACAATAAAAATTAGTTTAAAATATTTTTACAATGAATTTTTAAAATTTTGGCACAAAAAAATTAGGGGCTATCAGTGACTCTATCTGGAGATGATGGATACCTGTATCCACACAAGAATTTAGAAATCTCTGCATTAAGAAGACCACACAGATGATATCTTGAGACAACTTTTTCTAAGACTATATAGAAATATATACATATGTATGAAGACTAAGACATATGCATAGGAATTTACGAATGTAGAAAGATATATAAACCTATCTACTCTTCATGGAAAATAAATACCTTCAGCAAAAATATTTCTTCAAGAATTTTCCATGAACTGGCAATTCAAAAAAGCTTGCTAATAATTCTTTGATGAAATATGAATCCTCACCCCAAGTAGAATCAACTACATAGGGACTAAGACAAATAGGATCAAATTTTCCATGCTTCTCATTATCCTCAATCCTTGTATTCGACATCAGGACTAAGTCATCTAGTTCAAAATTTCTTCCCACTACTCTTCTCTCATACAAATGTTTTGTCTGCAACTATAATTTTATATTTTTAGTAGAGGCCTCTTTCCTTGTCTTAGCTAAACTAGCTAATTCATCTATCCATCATCAATGATATCTCCATCATACAGTTGGATGTAATTATACATAACTATTAGGTTGTTTTGAGGCATTATGTCATGAATTCCATACACAAGGGAAAAAGATGCAATGCCTATTGCCTTCTTTACTATCACTCTATCAACCTAGACTACTAACTACAACTTAGAATCTCATGCCTTATTTTTTTCATCCAAAGTTCTTTTTATGACCTTCAACAATATTTCTTTAGTGGATTCAACTTGTCTATTTCCTTGTGGATGATAGGGTGATGAAGTTGACCTGGTAATACCATATTTGTCAAAAAAATTGATGAACTCATTAGATCTAAAGTTGCACATAGCATTATCAATGACTATTCTCTCAAGACATCCAAACCTTGTTATATTATTATTCAACAAGAAATCATTTACCACCTTACTGGTAGCTTTTCTAGTAGGGATGACCTCTACTCACTTTGTAAAGTAATCAGTTGCAACTAGTATCCATGAGTAGCCACTACTAGACTTGGTTGATATTTCACCTATGAAGTCCATCCTCCATTTCTAAAAAGGTACTTGGACCTCAACAGATTAAAAAGGTAGATTTATAGAGAACTTCAATTTTCCAACAAATCTCTGGCAAGAGTCACATTTTCTAACCAATATTTGTGCATCTTTGAAAGGGTAGGCCACCAAAAGCCTTCTCTCATGATTTGGTTGGAAGTAATCTTTGTCATGTAAAGCCCACTGCATACCCCTAAACGCATGTCATCCAATACTTTCTTTGATTTAGTTTGATCAATGCACTTCAAAAGTCTTCCTTCAAAATTCCTACACCATAGACTTCCATTGGCAATAATGTACCTAATTGAATACAATTTTACAGTCCTTTTTTCATTCCTTGTCAAATGGGGTGGAGCTTGCATATGTTGTAAGTAGTATATTAAATCTTTATACTAGTAATATTGATCCATATCACATGTATCAAAGCCAAGTTCTTCATTTGCAACATTTATTTGATTAGCATCTAAATTGATTCAGCTATAAGCTTCACTAGTCCTTGACCTTGCTGACAATATGACTAATCAATCAAATAAGGTGAGATATGTGGTTTTCATTTATGGAAACATTTGTTTCATAGTTTAGTAATTATTATTTGTGAAGGAAAATTGTCTAAGTATTGGACAATCTTACAACAACATAATAAGATTTGTTGATAGCAGAATATCCCCTTGGAATATTCTCCTGCACACTTAACCCTAGATGCATGATGGCATCCTGATGATGCATACTACTGTTAACAAAATATGGTGTTATGAGCTCTCTTTGTGCATGGTTGTTTATACTATTCAACATTATTCAACATTATTGGTTTACTTCCTTATGCATGTATTAAAGTAGTAAATAATATCTAGTTGTGGGAAAAAAGATTGAAAATACTGATTAACCTCCCCCCCACCTCTCAGTATTATCTATTCCTAACAATTGGTATCAAAGCCTAGCTATTTAAAAGAGGCTTAACAACTTGAGTAAGATCCCTATGGATATGGAATAGTTGAAGAAGAATCTTGAAGAGGATCTTGAAAAAATTGATCTTGTTATTGATGAAAGAGATGGCCTAAATGACAGATATAAAGATGCAAAAGCTTACATTGGTGAACTAAAGGACAAGATGGATGACCTAAAGTAAAAAAGACCTAGTGAGAAAACCAATGATGATGATATTGAAGATATAAAGAAAGAAAATTAGATCTTGAAACATGAGTTAAAAATAGTTGAACTCAAGCTAAGTCATAAGAAAAATGGAGGAAAGAATGAATTTAAAATAAAAGCTTAAAATGTAGATCTAAGATCCTAATTAAGCAAGGTAACATCTAAATTGGAATCTATCAAGTTAGAGCATGCAAAACTAGAGAAATACAACACTATTGTGAAAGGTGAGTTGGTGCAAACCAAAAAAGTTGAGAAATTTTATACCAGTAGTGAAAATATTGAAGAACAAATATTTGTACACAAACCTAGTTATGACAAGACTAGACTTGGATTCTTCCTTGGAAAATCCACCAAGAAATCTATTGAGAGAAAAGAACCTGATACTCCTAAAGTCAAAAAGGATCTAAGCATAAGAAAAATAGATGATACATCTAAACACAAGGAGAATGTTACTCACCATGAAAAATATAAAGAATATGATCAAGATGAGGATAATAGAAGAAAGGAGTCTCATACCTGGTGTAATGAACTTGAACATACTAGAGACAATTGCAAAGGTAAGTTTTTTTAAACCTATTTCACTTTTGTAATGTCATAATTGTCATGGATATGAACATTATGCAGTAGATTGTAAGAAACCTAAATTTGATTATGATAATGCAAATAGTAGAATGTTTAGGAACACTAACCATGCAAGCAATAGAAGAATATCTCACAATAATGAAAGTGGAGAAAGAAGATAAATTGTGTGTTACAGATGCAACAATTTTGGACACATAGTAAGGAATTGTAGAGCACCTAACAACTAGGATAATGAACAAAGAAGGAATGTACTTGTATGTAAATTATATAATAACTTTGGACACACAACAAAGTTCTAAAAAATGGATAGAAGAAACCTAACAAGAATCAAAATTATAGAAGGAACAATAGAAGAAATGATGATAGTCTAAAGGAGGAAATGAAGGAGCTGACAAAAGAATTTAAGGAAATATTTGTAAAGGCAAGAGAAGCTAGAAGTTCTCATATAGTTTAGGAAGAAGCTCATCCTAATGTACCTAACAAGATAGTAAAGTCACTTATTGTCCATCACCCATCTTAACTACATCAGCATTCTCAGTAAAATAGTGTGTCAGTTAATCATAACTAATGTTAGAAAGAATATTATAAGTTTCGTAGTTAATAGAATGTACTAAACATTGAGAGGAGTCTATAATAAAGTGTACATTACTTAATATGACTAATATAATGATATATAAGAAGAATAACCTCTTTGTTATACAAAGACAATATGTTGGACTAGTGGTAGATATGCATTTAATGTGAAGTACATATTGCAAAAGATTTAAAGGATCCAAATTGATTAATGAACATCATTAATGGATAGAAGAAACCTAATAGGAATCAAAATTATAGAAGGAACAATAGAAGAAATGATGATAGTCTAAAGGAGGAAATGAAGGATCTGACAAAAGAATTTAAGGAAATATTTGTAAAGGCAAGAGAATCTAGAAGTTCTCATATAGTTCAGGAAGAAGCTCATCCTAATGTACCTAACAAGATAGTAAAGTCACTTATTGTCTATGACCCATCTTACCTACATTAGCATTCTCAATAAAATAGTGTGTCAATTAATCATAGCTAATGTTAGAAAGAATATCATAAGTTTCACAGTTAATAGAATATACTAGACATTGAGAGGAGTCTATAATAAAGTGTACATTGCTTAATATGATCAGTATAATGATATATAAGAATAATAACCTCTCTGTTATACAAAGACAATATGTTGGACTAGTGGTAGATATGCATTTAATGTGAAGTACAGATTGCAAAAGATTTAAAGGATGCAAATTGATTTATGAACATCATTTGCTTTCACAAAATCTTAAGTGCAAGACTAAAGAAAGATTTGAAGTGTTGAAGAAGTTTGGAGATATGAAAGATTGTTGAAAACCCTAAAATGCAAAATTAAGGTGTTTTTTGAACTTCTTGAGCATGTTTTCAAAAATGGCAAGACAAGAAGTGTTTAATGTCAATAATAGACCTAGATATAGCTTCAAGAAACACCCATTTGTTTCTCTTGTTGATGACCCCATTGGAGCATTTTTGCAAGTATAAAAAAGTGTTCTTTATGTTGAGGACATAAGAGGCTATATTCATTGTAAAATAGAAAGCATAGGAGATATTGAAATTCATAAGGAATTGGAGAAAATGTACAAGAATGATTTGTCATTGAAATTAGAATATGCATACCTAGAACAACTTAACCTAGTTAAGCATATGTTCTACATAGACTTTGATAACCATGAATGGACAAGAATCATTCTGAGTAGAGTTCATGATGACCTTCTATTGTTTGGATATTCAATCATATGCATTGATAATGACCTTATTCATAAGGTCATAGGTTTGTGTAATGAAGGATGCAACCCATGAACATTAAGAATGTGTGCAACTTAGTTGAAACAAATCTCAACACAAATTTTGATGGTAGAAATATGAAAATCAACTCTATTCAAGATGATGGAATAAGACTTGTCACTAAAATTTTGGGATATAAGTTCAACCATGGATCTAGGATAGATTTAGTCCCTGCTAGATTTCTTCATGTAGCTTATTTGATGGCAGTAAAGGGAGAAAAGGTTAATCTATGTGATATTATTTGAACTTAGTTGTTGGATAAAATATTAAAAATCAAGAAATCTAGGAGCACAATCTTTAGTTTTGAAACTCTATTGACTCATATATTCTTCTATGCAATAAAGAAGTTTCTTGGTATCTCAAATTGGGATGGAAGTGAGTGTGCAATGCAGACTATTACTCATGCATACAGAACTAAATTAGAAATAGTCAGAGATAATGATATTGATAGAATAATGAAATCATTCCAAGCTTACATGAAGAAAAGGTATAGGATACCTCCTGTGCTAGTAGAAAAATATAAGGATGAACTATGTTTTATGGTAGAAATAGATTACACATGCATGGAGGTAGTAGTTCTTCAAGTAAAGTTCATTGAACCTATGGGTTATGAAATGAGTGAAGATCTAATTGAAGGATATGTGCAAATAATAATACAATTTGAAGTTGATTCTAAATGCCCTAGATGGGGGACATACACTAAGAAGATGAGAGAAGTCAAAACAAATCAAATAGTCATGGATTCCAAGAAGGTAGAAAATATAATTGATTCTATCTTAAAGGAATCAGGGATGCTAAGAAAGGAATTTGAAGAGGTGAAAGGGACAGCCTTGGAAATGAAGGCCAGTGGTCAATCTAAACTATTGACCCCTACACCTATTGCAATGGCCAAACCTACTAAAGAGGTCACAGTTGCACAAACAAGTACGCAAGCACCTATAGTGTCATATGTAGCAGTTGCATAGCAACAACCTCTGAGGAATCCAAAGAAAACATAGGAAGCATCAACACCAAGGAAGTCCAAAAGGCTTAAGAAAACCAAACCTAAGAAGATAATCAATAAAACTACAAGTGGACCTAGTAAGAGGAGAAGAACCTTGCAAATCAATTCCTCTATATCTAAAGAAGAAACTAGTGAGAAACCAATAGAACCAGCAGATCAAGAAGCAAAGACTTCAATAGCAAGAAAAGCTTGGAAACCAAACATAGAAAATATTAACATGCAAATTATTAATGAAAATAATCTTGTGCAATTGAATAAGTATTATGAATTGTATAATAATATGGATAGAAGATAGCTAAAGAATGCTGTAGATAAAAATATGGTCCTAAAAGATAAAAGTTTTGATAGCATAAGAGGTCAAATACCTAAAGATTTGTACAATAGACTAAGAAATAGGAAAAGTAGAGTAATTGAGGAAGATAAGAAAATAAGGATGAATATGGTGAAAATGTTATGTATAGTAAATAATGAGGAAGAGATAAAGGAAATTTTGAAAGGGATAGCACTATTGTTGAGAAATAAGAAGAGATTGATTCTTCTTATGGGAGGAAATTATGAAGAATTGAATGAGAAAACTCAAAAGGTTATAGTCACATACATGTCTACTATTCCTAAGAAGACTAAGGAGAGTGCACAGCCAGAGAAGGAAAGCCCTATGCCTAAGGAAATTGAGGAGAGTGTGTAGACAAAGGAGACAATTCCTACTGTGGTAACAGTTAGTCCACCTCATAGTTCTGAGCAACCAAGTGACTCACCGCACATTACTATTGGCAATGAATCTATGCAAGAAGATAACACCAATGTGACAATGGATAGAACTAAAGACCCATTTAAATATTTTGGCCCCAACATTGTTGGCAATATTGTTCGTTATAGGAACTCATTTGATGAGGAAAAAGAATTGGAGAAAAAGGAAGAAGATGCACCTTCTAGAAAGAAATTTGAATCTAGTACTGAAGTAGCTACTACAAGTGCACCTTTAGTAATAGTTGTAGTAAAACCATCTACATCACCTACATAAGAAACAGTAATGACTATAGTAGTAGTATAATTAGATGAAGAATATGAGGTACAAAACCTTATATCTTCTTTAAGTAAACTCCTTGAAAAGAAGAAATTAGTCAAATCTATTGAGAAGACTTTAACCTCAATTTTGGACAACTGGAGAAGATAGTAAGTTATGTTGATACACTTGTAGACATTCAATAGAGAGCAACAATTTTGTGCAAAACCTTTGACAATGAGTTTACAACACTTACCAATGTTGATACAATTCAAGCACATACTGAGCATGATGGTAAACTTCTTAATACCATGTGTACAAATATAAGAAGTGATATAGAAACACTAGATGAATGCATTAAGGCATCAAGGCTAAGTATGGAGGAAGGGAAGTAGATATATGCTAAGTGCAACATGGCATACCTTCACCTTCACAGTTTTCATGAACAAGTTAAAAAGAAAGTAATTGAGCTTCAGACACGAGCACTAATAACTTTCTGAAATAGAATAAAAAATTAGAAACCTTTGAGCATAAAATATAAGTAATTCATGATAGCATCTAGGATACACAAGTAGAAAAGGAGAAAGCTCTAAAAATATTTACTCTCTTGGGGGACCATTTATCCCCATAGATTACATTGTTACAAAATTAGTTGGAGGAATGTTTGGTAGCCAAGGCCTCATATGACAAGTTTGTGGCTACAGATTTGAATGCAGCAGAGTTAGCTGCATGTGCCCTATGTGAGCTAATCAATGTGTCTGATGCACTAAAAGATAGTTGGAAGAAACACCTTGCATAGTTGAAGACTGACTTTAGTGATTATTTTTCCAAGTTTTGATGTAGCTTTCATATTTTGACAGGATTTTCTTTTTACCTTTGCCATTGATGTCAAAGGGGGAGAAATAAGGAAAATTGTAATTACAAGCTATTTAGTTGTACTTTGACATATAGTAGTAAGCTTTGCCTTAAGCAAGCTTTGTAATAAGGGTTATAAGGGATGTAATCTTTTTTCAAAACATGAATACAATGTTTTTACTATGTTATGGTTATTTACTTTGATTAGTATGATAGCATGTTTGGGACTTAGCCAATTTTCCCAAAATGTTACCATAAATGCCAAAGGGGGAGATTGTTGGCAATATGACCAATCAATCAAATAAGGTGAGATGTGTAGTTGTCATTTATGGAAACATTTGTTTTTCATTTTAGTCATGATTATTTGTGAAGGAAAATTATCTAAGTATTAGACAATGTTACAACAGCATGACAAGATTTGTTGATAGCAAAATATTCCCTTGGAATATTATCTCGCATAGTTAACCCAAGATGTATGACATCATCCTGATGATGCATACCAGTTTGTATGTCTATATGAGAAACCTAGTTCAAGTTATGAAGGAAATACTAATGCAGATACCTCATAGTGAAGAATAGAGCATGTTAGCAAATTGACTTGTATGACTAGTAGAATTGTTTCGATTACTAAATCTTGATGAGCCAACTCTAAGGATGATATGTGAGTCAACTAAGGAAGAATTTATTGATATGTTTGATATAAGTAAAGAAATTCAATTGTGATAAGGAATGCAATATTATGATATGTGATGAAAAGTAATGTTATGCGAGATATGATGCAAATTGATATGTGTGCAATCACTCTTTGTATGAAGAACTAACAATTAGAAGAATTGCAAAGTATAGCAAGTGATCCAACATTGTATGTATATCCATTCTCTTGAAGAACTTATACTATACATGTTAGTGTAGTGGGCTCTTCTTGCACACATTTGTATCTGATCCACCAACTCCTAACAAGGTTGAGGCTTCTAACAATACCTAGTCTCTTGATAGTGACTTGACACACTATACATTCTCCATAGACTCCTAATAGGGTCAATATTCTTAACCATATTATTTTATATAGTGAATCATCTAGTGGGTTTCATCCCCATTATGGTTTTCCCTTGGCCAAGGTTTCCCTAGTTAACAAAATATGGTGTTATAGCTCTCTTTATGCATGGTTGTTTATATTGTTCAACATTATTGGTTTACTTCCTTATGCATGTATTAAAGTAGTTAATAATATCCAGTTGTGGGAAAAAAGATTAAAAATCCTAATTCATCTCCACCCCCTCTCAGTATTATCTATTTCTAATATACCTCTTACTAACTCTGTGATCTAGATATCAATATTGAACTCTTGGATTTAGTTTATTGATCTGCACCTCCTACTAGATACCTCATGCTGAGAGAAAATATTTTTAACTGATGCACTAGGCACAAATGCACTAACATCAGCACCAAGTATAATTTGAAGGCCTAGACAACTTTGACAAGTGCATATGCTTGCTTCTCATTGATTTCATACTTAAGTTCTGTAGGCTAAAGAGATTTTCTAAAGAATGCAATTGGTTGTTCATGTCCATCTTCATTTTTTTGTAAAAGAACTATTGCTATAGTATGAAAAGTTACAAAAGAGAAGATATGTATAGGCTTCTAATACTTAGGTGTCCTAAGGACTGGTGCATTTTTAATATAATTTTTTATTTCTCGGAAGGCCATAGTAGGTTCACCTTCCCAACTTATAGTTTCTCCCTTCTTGAGCATTTTAAAGATTGTTCTACTAATTTAAGAAAAGTTAGTTACAAATCTCCTTAAAAAATTAACTTTCCCAAAGAAAGACTATATACCTTTAACATTATTAGGCTTTGGCACCTTATCAATTGTTTCTACTCTTTTAGGGTCAATCTTAACCCCTTCCTTTGATACTTTATGACCAAGTAGCTTTCCTTCTATCACTTCAAATGTACATTTCTTTGGGTTCAAGGAGACGCCATGTTCTAAGGCTTTGATAAAAATATTTTATAGATGTTTGTTATTTTTTTCATCCTTCTTTGAATATGGAGTTAGTCATCCTAATATACAACCATAAATGTGTTGATGCATTCTTTAAAAGATACATACATGTCCCTTTGAAATGTTATGTCTGCATTGATTAGACTGAAGGGCATTCTTACATATACATATGTTCCCCAAGGAGTAGTAAAAGTTATTTTGAAATTCTCTTTGTCATCTACCAGGACCTAGTTATATCCTAAGAATCCATCCATCATGGACATTAGTTCTGAACCAGTAACATGCTACAACATGACCTTCATATTAGGCAACCCATAGTTTTCCTTTAAAGATACAATATTTAGGTTTCTAAAATCAACACATAGCCTAATATCCCCATTATTTTTTCTAACTAGTACTAGATTAGACACCCATTAGTAATGCTTGATTGATTTGATAATCCCCCCATCCCTAAGCTTCATAAGCTCTTATTTCATTTTAGGGGCTAGAGTAAGGTTGACAAGCCTCTATTTTTTCCTAAATGGTTTGACATTTTCTTTTAGAGGTATAACATGCTGGAAAATTTCTTGTCTATAAGGTTTGAGGTCATCATAGGACCATGCAAAAACATGTATGAACCTTCTCAAAAAATCTATGAGAGACTTCCTAATTGTAGGGGATAAGGTTTTACCAATGTACACATTTTTTGGAGACTCGGTATTGCCCAAATTAATTTCCTCAAGCTCTTGTGGCTTCTTATCTTTGGTATCTGTATGCACTCTATCTTGATTATCAAAAGGACTCTCAAGCACCAGTAAACCTTTAGGGACCTTGATTTTTTTTAGCTACAAGAGTTCTTGACCAAAGATGGTTTTCATTCCATCTACTATTTCTACAAAAGGACTGTTGACCAATTCTTGACCAAGATATTTATCCTCATTAAGAAGAAAAATTAAGATATCATTATCATCTTCAAAAACTTGCCAATTCTCTACATTATCAGGAATGGAAGGCTAATTCTACACTTCAATTGTTGATATACCATAAAATGACACATCATCATACTTGACTGCCACATTAGCTAACAGGTTAGTCATCTTGTTATTATTACTCTTATATATCCAAGAAAAGAAAAAGGCATTAAATGCCTCTATCTAATCTCAAATAGAATTCCTATACTATTTTGACCTTTTTTTCTTGGAGGCATATGTCTCCTTAACTTGGGACACAACTAATTCAAAATAATAATGTGCAACTTCTTAATCTCATGACTAGCTACAGTTTTTAATCCAAGCAGAAGTGCTTCATACTTTGCAACATTATTGGTACATGTAAAGTTTAAGGTAAATTAATAGCTAAAAGTTTTTTTCTCTAGAGATATAAATACTACCCCAGCTCCTCATCCTTCCTTTAAAACTTTCACCATCAAAGTACACAAATCCAAACAATTGGTCACCTCTTGTGCAATCAGTGGGGGAGGTTTCTTAGCTTCTTAGATGACAAGCTCTACCTTAAATGAATTTTCCTTAGTATCCAAAAAATAATTAGCATCCTTATCAGTATTGTCTCCAAATATGTAAGTGACCTTCATCTCTCTATGAATTTTGATAGACTTGTCTCCTATGTGAAAAGTCGCATATGACAAGTCACATTGTAGGCTACCTCCCATTGAAGCACTCCATTTTCTAGAGAGTAGCATCCCATAATGGGGAGGAATGTCAACTACAAGGACTGTCATGGTCATGTCAACATATGGGTAAGCAGCTAGTTTGAAAGGTAGGGCATTAATTGTACCTATGATAGGCACCTCTCTTGCATCCACTTCTGTACATCTACCCTATTTTTTATCTACTTCTAAGCCAAGGGCCTCCATAACCTTAAAAGGCATGATAGTGTTTGATGCCCCTGAGTCAATCATACAATCTTTTAAGGTTCAACCATTTGTGACTAAAATGAGAAAGAAAAGATCTATATATTACAAGTAGGCCACACAAGAGTTGTCTAAGTACATTTGAGGTATTTGAGACATAACTCCTTTCTCCTCTTTATCGATCATTATTATTGGTATTTGTTGTACTACTGATGATTCTAGCTTAGCAATATCACTACTTCCTATAGCATTTAACCAAGACAGGGCCTTATTCTATGTTATTCTATTCTAAGCATTTTGGATAAAGGGACCTTAATAGTAATCTAAGATAACATAGAAACCATATCAACAGGATCATATGTAGGATTTTTGGGAAGATTACCTTTGATTTTTTCCTCTTGAGTAGCAAGTTCCTTCACTTGCTTGATGACATTAGAGCTTGGCATCTTTTCTTGCACATTGACTTTGACTATTTCAACTCCTTGAAATTGTAGCTTTTTCTTTGGCTCCCACTTCTTGGTTTTACTTTCTTTGACTTTCACAACCATTGAATCTTCTTTCTTATTCTAATTACTTATCTTATATGTAGTATCCTTGATGAAGATACCAAATGGCTTACCTGTAGTATTGTTGATAGTTTTGTTTCTTAGATTATAGGTGCTATAAACCTAAGCTATCATCTTAGTAGTGACTTTATAAATCTCTTATTTTGATGGTTTCATCAAGTTTTTGTGTTCCATATTTGACAATGTATTACATACCTTATCCTCATTATGATCTTCATCATCTAAAAACACTTGTTGATGGTGTAATTGATAGGCATTTCTCTGATCTGCAATATCATATTCAGATTCTTCTAAATTAGATTCCATACCATCATCTCATAAGTTTACCATATTACATCCTACATCTTCATGGTTTTCTTTCTCCTCTCCATCCTCATATTGTGCTTTCTGATTTGTAGAGAAAGATTGGGCCAAGACACAATAATCAGGGGAATGGGGGGATTGGCATATAATAGACCAGGTAACATCATCTATCATATTTACAAAATTTCTTTGTAAAGTATCTAGTGCACATTTATCTTTGTTTTCTTGAGTAGGATTGGGGATTGGTTTTCCATCCTTCCACTAAGTGGTATAAGGATAGTTTTGCATTCTAGGATGCCTATTGTAGGGGGTGTTAGACTAATGTTTATCACTAGCACTCTTCTTATTCATTTGGTTTTCTAATGGATTTAAAATTTTTAGTAGGTTTAACAATTGACCCATTGTATCTTCTTCAAGGTTTTTTTCCTGTAGTAGGCCTTTCACCCTCTTTCTTGTTTTTAGGATTAAACAATTTAGGGTCATCCCTTCTCCCCAATTTACTAGAGACTTTTCCATTATTTTCTATGTTTATAGCCATCTTATAAGCCTTCCTTAGTGTTCTAGGATATTTATCCCTTAAAGTGTATGCCATCTTATTATCAAAGGCATTAAAATAAGTGGTAAGGCATACATCTTCACCAAGTCTCATTACATGGAATAATTTATACATCCCTTTCTAAAATTTTTCATTAAAATTAAAAGTAGATTCATTTGGGAACTCATTCAACACAAAGTTTGCATTGGTGTTATCACCATATTGCTCTTTGAAAAAAATTTCAAAGTCATTCCATGAAGTTACACTATCATCTAGAAATCTCCTAAATGAATCCCTAGCATCTTTAGTAAAGGAGTTACAAATAACTTCATGACTATATCATCATTCTCTACTTCATATTCATCAAGCATGTCTATAAATTTCCTTAAGTGCTCTTCACTAGTCACAACATTGTTACCTAAAAACTTAGTAATCTTATCCCTTAGATCATTAGAAATAGGATGTGGGAACCAGTGAATGCCCATAGAGACATTTTCTTGTATTTTTCTATATAGATGGGTCTTCTTTGGTATCCCATAGAATTTGAAGTACTTTCTCTAGTAGCCTAGTTTTGGATAGGAATCTAAAGCTGTTGGACTTGCTGAGTGATAGGTATTTAACTACATGTAGTAGAGGATGAGGCAGGGACCATTTGTGATGTATTTTGGCTTGTTAACAAAGGTCCACATGTAGGAATATATGGGACAATTTTTGAGAATTGGTTAGGCTAGGAGGCTAAGACAATGTTAGACTTGATAAACTAAATTTTTCTTCTAGTTTCAGTGGCTTGTGCTTCATTCTCAACCTTCTCAAGTTCTTTAGCTAAATCCTCTTTCTTCTTCCTAGCCCTTTCTATATCCAATTCAAGCTCAAACATGACAAGGTTTGTAGAGTTACTAGGAAGCACCTATGATTCATTTATTTGTACCCCTACAACCTTTTGCTTCACCTTATTAGGATGTTATACAATCAATTCTACAACCTCAGGTTCAAAAAGTCTATAGGGCTGGACTTGTGAGATAACAGGCCCCTCCTCTTTAAGAAGGAACTCTTGCTCTTGGACTTTAGATTTTAAAACATCAACATCTCCAAAAACATCTAAGTGTGGTTTGCAAGATTTGTGTTCTAGCCTTTTATTTTTCTCTTACAAGGAGGTCATCCTCCTAAGCAAGTTGTCTCTCTCAATGAATTTGTTCAAAATAACTTGTTCCTTTTCTTTCTCCAAATGAATGTATTTGGCCTCTTCTTTTGCAACTATTTTCCTAAGAATGTCTAATTTTGAAAATAAATCTTCTAGGTCAGCAAAAATGGCTTCAAAATCTACTAGGTCATCTAGATCTATGATATATCTTTCCTCATAAGGACATTGTCTAGGACTAAGTCTAGTGTTTGTATTACCCCTATAACCCCACCTATGGTTCGTTCCTTTCATCATATTTGGTCTACAAGGAATATTCCCTAAAGAAGTTATATTTTTTTCATGATAAATTCTCTTTTCTTGCAATGGGTCAGTGAATGTTTCTCCCAATAGTATAGTAATTTCAGATTTAGAACTCATGGAAAAATAGTCTTTCTCAATTATAGGCTGGTATCGTGAATGGGTTGACACAATAGCCCTAGGTAGCTTCCAAGTAGGATTAAAATCTACTTTCTTGTTATTTTGGTTCTTCCTACCCCCAGGAGGTAATTTTGCATATAAGGGTATTTCTAGATTAGCCTTTTTGAATACTTGGGTATTTTTCTTCTTATCAACCATTGGTTAGAAAATTTTGAAAAATATGACACTAGCCATGAAACCCTTTGACTTGAGTCACCACCCTATAAAGGGAAGTTATTTAAAATGACCTTTCAAATTAAAAAATAGCATGGGAAGCTTTCTAACAAAAAGGGGCCAACCAGAAAACTAGCAACACTGGATAATATAACTTTACTTTGTAGACAAGGTGTTAAATAAATAATAGTAAGGATTATAACTCATATTACAACACACTTTCATAGATATCCCCAACAGAATCATCATTTTGTTGGTGTTTTTGGATTACAAGGTTTCTCTAAACCCATTATCAAGATGCAAAAGATTTCAAACAAACCTAAGGACTAGCTAGGTCCCATAATAAGAAAGATTGATCTTTAGATCTGAACCAACTCCAACAAAGTATACTTAGACTCTCTACACTTTAGGCTCTGTAGGGCCAAGGTAGGTGCACCTCAAGGATATGAATGTGATTGGATATTTTGACTTTTCCTTTAGATACTTGCTCAATAATACTTCTTCATTCAAAATTATCCCTTATAGCAGATAATGGTCACAATTTCTTCTTAGATTTACAACAAACTTTCTAATTATAATAGCTAGTTATAACCAAAAGGAAAATCTTATTGCCAATAAGTGTTGACCAAAAACTTTAGTTCTTCATTACATAAAATGGAAATTGATTGATATATGTATTCTTCAACTAGATGAATCATCAACTTGCAATTGAAATCAATTGACCAGTGCCTTATCCATTTTTGTATAGAGTCAAAACAAGAAACTTTAGACCTATTTAATTGAATTGCAATTAAATTTTTCAATAGTGAATTCTGAATTTCATTCTTATCGTATCCCTCTCATGTACCTAGAACACTTTGACTTGTTGAAAGCAATTATTTAATTCTTTGAACCAAAAGCAATCAATAAGAGACATACAATTTATCTAAATTATAATAAACTAAAAGAACATTGTTCATTTCAATTTCAAAATCACATATATGCAAGAAAGGAGACAAAACTTAGGTACATAGATATGCAAAACTTTCTTTTCAATTGATTCCTCTAAAAATGAATACAACACTAATATAGACTCAAAATATAACTTAGAATTTGACAACTTGATCATTCATATTCGCTGTATCCTTAATTTTACAAAACTAAATGTTTCTTTCAATAAACAAAATTGGATAGACTATAAAATGACATCAAACCAAAAATATATATAAACTTCTAACCTCTACTCCACATCTTGGAAATCCTTCTAAAGGATTGCAACAAGATAAAGATGGGAGGAGGACACATGTCAAGAGATTAATTGAAAAGAAAGGAGGTAGTACATGTACAAAAGTTACAATTTAAGACATTCCTCTACGCTTGATCCAAAAATATGATGTAGTTGAAAAGTTGGTAGGTGGAAATTTATTGCTAGAGCTTTAACTAGAATTATTTGTCTTCTTCTATCTTCATCAAGTAACTCCTCAACTATCTCCCACTGGCAAAGCCTTAATCTCTCCCACTGCTTCCCAAACATAGATCTCCTGCTTGGTGGGCCACTTAGTTGATTTATCTTCTCCTGAGTCCTTTGTGGCTTTAGTCCACCTAGCATCTATTATGGCTTTAGACTCCACTAAAAATATATATAAATATATCTTAGCTATGAACAAGAAGTCAATCTAATTGTTGAATGGGGCATCATTATTTTCTTTAAAAATTGCTCCTATAGCCTCTTGGGTCAACACTATATTGAATGAATCAGACCATTCTTGTCATTCTCTTAACTTGTTGTTTGTGTCCAAAAAGTGTGGAATACAGGGCTCAATTCCCTGAGATAGAACTTTCATTTTTCCATGTACTATTTGTAGTTTATCTAGTAAAGAAGCCAATTAATTCTTTTACCATTTCTAAGCCTTTCTTTATAGTAATGATCTAATAAGGAAAATTTGTCTTTTTAGCCATCAACATAATAATCTTCTCTTAGAATTAGATGTAAGGTCCCCAAAGATTGAATGTGGGTGATAGCCATGAAAGTGCTTCATTTAAAAATTGCTTAGCATCTTGTAGAGAAATTCATAATGTATGGGTTTGTTGTGATATATTCTTTAGAGTTTCAACCCTATGGCCAATCATACATCTAAGGATAGTTGTCCTTGCCTCATCACCTTGTTGTGTTGGTAGAACATCAATGCTCATTCTTCTAGGCTCTATATCATCTTCCTCCAACCCATTTGTTTGTGTAGTTACCTCTATTGTGACCTTGGATGGTTGTTCCTGAATCCCTTATTCCTTTCTCTATTCTACAATGGCCTTTTCCTCTATATTTGACAGTTTCTCTCTGACATACACAACTTCATCTTCCAACCCTTAGACCCTAGCCTCAAGCTCTTCAATTTTTACTTTATAAACATGGCTCTTCTTGAGATCATCATCATAGAGCTTCCTAACATCAATGTAATCATGAAAGGATTTGGATAGTTGATGTAGAGAGGGAAAAGAAATAACTAGGACCAATGACACACCAAGCTATTTGAACCAAACTGCAAGAGTTAACATAGTAGAATACTAATAGAAAGAACATCCAAAGGAGGGAGAAGAGAGAACACTTTCATTGATTCATTAGATAATCAGCATACATACCTAGCTATAAGGCCTTTTGGGTTATGGCCAATTACAATATATATAACTTATAGATTCACGATCCAACTTCAAGTTCGCATTCTAGACTCATATCCCTTTCAATCCTCTAAGTTCTACTACTTTTAAACCCAATCCTATACTTCCTTAAATACTTTCCAAAATAGCTTATAGAAGATCCTAGAACATAGAAAAGCCCAAAGTCGGCTCACAATAGTTATTAATTAAATACAAGCAACATAGGCCCAAAAAGGAACCAGACATAGATAACTTGGCAAATGAAATCTTTTCAAAACTAGCACTTGGCATCCACACAAACTCAGCATCCAAAGGAATCACTTAGCAACTAGTACAAACTCAACATCCTCAAATGCTTGACAACCAAGAAGGACTCGACAACCAAAGGGTTACTCGACAATGAAAGAAAATTGTTCAGCAACCAAAGGATCACTTGGTAACCAAAGGATCACTCGACAATCAAATGATCACTTGGTAACCAAAGGAATCACTCAACAAAAACTAAGAACTTGGAAACAACTAAAAAAACTAGTGCTTAGCAATAACTAAAACTCAGTAGCAACTGGAAAAATGAACAAAAGTGTAGGATTACAAGGCAACCCTAGATGCTCCTACATTAGATAACCAAGGTTGGAAGAAATGATTCTCCTAAATCATTGAGATGTCACAACCTACATTGAATCCAACTCAAATTGAGAAATCCATGTAGCATCTTAACCAAATATTTATATTAATCTTTTCCTCTTTTTCTCTTATTAACTCTCTGATCCAATATTTGTTCAAATTCTTCAATTTGCTTCTTAGGATAATCATCTGATACAACAACTTCATCATCTAACTCATGATACTTATATAAATCAGCAAAATTTAAATATAGGAGATATATCCATGTCCTTAGGCAACTCAACTTCATAAGCATTACCACTGTCAAACTTCTTAACAATCTTACAAGGTCCAAACTTCTTCATATTTACCTTACTGTATGTTCCAATAGGAAATCTTCCTTTCTTCAAATAAACCATCACCTCATCACCATTTTCAAAATCACAATGTCTTCTAGACTTATTAGTATTCTCCTTATACTTCTGATTACTTTGTTCCAACCTCAATTTTACTTCCTCATGCAAAGACTCCATAAAATTAGCAAATACTTCCCCCACAACACTTCTCTTTCCTTCACCAGCAACATCCCTCAAATTTGATACTCCTCTAGGTTGCATTCTAGTAACAATCTCTAAAGGTGTCTTTCCTAAACTCCTATTCACATAATTATTACATGAAAACTCAGCTTGTGCCAATACCATCTCCAAACTACTTGGCTTATCTCTTACTATGCATCTCAAAAAATTACCCAAGCTTCTATTCAGAACCTCTATCTATCCATCTATCTATAGATGGAATGTAGAACTAAACTTCAACTTAGTACCCATCTTCTCCCAAAAAGTCTTCCAAAAATAACCAACAAACTTATTGTCTCTATTAGAAATAATACTTCTTGGTAATCCATGCAATCTAACAACCTCTTTGTAGAAAAGTTTAGCAACATGCTCAGCATATGATGTCTTCTTACATGGTATGGAATGAGCCATTTTAGAAAATCTATCCACTACAACAAATATAGAATCATACCCCTTCATTGTTTAAGGAAATCCAAGAACAAAAGGCAATCCAAGAACAAAATCCATATAGATGCCACTCCAAAGTTTCTCAGGAACAACAATAGTTGTATACAAACTAGTATTCTGACTTACTCCATTTGCAACTTGACAAACTCCATAACTCTTCACAAATTTCTGAACATCCTTATACATTTGTAGCCAATAATACTTCTCCTTTTGTAAACTTAATGCCTTATCGATTCTAAAATGTCCAGCCAATCCACCACTATGTTTTTCCTTGATCAAATTAACTATCATATAACTTCTATGGATACATAACTAAATACCTTTAAACAACATACCTTCTTGGATGAAATATTCATTATACTTGCTTATGTGATCTATCAAATTTTGTGCTTTGTACTCTCTCTATGCCTAAGAAAATCAAGGTCAGTATCTTACAACTCTTTCATTTCAATAAAACCAAGAACTTCAAACTTCATCTCAGTCAATAAATAATGTCTTCTATTCAATGCATCAACAACTCTATTAGTAACTCCACTCTTATGATTAATGACAAATGTGAAACTCTACAAGTACTCGACCCACTTCACATGTCTCCAATTCAATTTATGCTAACTCCCCAAGTATTGTAAAGCTTTATAATTAGTATACAACACACACTCCTTAGGAATCAAATAATGTCTCCACTTCTTCAAGGCTTGAACAATAGCATAAAATTCTTGATCATACACAAAATATTTCCTTTTAGCATTATTCAACTTTTCACTAAAGAAAGCAACATGTTTACCTTCTTGACTTAATACAGCTTCTATTGCATTACCACTTGCATCACACTCAACTTGAAATACCTTGTCAAAATTAGGCAAAGCCAATATAGGTAACTCAGCAACTTTTGTTTCAAAGTCTCAAAACTCTTATTAGCTCCATGTGTCCACTTGAATTCCTTTCTATCTCCCCTCATTGTCTCAATCATAGCATTACAAATAGAACTGAAATGTCTTATAAACTTTTTATAAAAACTAGCCAAAACATGAAATGATCTTACCTCTCCCACATTCTCATGTGTAGGCTACTCCAAAATTGCTTTAACCTTCTCAGGTCCATCTTTAAATGATCAACTAAAATCACAAATCCCAAATACACAATCTCCTCTTCCATAAAAGAACACTTTTTTAGATTAATCAACAACTTTTCTTGTTTCAACAGAAATACTTGTCTAATATGGTCAAGTTCTTCCTTAGTTTTACTGAATATCAGAATATCATCCAACTAAACAATCACAAAATTATCCAAAAATCTTTTTAGAACTTCATTCATCAACCTCATAAAAGTACTAGGTGCATTGGTCAGACCAAAAGGCATAACCAACCATTCATATAAACCATCTTTTATCTTGAAAGTAGTATTCCATTCATCACCTTCTCTAATTCTATTATTATGATAGCCACTCTTCAAATCAATCTTGGTAAAATACTTTGCTCCACTCAAACAATTCATTATGTCATCCATCCTCAGCATAGGAAACTTATATTTCACTTTAATCTTGTTATTAGCTATGGAATCAGTACACATTCTCCATTCTTCTTAGGTGCCAATACATTAGGTACAACACATGGACTCAAACTTTCTCTAATCAATCCTTTGTCCAATAATTCATGCACTTGTCTATAAAGTTCTTCATTCTATGTAGGTGTCAATCTATATGGTGTTTTGTTTTCCAAACTAGCTCTAGAAATCAGATCCATACAATGACTTATACTTCTTATTGGAGGTAAACCATTAGGTATATCCTCTGCAACAATCTTTTTATGCTCATTTAGAAATTTTGCAATTTCTTCTAGTACTTGGCTACCACTATCTATTGTCACTTGGTCATTACCAGCTTCTGCTACTCGGTCATTACTACTAACACTTAATCCTCTAGGAACTATAGCAAAAAAAACATGATTCTTCTTTACTTCCTTTTCAAATTGCTTTGCATTAACCATGCAAACTTTTATTGCAGTACAACTAACCTCATCTAGAATTTCAATCAAAGGCAGCAATATTTGTTTCTTCCCATTTACCAAAGAGTATATTGATTCAATCTTCCATCATGTATAACATATCTATCATATTGCCAAGGTCTACCCAATAGAATATGACAACAATCCATAGGCATAATATGACACATAACTTCATCAAAATAATGTCCAGTCTTGAACTTCACAATACATTGCTCACTTACCAATATTTTATGCTCATCTTTGATCCATGAAACATGATAGGGTTTGGGATGCTTCAGCCTCTACAATTGCAATTTTGTAACTAGCTCTTATGATGCCATATTTGTAGAACTTCCACTATCAATGATCACTTTGCAACATTTTCCAACCATCTTACATCTTGTATTGAAAATATTTCTCCTTAAAATAGGCTCCTCATTAATTCCCTTATTACATAAGGTTCTTCTCACCATCATATTTTCACCAGCCTCAGGTCCACTTGGTGAACCCTCATCATCTCCTTGAATCACAACATTTTTGTTACCTTGCCTACTTTTAGAGGATCTACATTCAAAAGATCTATGCCCCTCTTTACCACATCTGAAACAATTACCATGAAAACTACTTCTAGAATAAGAATTACCTCTTCCTCAGTAAGAACCAGTACCTCCTCGATAAGAACTACCACTTTTCCACTCAATCTTATCTTTGTCATCATTCTTCCATTCACATTTTCCCTTATCTTGCACAAAATTGTTAGATCTTCCTCTACCTCTCTAGAATCTACCACTTCTACCTCTTTGTCTTTGTTTATGCTTCTTTGTCAAGATCTCCTTAGCTTTCAAGGCATACTGGTATGCTTCTTCCACACTTTCTAATTTCAAAAAACTTATTTTATCTTGAATTCTAGATCTCAATCCATTTATGTACCCTACAATTTTCTCAACATCATCATCCATATGTCTAGATCTGATGTCCAATCTATAGAATCCCTTAGTATATTCCTTTATACTCATGTCTCTTTGCCTCAAATGTTGCATCTTTCTTAGCAAGTTAACTTGGTAATTAGCAAGAAGGAATTTTTTCTTTACCTTGTTTACCATCTTCACCTAAGTTCTAATCTTCTCCTTTCCTCTCCTTTGTCTATCAATTTGCAAATGCTCCTGCCATAGTGAGGCATGACCTTTCAATCTTGTAACTGCAATTTTCACTTTCCTATTATTAGGAGTGTTTTCATACACAAAGAACTTCTCCATTTTAGATATCCAATCCAACATAGCATTGGTGTCCAATTTTTCATCATAAGGAACAAATTCTATAGAAGGCTTTGAATTTTCCCTAGATAATACTCTCAAAAACCTTACCTCATCTTCATATTCTTCAGGTTCTAGATTAGGATTTGGCGCTACTACTTCATCATCACTTACATCATCAAGATGTACTCCTCTCCTTTGGGTGATCTCCATAGCATCAAATCTAGCTACAATTTGTCTCAATGTATCCAATATTGCATTATCAGTATTTCCTCTACCTCGAACCATCTTTATGAATTAGGTTCCTACAAGATCATAACCCTCTACAAGTTATAGGTGAAATCCACAAATCTACTACCCCACAACCAAATTCACTTAGGGTTCTACATGATCCAATCACTAAAGGATGAACCTCGAGCTTTGATACCACCTAACACAAAGAGGGAAAATAAGTAACTAAGACAAATGGCATACCTAGCTATCCAAACCACTCTACTATAGTTAACACAGTGGAATACCAACACAAAGAACATCCAAAGGAGGGAGAAGAGAGAACACTTTCATTGATTCATCATATAATCAACATAAATGCCTAGTTGTAAGGCCTTCTAGGTTATGACCAATTACAATATATATATAACTTGCAGATTCACAATCCAACATCAAGTTCACATTCCAAACTCATATCCCTTTCAATTCTCTAAGCTTTACTACTTTTAAATTCAATCCTACACTTCCTTAAATACTTGCCAAAATGGCTTATAGAATATTCTAGAACATAGAAAAGCCCAAATAAGCTCACAACAATTATTTATCAAATACAAGCAAGGTCGGCCCAAACAAGAACCAAACACAGATAACTTTGCAAATGAAAGCTTTTCAAAACTACCACTTAGCATCCACATGAACTCAATGTCCAAAGGAATCACTCAGCAACTACTATGAACTTGGCATCCTCCAACACTTGGCAACCATGGAGGAATTAGCAACCAAATGGTTACTCAGTAACCAAAGGAAATCACTCAACAACCAAAGGATCACTAAGAAACCAAAGGAACACTCGAAAATTAAAGGATCACTCGGCAACCAAAGGAATCACTCAGGAGAAAATAAGAACTTGCCAACAACTAAAAAAATTGGTGCTCAACAATAGTTGGAACTTGATAGTAACTAGTAGAATGAACAAAAGTGCAAGATTAAAAGGCAACCTAGGATGCTCTTGCATCAATAGCCTTGCTTCAATCTCCTCTACCTTGGCCTCATTCATAAATGAAAAGTGTTTTATAGCCTTGGAGATCTCTGTACCTGAGGTACCTTGTAGTGTACATACTATCATGTTGTCCTAATTAGTGCTCTACACAACCATTGATTTGGGCTTGTTTGTTGAAGGAGCCATGCTCAGTACTAGCAAAGACTTGGTGTCAATGTTGAATCCAGATCCACTTTGCAATCCATCAACACCATATGCCACATATGAAATGGCATTCTCGTGTCTCCTAATTTGGTCAAGCATAAATGCTTGTTCCAAATCTCACCTAGGCACTAATAGCATCCCACTTCTCTATACTAGATCCCTTGCCTCCTTAAGGATCATGCCTTCACTTTCTAAATCATAAACATGAAAATTTTCAACCAATTTTTTCTGGTTGTCTGACTCACCTAGTTTCATCTTCAAGACCAACTAGCTCTGTTTGACCTTATACAAGAAGCTCTTAAACTTAGTTGATTTGAGGAACTTGTCATCATCTATGAATTGTTATGCTTGGATGATCCTATCATCCAACCTTGTTGTTGCAAGTTCTAGATCAGTAAGTGTGTTCTTAGCTACAATGATCCTATCTTGGATATAACTTTGTCTTAAGTCAACAAAGTACTTACTTTTACCAGGTAGGATATGCAATGTCCTCTGTTTAACCTTTTCATGGATGTGCACAACCGTTTGCCTCTTGTTTCCCTTAGTGACCCATGATGCCTCTAAAGGCTCATCTTCTTCCAATTCTAAGGTCACATCAGGTTCAAGGCTATTAGGATCCACCCTTTCTTCTTCCCCAAGTGGTTACTCTGGCATTTCTGCCATAATTTCTATATGGTCA
Source organism: Cupressus sempervirens (assembly GCA_028749045.1). Lineage (NCBI taxonomy): Eukaryota > Viridiplantae > Streptophyta > Pinopsida > Cupressales > Cupressaceae > Cupressus > Cupressus sempervirens. The sequence continues at coordinate 565,013,309 of CM053788.1, read as the reverse complement.
ACCACCATCTTTCTTATCCTTTGAGTGTAGCAGATATCTAGGTAAAAACCTTTGAAATTAGGATCGACTCTCTTTAGCTCCCTCTCCACCCTCAACACATCATCAAACTTAGATAATTTATCTATTACCTCCCCCTCAGCAACAATATTGGAAATGAGGTATTCATGGGGCAACTCTTTGGTACTAGGTAGCACATAGTTTCTTATTTCCTTGAGGGTATTCCTCATCCAATTATCAGGTTCATACATCCTACAGGGGCTGGTTGACAGATTGTAGTGGTGGAGGAAAGAATGAATTTGATCTATGGATTCTTTTCCAATTGAAAAGTCTCCCACCTTAAAAAACTTACATAGAAATGTTCCTTTATGCACTTTTTGTCCTAGATACTCCCTATTTACCATTAATAACTACCACATGAATTCAATAATAGCTAGTCTAGGGGGAATAAATTTTGGCAATAAATGTGGGGTTGGGGACAACCATAAGCCCTCATCAAGGAAAAAGTTGGAAATAGGAAAATATCTCCCCAATTATGATCTAATCTTTTTCTCTCAAGGAGTAGGGCTGGTCTTAAAAGACTCTCCAAAACCTTAGGTGCCCTAAATTAACTTGGGTCTAACATTCTCATTATGATAGTAATGATATTATTGAAAAATGAGACAGAATTAGAGTAATGATAGGAGTTATCCAATACTTGTGTCCATAGTTGAACTAGGAGCTCTCCATTAGCATTAGATGTGTGATCAATAAATTCTAGGCTTATATACTCCACATTCTTGGATAGGATCAAGTTCATCGGCAATGAGTAATGATGAAATTTGAGCATCTCCATTTCTCCACCCTGGGCCAGTCCAATGTTCTCCTTCATCCTCAACAAAATTTACTCAACATGGTCATATTCCCTAGCATGGTAAGAATCTTGCACATCTTTGGCAAAGATGAATTCTACTTTATATACCATGTTAGTTCCATCCTTACCAACTACCTTATGGATAACATATATAGTTTTTCACAAAATAATTCTTGAACTTGTCCAAAGGCACCATCTTCTCCACATTCTTGGGCTAATCACCCACTTGCTTTAGATCCATGGGAATATGTTGTATCATTGACATCCCTATGTAGGCTTTGGTGTTGTTGGTGTTTTATTTTGATGTTAACAGTACTAAAACTACTAGGCGACAAAAGGCTTAGTACCTAGATATCAGTACATACACAACCTAAAGAATAGCCAATTCTCATTATCACTTGCATATGCAAAGTACTAGGGCCCAACTTCAACAAAACCTTAGACGGTTTTCTACTCTTTTGGCTCTGTAAAACCAGGGCGGGTGCACCCGGGGATGGTTCAAAGATGGAATAATTGTATGAGAATTATCCTTAGTTTCATTTTGATTCTCATCTCTAAATCCTCAAACATATAAGTAAATAACTGATAAACACATCCCTTGAACAGATATGGCCAAGAAATCTTCTATAGCTCTGCAGATGTTTCCAACAACAATGGCTAAATGAAGCTAAAACAATCCAGGCAGGCAAGTGCTGGCCAACTTTGAAAATCTTACAGGAAAGATAAATGAAAATTGATTTTATGATGTATTTTGAAAAAAGCTAGTTATAATATACTTCTCTTTTGGGCTGAAATACTTTCGATCAGTGCCTAATCCATTGGGAATTCAGAGTCAAGTAAATTCTTAGATCTAATTTGTTGCCTTGCAACGAATTTTCATCAGCAATTCTTACCAGAATTTATCATTCAAAAATCCTTATTAACACCCAAGCAACCTCACCACATTCATCAAAGCCTTTATTTAATCCATTGAATTAACAGCAATAACAAATGGATGTACAATCTTACTAAATTGCAATCAATTGCATAAGCTTTTACTCACACAACATCAAGGTAGTTCAGTATTAAAAAGGAGACAAAATTCAGAGAAGAACAGATATGGGGACAGTTCATAATTTGTATTCATTTCCTTTGAAAATGGTATATCCTTTACAAAAGACCCAGAAAAACCTTCATAGAAGAAGCACAGTTCTTTCTACATTTATCCATATCTCAGAAATTTTGACAGAAAAAGTATACTATAAATTTCTTTCCCAAAATGTTTGGACCAAAAAAAGGAACTGAGCACAATACTTAGTGAAAAACCAAATTCGGACCCATCTTTAGCCTTGGGATCTCACTTAAATAATGTGAGATGCAACAAGCTTCAGGCTACAGTAGGTGACAGGTGTCCTTCTTTTGAAAATCAAAAAACAAGAATAACAGAAAGGTTGATTACAATAGCACTTCTTGGCGGGTCCCTTTCTGTTATGCTTCTTGGTTGTTATGATCTGCTCTCGCAATCATTCCTCATCTTTAGAATACATACCCATAAGGTCTGTAAGTGATGTATCATCTTCTGTTACATGCAAAATCACTTTAACCTGGGGATTTTCTATGTCATCATTGCTGACTACAAGAGTAACTATTACTCTTACATCTTCCTCGTCATCTTCTCCTGACATCTGTTCACTAAACTGGTCTTTCCATCTGTTGAAAGTATGATCATCTAGCCAATCAAAACTTAGGGTTTCTCTTTGTATCTTTATTAAAGAATTGGCATTTTCTTCTAAATCATCGAATTCCTTTCTTATATCAGCATAATACAATTGTATTTTTACCAGCTCTTCATTTGTCTTTGCCCAAAACCAATAGCCAGTCTCACTGATGATGTTTGTTATTCTGTTATCAAATAATTCATCCATTTCCTTTTTCCATTTGTCCTTTTCCTTTACTGTATCAACAGATTCTAAGGCACAAGGAAATAGGGTGAATTTTTTAGCAAGGTATCTTGAAAAACAGAGTATCAATTTCCTCTGTAAAGAATCTCTTTTATTTTCAAAATTATCTAATTGATTCAATAAATCAAAAATCCTCTCAACCTGATGATAAGGCATTTGAACTGTAGATATACAAATAATTGTAACATCATTATTCCTCTGTCTCCACTTCTGTGCAAGAGAGTCTAGTCCATTCTTTTCTTTATTTAACTCATCTATGAGGGTTACAATCCTTGTCAACTGATCATAAAAATTTGACCATTGTATTTTATCCCTCAAGTATGTCACACCCTGCCTCCATTTCTCTTCCTGCTGATTTCTAAATTCTATCTGCCACTCATGCAATTTGGTTTTTTCTGCTTCAAATTCCTCTGCAGTATAGAATTGGGGTCTTTCAGGGGTGTCAGGTATCTCAATAATAGGGGTTAATCCCACAGATGACTGTGGGGAATATGCAATTCTTAGTGTACTGGATTCTCCCACTTTTCTCTTTCCAAGTACCTTTTCCAATTGAGATACCCTGTTTTCTAACTCAATTCTCCTCTTTACCTCTTGATTATAGGCTTCCACCACTAGTTCATATTTATTATGCATATCCATCATTTCCCTCTCTTCTCTTTCCGCAGTAGCCAGGGCAAATTTAGAATAATCCACATTCATGTGGGCTGCCTGTACATTTGAAGTGTTAGCAACTCTTCTTACAATGATATTCCCTGTTAATCCTGAATCATCAGGCTGTGATGAAGTAACTCTGGATCCTCTTCTCAGGGACCACATAACAAGGGTAGCTTGATCATTGCTAAATGTTGTACCCAATAATTCTTCTTTATTTGGATCCTGGAGGCCTAAATTATTTGAAACAGAATTAAAAATTAATGCGTCAGCAATGTCCCAATTGGGCAATAATAAAACATTAGCATTTTTTACCATCTGTCTTCCCTCATCAGGGGTTATATTTTGGAACTCTTGAACCATTTGTTCCTTTATTAGATTTTGAATGGAGGTCTCATCCATTTCTGGATGTTCTGCTCTCATATTATTGCACCTTTCCTCAAAAATGTGCATGTTTACTCTCCACGCAAACTGATGGAAAGCCCTAGATCTTACAAAATTGTTATCAGACAAAAAATGCTGACTGGCTTGTTCCAAAACAGGGTCCAATTCCCTTCCTCTGAAATCTGCTGTAGTTAATTCAAAACTTGGTACAGGGGGTTCCTGAGGGTTCCCTTCATCAATCTCTGCTTGTGTAACAAAAATTTCTCCTTGTGACCCCATTTGTTCGAATTGCTCATTGGTGAGTTGTTCTTCCTCAACTCTTATTGGGGTTTGAGAAGGTGAGCCACTTTCATCAGGGGATTCTTCCTCCCTTATTATTCTCCTTCTTTTGGGGGAAGGTTCAGGGGGTCTTTCTTCTAGGACAGTGCTGGAGGATCCCACAATCCGTTTTTCTTTATGCACAACGGGCACCTACTGTCGGACAATAGTATATCCTATTTTCTTCCGTACCACCAGTGGACCTATTCCAATGTTGGGAGTGAAACCCAATTTTCTCATAATTTCTCTGGCTTTATCTGGAAAAGAATTAATAAAATGTTGTTTCTTCTCATTCATTACCTCCATTATCTCAGAGAAATTACTCATGAGCTTATGTATTTTATCTGCATTGTTTGCAGCATTACTAAGAGGACTGAAATTTTTATCAAAACAATTAATGAATTCCAAAACTTTTGAATAGACTCTCCATTTTTCTTTCTTTATTTCTTGCTCATGGAGAGAATATTCATTTCTTATTATATCTTCAGGAAAATAGAATTCATGCTGAATTGGACGCAGCTTGATTCTCAATCCAAGGGCAGAGTTAAAGAAACCTTCTGTATCACAAAAACGAGAGTGAGACACTGCCATTTTGTATTGATCCAAAAATTTATGGAGAAAGACCCACCCTTCTTTAGTTATCACAAACTGGTGGGCTATAGTACAAGTAGGAAAAATTGATCCTGTCCCCCTTTTGTGCAAAAAGGCCTCCTCCACTCCTCCCAACTGCCACAAAAATTCAGCTATCCCTACCTTTAAAGGTACCTGATAGGGTAACACATGGGGTGTTCCTTTGAAACCATAGACCCTGATGACCGTTGAGACTGAATATGGGATAATATCTCCCCAATTATGTGAAACTTTTAGATTTTGGGTTTTGTCCATAGGCCTGATAAGGTGCATTAATGCCTTAGGGATTCTGGGATTGTCACTCAATATGAGGCACCTTAGTTTGGAGGCAAAGTGCCTATCAAATCTAATGAAGCTAGCATTTTCTGCTTCCCAGGTCATGTCTGCACTCCATAATTGGACTGGCAGTGCTTCCCCTTCTTGTTCTCTATTTAAAACCAATTCTTTACCAAAATAAGTGGCCCCTTTAAAAAGAAACATATGCATCAGTAAGGAATACTGACCCCAAACCTTTTCCACATTGCCCTGTGCAATCCCCATCAATCCATGATGGATCTCATTTGCCAAGTAAGATGCAAAATCAAAAATTATTTCCACACCAAAAGAAGAGATTTGGGTGATCATATACATGAAGCTCACCGGAATAAAATCTTCTTCGCCCTCTCCGAAGACTCTGCACAGGGTCCTATATATCTCCACTGCCCTGGCATTAAAACATGATTTCTTGAAGGGCTCTTTAGAAGATGATGTTATGGTTGGGAGGCCTCCAATCCAGCCTATGTGGGCTTTCAATGCACCCTGTCTAACTACATCCCTCTTGGATATATATTCTTTTTCTAAATCTATCAGATTAATGGGCACATGATACATGGTGAGGGGTCCCAGACTGAAAACCTTCCTAATCTCCTCGGGACTGATGGTAACTAAAGCCTCACCGTCTATTCTCCTCACTACCTTAGTGGCTTGGTCATAGTTTTTTGCTATGGTTTCAAGCAGGTCAAAATCCATAAACACGCTGGGGACAACAAGCTTCCCAAGATCAAAATTCAAAATGTTGGCATGAGGGGCATATAACTTTCTCTCTGCAAACCATTTCTTGAATAAACTCAAACCAGTTTGAGAAGTTTGAGCATCCCGGACCCAATTACCCTTATCATACAATCCATCAGCTACCCTAAGCCTAGGGTTGAGTGAGGTTAACCTCTTAACTTGCACCGTTTCTACAGTGGACTCAGGAAGTAACTCAAGCAAATCATCATGCACATTTCTATCCAGGTAGTTTACTGCTCCTGTAAATCCCTTCTTAGGAGGCATCTTGAGCTATCCTTTTTAAAACTTAAAAGCTCACAAAGATGATGGCAGTTTTACTTACTTGAATTCTGTCTCAATTCTCCTTTGTATTCCTGCAAAATTTCAGCGAACAGATAATTTGACAATTTTTTATCAACCTTGGCACGCTTTTCTTTCAGTAATGGCTTCTGCACAAGAATGGCTTCAAATCTTTTCTCGCGTGAAATGAAACTGATGCAATCTCTCTGTATTATACTCTATTTTTCCTCACGGACGAAGCTTTCTTGTCTAATTAATACAGAGAGTGGCACTACATTTTTTATTTAAAACTGCGCCGTTGATCTTCAAAGATCCTACGATCATGCGGTACAAAGAGAACAACTAGGAGTTATATTTGCCATGTCAGTTATTTTACCCAATGAGGGCTTGCCATGTACATAATTCTTTCTTTTGATGGCGCTTACCTTTAGACCCACTGACGATGGAGAACACGTGTCAGCATGTCGCTACTTCGTTATGCATAAAGAACAAGCACCTTGCCATAACGAGGCGGCGACAACCGTTGATCGGATCAAGAAATGATCGAAAGATACGCTACAGGACTTCTTAAGAAAGAAGGCGGTGGGCCCAACTCACTATGTCGCTGTAATTATCTTCCTTGCAACTCTTCATAGCGAGGTAGCGAGCTCTGTTGATTCACTTCAAGCTGACGTTCCAGATTTCTTGTACATTTAGTCAGGTAGGTATTAATGAGAATCGGATCTCTGCATAGCTGGAACATGTCAAAATTTATCACAGTCATCTGTCATTACACGTCATCAAAGATCTTGCCGATCTTTTGCCATTTTACGGGGCCTCACTAACTCGCTAACGGTGAAGCACCTCAATTTTCCGATAGCGAGGTAGCGAGCTTCGGCACTTAAAAGGATTCCATGCCGGAAAAAAGCAAGGGGTACCCAGTAATTACTTCTGTTAATTAAAACTAATTCTGACAACGGTATTTATGACTGGTCATGCCACCTGGTGTAATTATGATATAAGCAAGATGCAATGTCATCATTTTTAGATTTTCACGTGGCCTCGCTACTTCGCTAACGGAGAAGTGCCTGAATTTTCTGATAGCGAGGTGGCGAAACTTCCGGAAAGATCAACATTCTGGCTCTGATGTCAGATATTCTAGTGGGTCCTTCTCCTTCCTTTTTTTATGGTGAATTGCAAAGTGTACCTGCACACTAAAACATTTAAAGCAAATCTCCGATCGCCGCACCTTCACTTCATGGTCCCACCGCTTAAAAAACACAACACTCACTATCTCGCTATACTTAATGAGCATGCAACTCTTAATAGCGAGGTAACGCCAGCGGTAGATCTAATCGGATCTGACGGTTGGGACAAATAGGAAGAAAGGTAACCCGGGAGAAAGGAAAAGGAATACGAAAGCATATTCGCTTCTTTTGAAATTTGAAAATTTCGCGCCCGACCATTTATGAATAGGGATGAATATAGGGCTTATATGGCGAATATTTCTTACAGATGGTTTATCCAAAACCTTATACTTCACTTAGACATAGAACATCTAACTTTTCTATGGTTTAACTGAAAAATTTTTACTGCAGAAAAAGTCAGACCAACAGGTGTTTCTCTCAAATTTTCTTTGTAGGTCAACCAGGTCTACTAGTTCACTCATGGCACCATACGATCCAAATGCTTCAATAAATGGGGCATAGTCTAGTGTTGCATAGAATTGTTCCATCCATTTTGTGGAATAATTTGGTGGCTAGATTATATGATTTGGTTATGATCTCTACCAAATCAATGTCCAAAAGGACCTTTGGAAAGATTAACTTTTCCAAGTTCTTCTTCCATGGATTGCAAATAGGGATCTTCTTTGCTCCATTTCCATAGAAATATCTAAAAAGCTCAAAACCAATGACTCCAGGACATGTAGTATCCCTACAAAATACAGAGTTGTCCTTGAACTCATAATCATCTGCAAAAATGGTACTTGAGGATTTTAGAAATAACTTAATCCATTCTTCTACAAACCTATTAGGTTTCTTCTGCCTAGTTTTTCCTCCTTTTGAAATTTGAATTTCTTCTACCTCCTTGTCAAACATCTTGTAAATATACTATAAATTTCTACATATAGCTCTAAAACATATGATCTACTAATACTTGAAGCTTTGGAACTACTCTAAAATCTCCAATCTCTGCAAATGGTAACAAATTAATGGATTATGGAATGTTTTATGTTGAACATACTATCATCAACCTTCTTTGTCTATTAACAATCTACATGCTTGAGCATTAAATTTAGTGCAGTCTATCATCTTAGATGGAGCATCCACATAACTATTCCAGCTCAAGAATTGTTTTATTTTACTCAAATTTTAATGGTTGTGGGCATTCTATCATTATTCCAACTCAAGAGAGAAAAGTTCACTTTTTCATGTCAAACTAGGGTTTATGATCTTACGATACATTGAAGAAGAATTCTTGCATATCATCTTAGGCAAGGAACTTTGGTTGTATGATCTTATGACCATTAAAAATCAAACTCTTTATCACATCATCGCTAGCCTTGAAAATGGCTTCCACGACCCTACGATACATCAATTACCATGACATCAAAGCTTACCTTTAAATCTCCTACGATCTCATGAGACATGGTTTATGCACATTGGTGTAGCATCTTATCTTGATTTCTTTTTCCTTAAAATCCTACAATCATGGTTTAGGGGATCATTTCATAACTTTGGTAGTTACCCTTACAAATTTATAACATTATGAGCACAACATTGGCATAACATCATGTCCTCATTTTTGTTCCTTATGACCTCTCAAACATAGTTAGTAAACTGACTTCATAGCATTGGACTTTACCTTTAGAAGCTATCATGAACCTATGACCACACAATGACATTTGTGCTTTCTTTATTGTATCCTTGGAAGCATCAATTTTCATCTTTATGATCTTGTGATCTAACACTTCTTCATAGCTTCATAAGGCTTTGAACTTTCCCTTGAGATCATATGATCTAATTCCTGTCACAGCATCAAAAGATATGATTTGCCACATTTGCAGACATACACCACTTTCTCCCAAATCTTTAACTTGCTATGATACCACTCTAATGTGACTACCAATCTTTTGTCTTCCCCAAGCTCTTCTAAGGTCTCCTTAGGTCTTACACTTGACCAAATAGGGTTTCTATTCACCCTATACTCCTTAGGACTCTAGACAATAGATCGTAACCATTCAATTGGCACACATAAATAAGGTAGAAAAACTTGCTTGCTAATCTCCATCAACAAATATAACCCCAAATTCTCATTTGACTTCCAAATGGATGGATGATCATCTTTGAATGCCTATGGACTCTCTTCAAATTTTAAACCAAAAATAACATTGAAACCCTAATTGAGTTCCAATCCATAAGTGAAAATGCATTCAAGTGCTTGTAAAAAAGGCTACTAGAATTAGCCCCCCCAAATGCACTAAAACCAAAATATCTTATTAAAATCATTAATAGAGGTTCAAACAAACCACCATTTCATATACCTTTTTCAGAGACCTTAAGGATTTAGGGGGTCTAAGGTTTCCAAATTGTATGTACTATACGAGCACAATTTTAGCCTAAAATCAATGGTTTTAAGGGTTTGTAAGTTGTCTGATGAAAAAAATTCATGTTCACACCTTAGAGATCCCACCAAAATTTCCCATTTGGATTGGGATTACACCACTCCTTCCTTCATCGCATTCCATTCTTAGGTTGAAGTATTCACTCATTCAACCACACCTATCGGTTCTACAATAGCCTATGATACCTACCCAAGTTGCTAGGGCTTGCCTAGGGCATCATTGCAATAGAACATCCTCATCTTTCCAAGGCCCCATCTCCACTAACATAATGTACATGGAGTCATTTTCAAAATCTCAACAGACCATACTATACCTATAGTGGGAAATGGCCCTATGACTCTATTTGTGCAAATAGCCTATCTTAGGACAACAGGCTAGTGAAAATCAAAATATTTAATTCAATCACACATAACCTCACAAAATAAAAAAAACTATCTATGTAAATAAACTCAAATCAATCTACCCTAACACTTCCAATACTAAAAATCCTAGGTCTAATCCATCTACATGCCAAGAACACTCAAAAAACACAAACAGTTGTTCATATCTTACTATCTAGTTTGTACAATGAAAAACTCACTTCTCCAACCCCATGCTTCTAACTGTTTCAAACAATTAAATCAATTTCTTGACAAAGTTGCTTGAAATGCAAGAAAGTTGTCAAAATGTTGTTAATGACAACATTGACAATTTTGAGCATTTGACCCTCAAACTTTCTCTGAATGATTTCAAACCATGCCAAAGGACTTGAATGGTTACAAAACACCTAATAAGGTCCTTCAAACACTTATTTTACCTCTTTAGCCTCCAAAATTAAAAAATGCTCTATATAGCCATATTGAGCAACTAAGAGCAATCTAGCCTAAACAACCTCACTTAAGGACTAGACTTACTCTATTATTCACCTAGTGGTGTGGCTAGCACCACTACAAGAGAAAACTTAAAGGGAACCCTAGGTATTCCTTATCCCACCTAGGTGCCCCTGCAGGTCAGTTTTTGACCATTTGATAGATGTCCACAATTTTTCTTGTCAAAAAGAATTTTATTTTGCATCTCTACTGCTATAGATTTTGAGGGATTACTTTATTCCCCATGTTTTTTCCCTCTTCCCTCATTCCTCTCGTTAGACTTTTATTTCTCCTTAGTTAGAATTAAGCGAACATGTTATTGTATGCTAACTATAACATCATAGCTAAATTTAGTTATGCGAGTGATTTAACACTATCTTATTGAGAATCACTTCTCCTACAAACTAAGGTTATTAGTTCATATATATTCTCTTTAAAAACTCATGCATGTTGATAATTATAATCTCACTCTATTTGTTATTTTTAACTCCACCTTTTTCTTTTGAAATTTCATGTAATTGTTGCATAATTTATACAGTTAGTATCTATGTATTCACTGTAATTCTTATATTGAAATATGGTGAGATCAATGAAATTATTTTGTGCAACTCTTTTTCTTTTGTATTTTTATCTTCCAAATATTATTTTTCCTTTCCTAGCTAGACCTATGCATCCATAGTTACAAAATTCTACAAATATATATATTTAAATGGAAAGGAATGTTGAGATAATGGGTGTTGCACACATTGCATGATATTGTTATTTTATTATTTTATTTTTTATTATGTAATGTTGTACCTAGATGGACGTGCAACATGTAAAGATTCCCATGAAATATTCTTGATGAGTTGTATTGTAACATTGTGAAAATATTTTATGTAATTATTTAATATTGGAGAAAAGAATTAAATGCCCAATATTAAATGTGGGGTCAGTGGGTTAGGTAGCACATGGTTTTAGCACATGGTTTATGTAATACCACTTGGTGGTTTTGTGGGACTTGCTACTATATAAGCAGCCACAAGGATAGTTGTTGTAGAGAGAGAGTGACAAGAAGATAAAAGGCAAGAGTCGAGCGGGACAAGGCTTGACAAGTTAGCCAAGGGAGCATTTGTGAAGGTTGAAAGCATGGCATGGGATGTGTGGATTCATGCTTGTTCACATAGTTTGCTCAGTTGTGGCTATGGCCATGAAGGCTTCCATGGTTGTATGGAAATGGTATTTTTGCTGAATAATACATGATGATGGATGCTTTTGGAGGCTGGGTTTTTCCCTCAATAAGGGTTTCCCAGGGTATATCTTGTGTCACAATTTTGTGGGTATGTTGTCTATTCTCTGGCATGTGGATTTAATTTCCGTGTTTATTTCAGATCTATTATGGGTTATGTGGAAATGGTTATATTCTTTGTTGCCAAGTTTCCCTACAATTGGTATCAGAGCCTGGTTTTGGCCTGGTCATGGGTTCAAATCTCCCCGGTGCCTTCCCGACCCACGTAAGCACCTGGTATGCGTGTCGAGGGGGAGATTGTTGGGTGATGCGACGCGCTCCCCTGCCCACAGGTGGTTAATTATGTGGTGTTCCATGTTCACTAAAAGTCATGGCTTTTGGTGCAACGGCAAATGGGCCCTTTCAAGGAAGACCCATTGAAGATTCAATGTCGCTAGCTAAGGTTGAGATTTATCATCTTGGTTTTCCTTAGAAAATGTAGATGTGAATATGTTAGTTCTCATATTACCTTAATGTCTAATGTGAGAATATCAATCATATAAGGGAAATCTTGCATCATCCAAAAAACATTATTGGTTCTAAACAGGGCTAAAACTCGCAAGTTACTTGTTTTGTTAAGTTGGCATTTGTGCATGTATTAACTTTGGGACTCACCCCATGAATTGAACATCAAATACAAAGTGAATGGTAAAATGATGATTTCAATATCCTTTAGCATTCAAGAGGTTTTAAAGTTTTTAAAGAGAATATTTTTTGATATACTTAAGAAAAATGAATTTAATGTCGTTAGAAGCCTCACATATGCTTGAAAGTTAAGAAATTTTTGTTTTACAAAAATAAACATCATAGATTTCTACATAAGCTTCCCAATGGGATGTGGTCATTGAAGATCTAATGATTTGATTGAAATTTATTTCTCTGAAAAGTTATTCTATCAAACCTTAATTTACAATTTCTAATGAAATATCTTCTTGAGTGGGAAATATGGATGTTTGGACTTCTTGTACCCAAAATGGGAGTTACTCTTTATGAACTATTCTAACAAAAATACTCTTTATGGGATTAAGAAGGAAATGCATATTAAAAAGGATAATTTTGTAGTGCAAATTATGGTTCTATCTTACAGATATTTCTTGATAAACTTTGATCTCTTTGTCAATATATTTCCAGTTGGGTTGGACCCAATATTTCCAAGTATTGTAATTCATTTTCATGAATGTAATAGAAATTGGTCGTTTTCAATCTCCTACTTGTCTAGTTCACCGTTATTGTTGTTTAGTGTGTGTGTGTTCAATGAAGTAATCCTTTATAAAAAAAATCTTTTGGATATGATTGAGCTTTCATACCCAATAAAATTCCTTAGGATGTTGGAGGATGAATGAAACACATAATAATAGTTCATTTATTATTTCAACTACTTACATTTTTAAAACAACATGATAAGTACTTCTCATTTTATAATTGTCTTAATATTTCCATAATATCCTTGATGCCTTTACCCTTTGTGCCTTTATGTCATGTAGGTATTTTAAGATATTATTTAATTCTTAAATTTATCTCTTGATTTGGATGCAATTTTGTAGGTAGAATATTATATCTTTTAATGACATATAACCTAATTTTAAATAATATGAATTGATTACTAATCTAGTTTTTGAATCAATTTAAAAGAAGGTCAAATTGTTCAAAATATACAACTATTGATCAAAACTATATGAAATATTTTCTCAAATTTCATGATTTATAATGGTAAGGAAAAATTAAATTCAACCTTAGCTTTAAACTATGAATTGTTTCCACTATTTTTTTTCAAAATAGGATAATGAGCCTAGCCATTGATTTAATATAGATTATCTAGATGGAATTGAAAGTAGGAATCATCTGTATGCATGGAGTATTGAAGACAATGTCATGTTGATACTAAGGAGGATGCCTCTTTAGTGAGAAAAAATAAAAGCATTTAGAGCATTCCTATTAAAATAGTTCTCTAGTGATAGTTGCATAATTATGCAACATTAACTAAACTAAGAATTTGGATGTGTATTATATATTTTACTAGAGTAGATGAGGATGTCAATAGACCTCAACCTTAAATCTATGCATTGGCGACGTTTGGCCAATAGAAACATTAAAAAAATGGTCTATTAGACTCTAATAAGGAACAATCTAATTGTGTGGACTTAGTTAATAACACAACAACAATAGCACCACCAACCATTATACCATATCCTTATCACATTTAAATAACTACACAAGAACAATATCACCACCAATCTTTATATCATATGTTGTAAGCATCATTATTTTAACAAAAAAACAAAAACTTAAAATAATATTAATCTTACACAAATTGAATCCAATACATTTAAATAACTATTCTTATAGAAACTTTAACAACAACAACACTATCACCACCAATTATTATTATTATTATATCATATTTTTATGAACACTAACAATCTTTTAAAAAGCTGCAAAGAATAAAAATCCTACACAAACTCAAAACAAAATAACACAAGTACATACTCAAACTAAATAACACAAGTACATGTACATTACCACTACCAACCATTATATCATATTGTCAATACACTTCGATAGCTATTACACTTAGATACCTGCTACACTTAGATAGCTGCTCTTATATAAACCACAACAACGTCACCCACAACCAATCTATAATATACTCACAAACTACATTTTAGTTTTCAAGATTCCAAATTTGAAGGCTAGATTCATGTTTTGTCTCTTACAATTGGATCTCTCTTATGGACTCATATGAAGAACACATCTCCTTTTTGTTCTCATCTCTCTGCCCCATGCGCTTACATTCTGCCTTAAAGACCGCCCTTGTACTGTTGTCTGGAATATCCATTTCCATATAAAATGCACTCACTCTTCATTTAAGGAAAATATTCTACTCGGTAATGATTTCATGCCCATTAAACAACAATTTCTCTCTGAATTCAATATACATTACAATAAAATTCTGGTTTCCAGTTCCTCGAAACCCTACCACCCCAGGATTTTCACGGAATAAACAAAGCAGAAACAATTTGTCGGCAAGCAGAACTGGTCTTCGGTTTGGTCGAGATGCTGAGATAATTCCTGTGTCATCGATGTCTCCATTCTTTTTCTTATTCTTCCTGTAGCTCTTAACCCCAGTATAATATCAATATCTGCATTGGGTAGAGTGCGGCAATCATACGATCCATCGGTGCAAAGAAATCTATGAACCGGTCGATTCGGAGAAATAAAAAAATCAATCTTTTAAAGCGCGGTCTTGTTCATCTGGAATGGACGGATCGTTTGCGTGAAATTTGGGTTAATTTACGGGCAGAAGCAAGGAACCCTATGAATGGATTGAAGGTTGAGCTGAAAATCAAAGATGTCGTATAATTTTTATACCCAATCTAAAGACATGGAGGGCAATAAAGGGGAGCTGGAATTGCTTCCCCAGATTCGAACCCGGAACCGAAACATGTCGCATATTGATCCGGTGAACATGCTGAGCTCGATCGACACGGGGAATTTCGAACAGGGCGCGGGTTCGAACCCGGGACCTTGGGCTGCAAATTTGCTGCTGGACTGTGCAAAGGCTATAACGGAGAAGGAAA
The DNA here is from genome assembly GCA_028749045.1 of Cupressus sempervirens. Lineage (NCBI taxonomy): Eukaryota > Viridiplantae > Streptophyta > Pinopsida > Cupressales > Cupressaceae > Cupressus > Cupressus sempervirens. The sequence continues at coordinate 564,997,910 of CM053788.1, read as the reverse complement.
TGGAGAAAGTACAACACTTGCTGTGGATGCTCAACGAATTGGCGTCGCCTTACGGAGACTGCGAACAGAGGGTTGCCGCGTATTTTCTACAGGCGCTTTTTTGTAAAATGACGGAAACAGGGCCGCGATGCCATAAGACTCTGTGTTCCGCCGTTGAGAAAAGTTGCTGCTTTAATTCCATGCGGAAAATGATACTGAAATTCCAGGAGGCCAGTCCATGGACGACATTCGGCCATGTTGCGGCAAATAGTGCGATTTTGGAGGCATTTGACGGAGAAAATAGTCTGCATATTGTCGACATGAGTACTACTCTGTGTACTCAGTGGCCCATGCTTTTGGAATCCCTTGCGACGAGGAACGAAGGAACTCCGAATCTCCGTCTGACGACGGTGATTCTTCGCGGGATGAGCAATTGCAATTCTGTAATGAAGGAAATCGGGCAGCGGATGGAGAAATTCGCGAGGCTCATGGGAGTCCCGTTCGAATTCAGCGTTGTTTATAAGGAGGAAGATGAGGAATTGGACTTGAAGAGAATCGAACTCAGGCCGGACGAAGTTCTTGCCGTAAATTGTGTTTATTCGCTTCAGAGGCTAAAGCATAAGGATTCTTTGCTCTCCGATCTCAGGAACATGAACCCTAAGATTGTGACGGTCGTGGAGGAGGAAGTCGATCTGGAGAGCGGGGATTTCTATGAGAGATTTTGTGAATGCCATCGGTTCTTCAGCCTTTATTCGGTGTCGCTGGAGGAGAGCTTCGGGCGGACGAGTAATGAGAGGCTTATGTTGGAGAGAGAGATGGGAAGAAGCCTTGTCAACATTCTGGCCTGCCCTGAAAACTGCGAACACAGGGAGAAGAGCGCGCAGTGGGCTGTCAGATTCGACGGGGCGGGATTCGAACCCTGGCCCTTCAGCGACGATGCCGTGGACGATGTCAGGGCGCTTCTCAAGAGATACAAGGAGGGCTGGGGTTTGAACCCTGTTAACTCTCAGGGGATCTTTTTGACATGGAAGGAACAGCCTGCCGTTTGGGCTTCTGCCTGGAAACCAAAATAGATTTTCTCCGGACTTTCCATGCCGCTTTCCGTGACGCCTCGTGGCCCGACGGATTCAAATTTCAAACCCTCAAATTACGATCTTTTGTAGTCCTTTTAACTGCTAGTATTTTTAGGTTTGAATTGCAGAATTGGAACTTCAAACCCTCAAATTGCAATCTTTTGTAGTCCTCTTTTACTGCTTTGAATTCTAGGTTAATTGCAGAATTTACAGCTCTTAAAAGCTTGGGAATTTCGCTAGTTCTTGGGCGGGCTTGTGTCTCAAAACAAATGAATTGAGGTCCGTAATTCTAAAATCACGGCTTTTGTGAAAACTGCGTGATCTCTTATTTAATCGACTTTTTTAGGATCGCACCGATAATCTCGACTGTAATTTTTTCTCTAAACGCTCATCTCGATTATGAATCTCTGTTAACCGTAAGCCAAAACTCAAAACATGCATTTTTTTCGAAATCTCCAAATCTTTGGAGGCTTTTTGAATGGTTATTAATGCCACTGCTGCATAAATCTTTTCTCTGTATAACACAAGGCTGATCGCTATAGCATTTTATTCTCCGTTCTGTTGACAAACGGGTGAATAATGTTGCCACAGGTAAAATCCTGAGGAGAATGGCACCTTTGTGGAATGATCGAGTTAAATTAATTTGTTCTTTGAATCATCAATCGTACCGTATGACACAGAAATCAACAACAAACATCGAAAATTATTCCAAAGAATATGGATGGCAGAGAATATCGAGTAGAATTACGCTGTAAGGAAAATAGATTGTCGACGTAAGCTTAGGAAAACGCTCCTGTAAATGTATGTACTCCGTTTCTCAACTAGCAATCGCACGCCGAAAAGTTGTGGAAGGTCAAAATTAGTCTTTTTTTTTTTTATACCCCTATATAAATTGACGACATCTCTATATATATGTATCTCAAAATAGATTTATGAAAATATGTATTTTTATTAATAGCTTTTAATATTGATAAGTAGGAGATATTTTCCATAGCAAGTCAAATTGTGATATTGCTATCTAGATTTAACTGTGTAGTTTTTGAGTCAAGCTCATTGACCCATATTTCATGAGTAGTGATTCACACATGAATCCATCTCTCATGAGAATAAATGGAACACTTAGCACTCAGTAGATCTAGGTGATGCTCACAGAGGTGAAGCACCGGGACTTCTCGAGAGGTCACCCATCCCAGTACTACTCCAACTCGAGCGTGCTTAACTACAAAGTTCCCTCCTTGGTTAAACCCACTCTACTTTCAAACCCATTTGCAAAACCTTCACCAAGTGTTGTGCCTTATAAACCATTCATTAGAAAGCCCCTTAAGCTCATCAATTGATAAGTAGGAGATATTTTCCACAACAAGTCAAATTGTGATATTGCTATCAGGATTTAACTGTGTAGTTTTTGAGTCAAGCTCATTGACCCATATATCATAAGTAGTGATTCGCATATGAATCAATCTCTCATGAGAATAAATGGAACACTTAGCACTCATTGGATTTAGGTGATGCTCATAGAGGTGAAGCAACGGGAATTCCCTAGAGGTCACCTGTCCTAGTACTACTCTAGCTTGAGCATGCTTAAATTATCTCCTAGTTATCAATTGATGTGATGAGCTTAAGGGGCTTTCTAATGAATGTTCATAAGGCACAACACTTGGTGAAGGTTTTGCAAATGGGGTTGCAAGCATAGTGTGTTTAACCATGGAGGAAACTTTGTAATTAAGCGCGCTCAAGTCGAAGTAGTACTAGGATGGGTGACCTATTGGGAAGTCCCAATGCTTCACCTCTGTGAGCATCACCTAGATCTAATGAGTGCTAAGTGTTCCATTTATTCTCATGAGAGATGGATTCATGCGTGAAGCACTACTCATGATATATGGGTCAATGAGTTTGACTCAAAAAATACACAATTAAATCCTCATAGCAATATCACAACTTTTAATATTATTATTAGTGTAAGAATGAATTGCGCTGTTGCAATAAGCAATTTTAAATAAAATAAAATAAATAAGCGTGTTTAATAGATTAATATAGTGGAAAAGTATTTTTCTATGGTAGTTGATTTTCCACTAACAAAGCCTCAAAAAAGCCTTGAGAATGAAGTGAGGAGCATTGATGGGGTCCAAGAGGGGACTAAGGAAAAATAACAATAAAAGTGCAAGGTTCAAATAGAGAAGGGTGGGAAAGTTGCAAAGCTATATTCTTACGAACATATTAGAATATTATTTTGGTTGGTTTATTTGTTATTGATTTATTATTTTTCTAAAAAATTATTTTTAATTTCTTTAATTATTTTTTCAATTTAAAAAATATATCCTTTCTTCTTTTCTTTATTTTATTTTATTTTATATCTCTATGTTATTTTATATTTATTCATTATTAATTTTTCTCTACTTTCTTTTAACTCTTTTCTCTTTATTTTCCCCTTTTATTGTTATTTCCCTCCAATTGTCTTTATTACTTTCCTATTTTCTTTTATCTTCTTTTTTATTATTTGTTTCTTTATTCTTATTTTTAATCTCATTTTTATTTATTTTTAGATTTTTTTTTTTGTTACTTTATTATCTCCCTATCTATATATGGGTTGCCTGCAATAGTTTGGTGTGCGCCACCCATATATAGATAGGGATAGGGAAAAGTGCCGTAGGCAATTTAGATTTTTTTTTTGTTACTTTATTATACTCCTTTGTATTCTTTTACTTTCCTTTCCTTTTAATCACCCTTTTTCTTTTGATTCATATGTTGTATGTATTTTTTAATATTTTGTATATTTATGTACTATATAAAGTAAGTTTTCATATGTCTCTACATTGAACATAATAAGGTAATTTCAATATTGCTTTCATTGATCTAACTATGTAGTTTTTGAGTCAAACTCATTGACCCATGTTTCATGAGTAGTGATTCAACATGAATCCATCTCTAACACTTAGCACTCATTGGATGTAGGTTGTGCTCACAAAGTTGAAGCACTAGAACTTCTAGGAAGGTCACCTATCCCAGTACTACTCTAGCTTGAGTGTGCTTAACTATGGAGTTTCCTCCATGGTTAAACCCACTCTACTTGCAGCCTCATTTGCAAAACCTTCACCAAGTGTTGTGCCTTATGAATCATTCAATAGAAAGTCACTTAAGCTCACCAATTGATAAGTAGGAGATAATTTCCACAGCATTGTGATATTACTATTAGGATCTTATTGTGTGATTTTTAAGTCAAACTCATTGACCCATGTTTCATGACTAGTGATTCAACATGAATCCATTTCTCATGAGAATAAATGGAACACTTAGCACTCATTGGATCTAGGTGATTCTCATAGAGGTGAAGCATCGTTACTTTTCGAGAGGTCACCCATCCTAGTACTACCCGACTTGAGCATGCTTAACTATGGAGTTTCCTCCATGGTTAAACTCACTCTTCTTGCAACCCCATTGCAAAACCTTAGCCAAGTGTTGTGCCTTAATAACATTCATTAGAAATCCCTTTAAGCTCATCACATCAATTGATAAGTAGGAGATAATTTCCACTCCAACGTGCGATGATGATGACGATCGAGAATCAACTACCCTTGACAGAGTGGTGGGTATGGTATGCAGGTCTCCGGTAGGTAAGCCACAGGTATTGTTCATCGAAGAAAGCATCCCCTGGCTCTACTATGAGTAGGATCCTAACCTCAGCACTATAGCCGACATTCACTATCGTTACTACCGATCGCCTCAAGGTTTACTCCAATTTCAGTACAATGAACTTCAATGGTCTAGTAAATTGAGGCTGTGTGCGATCAAGTGGAGAACCCTCATGAGAGACTACCTCGCTGCAAAGCTTCACTGAAATGGCGAAGCCCATCTGACCACTGTCGTGTAGTTGAGTGGGTCAACAAAGATGGGCATCATGATCTCCTTCACAATGACACCATGATGGAAGACTATAAAAGTGCATTTTATTTCTTTCATTGATGTAAAGAGGTTAGCTACAATGGACAGTAAATATTTCTCTAATGGTAGTCATTTACCTTTCTGTCTATTACAATCGTCGATGGACATATTTAGCTCCTCCTCCTCATATAGGGAACACCTTCGGCGTAAAAATAAAAATAACTAGCAATTGTGTAATAGGTACGTTGGAATTTGTCATTAACTATTCAATATATTTCTAATATTTTGTTATAATTTTTTTGTTTAAAATATTTATTAGTAGTAATTTGAAGGAATATTATAATAGCTATATCTAATCTGACACATAAAGTGACATGAGCCCATATGTTTAATATGTTCTACAACTAGCAATTGCACCCAATCACAAAGAGTTATTAAATGTAAATTAAAAGGAAAACATTAGTAGTTCGTAGGCCATTTAATTAATGTTGTTAATATTTAGGTTCGATAATATCTCCTACTAATCAATTGTTGCGCTTAAGGGGCTTTCTAATAAATGGTTCATAAGACACAATACTATGTGCATCGCCCAATTCCAATTAATGTTGTGTTCCATTTATTCTTAATGGATAAAAGAATGGTTCAATGAATTTGACTTAAAAAAACTACATAGTTAAATCTTGTTAGTGATATCACAATACGAAAACAACCTAAAACTACTATGATTTAATTATATAATATTTTCCAAATGTATTGGAAAATGAAAAGGGTAAATATCTATGGTTGAAGGACTCAAGGACTCAAAATTCTAACCCTAACTACAATCATAATACAAACCATTATCATAGATTACCATAATTTAAATTAAGAATATATGATAGTTCAATTTCTACAACATAATATTAGTTCTTCCGCAAATAAGATGCATCATTGTATTAACTTTATTTATCGAACTATATTATACAGCAAATATATGATATTTAATGTAGTATAATTTTATTTATCTATAATTTAATAGATAACTATATGCAATGCATATATGATTGATTACTAGGTACCTATATCAATGCGTATGTTATTGAAAATAGAATTAAGAAAAAATGGTGATAACAGATAACAAAAGTATTTTATTAATCTGACTCACACATAAAACTGATTACATGGTCTCTATAAATAGAAGACTTCCATCAACAAAAGAAGGGTCTAGATCCCATACATGGATTATGTAGTGTGACAACACTCAAGTAAACTTTCCACGTGTTTAATGATTTAGTCTATCATGCATGCACTTGTAGAAGTGTTGTGAAGTTAACTAAAGTTTCAATTGCAATAGTAGAATTGGTCTATTCCACCAATACTAACTATAATATATACATATAAGTATAATATTAGTTTGAATTCAAAAGAAAAGTGTAACATTAGTTTGAATTGAAAATAATTCGAACAATACAAAAGATTAAAATTTGGAGGTACGATTAGTTATTCAGTTGTACAAATTTTCCTATGAGAAATTTAAAATGAAAGTAAAAGAACATGGAAAAATATGTATGATATTGACGTCCACTACACAAAAATTGTGTCACCAACTTGACTTGCTAGTTGTAATTAAATTACTATGTTGATCTTATATATGTGTTTTGAATAGGCCATCCCTGAGAAGCTGTGGAATGAGATAATGAGGAGAATAAAAGGAGACCATTTTACAAAAAGCCAAAATTTGAGATTCATAAACAACAATGAAATCCTAGAAAATAAGCATACAAAACCCAATGAAGGGGTTCAATTCCAAATTATCACCTCACAGAGTGTTGACCTTGATTCTCACTACAAAGAAAAACAAAATCTTGTGAAACACAAACAAGGGAGAGTGAGGGGTGATAATTATCATGGAATTCAGCTATTGTTTTATGTCATGGTCATCCAATATAAAGATTACTCAACTTAGTTACAGTGAGAACCATTGGAATTATATTAAAAAATATTGTTACAAAAGCTTGCTTTGTTGACTTGGAGTGGTAAATTATTATCATCATTGCATTATCCATGTGGCCCCATATTCAACACTTCCTTGCAAACTTTCTCTTACTCTGTTCTATTTTTCAAGGAAATAATTTGACAAGTTTAGTTTCTTTCCTTAAAATGAATGACAATATTAGGGCCACAAAGAGTACCCCTCGTGGTGGCTAAATGGATAAGGTCCCATTTTGTAGATGTAGTAGATCGTTATTATATGTTTTGACCATATTGAGTGGATATGAAAGTTGGAAAGTTACCAACCATATTGCAAGCACTCAAGTATAGGTAATAAAGCTAAAATTTGGGGATCCAAGATTGATCTTCAACTATTACTCTCAAGAAATTTTGAGAAAGACTTAAGTAATACAATTCTATCAAATTTTTTAGTTAAGAGAGTAAGAAAGTTCCATGCAAAGAGTTATTTGAGAGACCAAGCAGTTGTAAAGATGAAAGATGACCAAAATTAGATGGCAAGCTTCCATTTAATTGGTTTGACCCGAGCTGAAGAAATGTAAGCTTTGATAGTCAACCTAGAGAGGTCCATGGAATATTGCTTCTTAGTGAGTTTCTGTAGAGACCCAACTCTTGAAGTTGTTCAAGATTTCCAAAATAATTTAGAAGATTTCCTGTAATATTATTACCTTCAAGATATAGCCAAGTTAATGAGAACATATTCCCCATAGAATCTAGAAGACTACCTTCAATATGGTTATGAGAAAGATCTAAGGTGGTCAATAGGGACATATTAAAATACTATAAGAAATAATACCAAATATATTATACATCATATACATTGTAAGACATTGAGCACTAGGGCTTAACAAAAATAGGTTTCTAACAAAGCGTAATAGGGCTAGGGTTATAACTGGTTAGATATGACACACAACCAATAGGCTAGAAAATAAAATAAAATAATGGAATAAAAAAAGATAAATAAATTAGTAAAAAATATAAAATCCAATTATAATACTTGAAAGTTTGGAGCAAATGTTTTATCTTGATACTTAGAAACAAGCTTAATTTTATTTTGACCAAAAAATTATTGATAGAACCTCCTATGAATGTGAAATGTTTGTCAGATGTATCGTGATTAAATCGTAGAAGAAGAAGGAATAAGCAGACCATTTGGTCTCATGTATCTCAATTAAAAATCTCAAGATGAACGAATCAATGATACAAATTGGGGATTTTGGGGTAAAAGCACAAACCTATGTCACCTTTTATAAAGGAAAAGTGATATCATAATTTAAACTCTTCAACTTTAATGACATAAAAGTGGCATTTGTGTTTAGAATTTGAAGCTAATGTAACCTAATGAAATGTGTAAAATTGGATGAGTTTATGTCTGTAATTTTTTTTTTTAAAATTGAGTGAAATTTTTATTTATTTTACAAATTTTAAAGTCTATTTTTTAATTTTTTAAAAATGCTAAAAATATAGAGCTTTTTTTCTGTCAAACAAATATATGCAAATGTTCATATTTTGGTATGATTTTGGAATATGTTAGAGTTGACATGTATACCTAGTGTACCAAAAAAGAAAAATTGAAATTTGGCTAATATTTTTCAAGTTATAACTAGTCAAAGTCAAAGTTATAAAAAATTGACAATTTTTTTCTTCTGTCAAATTTTTTCTATCAAATCTACATATTTTTAAAAAAAAATTACATATTCTTGAAGAAGACTCTCTCTCTAGTGCAACATTAAAAAATAATAATTTTTGAACATGATTTACTATTTTTTTCTTATTTTTGAATAGAAATCTTCCTGAATCTTAAAATACCTACTTGTAATATTTTCAAATTATAACATATTATCCATAATCAAAATAATAAAAAATTTATATGATCATAATCATGACTCTGAAACCTACAAAAGTATATTTTTAGTTTTTAAAAAAACTTCAATTTAGTAGGTCAAATTGGCCTTCAAAGTGAGATGTTTATAGAAGTTCTTATTTTTGCTTTGTGTGGCTGCCACTTAGGATGCCACATAGGTGGTTACAGCTAGAATAATTTCGGCCATAACCATTTCGGCTGGACATGTTCTGGTCGAAACCCCTGTCGGCCGATTAAACTACAAGCGGTTAATGTCACTGTCTGATATAAAATAAAGTTTATTTTTCTTTTTAAAAAAAAATAAATATACAGAACAAAAAAAATTGGAAGAGGATTTTCGGAAGACAACTAATTTTGAAGCAATTTTCAACAATTATTCTGCAGATTTAATCATGATTGCAAAGGATCGAATATTTTTAAGGTGTTTTTTCCCGTCTACTTTTTTTTTATTTTTATGTATTCTATATTGAAGCATTAGTTGATATTTAGTGAAATCTAAATTTATTTATTTTTGTTTCTATAGATTAAAGCATTCAATGGGCAGTAAAAGGAAAAGATCAAGGAAATATGATAGAATAAGAGATGAAAAAATGAAAGGTCATACAAAACATAATCAAAACCAACCTACTGAAATTCCTAAACAAGATGAGATTCATGAAGAAAATGAAAGTAATGAAGAGGAAGGAATTGGTAGTTCTACTGATAGAGACAAATTAGAAGGCATAAAAAAATTGATGGATTTAAATGAGGAACTACTTTTAAACCAAATTCCATCTAAAGATATGATAAATGATAATACTATCAGAAAGCATTGTCAAAACATGTGGGATGAATATTTCAAGGATAAAAATATATTTAGATAGGCACAATTATTTGTCAAGTTATTTAAGAGAAAAGATATGAGACCTATTTTGGAGTTGTCGGGTGTTGATAATAGGAAAATCCATGTGCATAATATTAATAAAACAATAGTTGAAAACTTGCAAAATGCTTATAACAAAATTGACAACACAACTCAAGGAGGTGATTTTAGTAATGCACATAGAGCATTGATGACTACTATATATAGTAGAAAATTGACACATAGAAAATAGGTACATGCAATTTCTAATTTACTACATATACCTAGAAGAACTATCCAGAGATACATCAAGAGGAGAAATATGCTAGATGATAACATTGAGAATAACTGGGTGAATATTTGTAGAGTTCCTCGAAAAGGAAAAATTTCTAAAGATGTAAAAAGACAAGTTATTGAATTTTGGACCACACATTCTCGTGTTTCTTCCAACAGGCGTGACACTATACAAATTAAAGATCAAGAGACAGGGGCCAAAATTGAACATCCAAAACATTTCATAGATATAACTCAAAGTGAATTATTTCAAACATTCAAACAAGAATTTTCAAATGTCAAAATATGTTAGAGGATGTTTGAGAGTTTACGTCCTTCCTTTGTATGCATGAATAAGATGCGTGAAACTTGTTTTTGTCGAAATCATGTTGAATTTGGTCTATACTTGCAATCATATAAAAAATTTATGGTAGTACTTGATCCTTATTTGGTCATCCCTAGTAGTACAACACAATTTGTGAGGTCCATATTATGTTATAAATTAGAAGATTCAAATGAATTCAAAGTGCAATGCATCAAAAATTAGTGTGAAGATTGTGGAGATTTATGCAAATTTTCTAAAATTATGCAAGTTGAGAATATTAATGAATCCACACTAGTTTCATGAATGAGATATGAACATGAGACATGCCAAAATAAAACAGGAGATGAATCCAGAAAAGTTGTATTTAAGGAGAGTGAATTGCATTATGATGAGTTCATGATCAAGTTTCATCCATTGATATATCCACATATCCAACATTGTCATGGTGCACGATGGCAAGCTAAAAAGTTTCATGATTCCAAAAATTGTTTTCCACTTGGTTGTATACTTCCAGTTGTAAATTTTTTTGAGAATTATACATTGGCACCTCAAATAGAGCTTCAAGGGAAATGTTATCATTCTGAACAAGTTGCAATATTTGTGCAAGTGACCTATAGACATGCACAATTTGAGGTGGATTGGATAAAAAGGTTGATGAAAATGAATGCATCATCATCAAAGAGGTTCATTTCTATATTAGTGATGATAGAGTTCATGATAGGAAGTATGTGGCTCATTGTTTTGCAATGTTCACTGAAGATATCAGAAATCATGGAATAAATGTTTCAGAGCACTAGATTTAGTCTGATGGATGTGCAGGTTAGTATACATGAACTTACATATTTATTTAACTTTATTTTAACTTATATTTATTTTGACATGTCTATTTCGATTTGATACATGTACATGGATAATTGTAGATACTTATCATGTTTCATATTCATAGGACAATTCAAATCTGCAAAAGCATTTAATTGGTTAGCAATGCAACATGCTAGAACCAATGTTAGATTTTTATGGAATTTCTTTGAAAACGGACATGGAAAAGGGGAACATGATGGAGTAAGAGCATGTATAAAACGTGTGCTTCAACAACATGAACTTGCAAGTAAATATATGCATTTTTAATGTGCATGTTTAATACTAGTACCATACATTTTAAATTATATATATATGCATATTGTATGTACATACAGGGAATAGGATAGAGAGTACAAATCAAATTGTTGAATGGTGCAAAGTTCATTTTGCTACTTGAGATACTGTATACAATAAGCATTACTTTTGGGAGGTGAAAGGTGAACTAAGTTATATTTATTTTTAATGTATTTTTCAAATCAAGTTGAGTTTTTAATTAAATATTTATTTTGAAATATGACAATTATTTTTTGTATTTGTAACAAATATAGATCGATCTAATCCTTACAATTGTCAAACGATTCCTATTATTAGAAGTTTACATCAAGTGATGACTACAGGAAACCATAAACCTCTAGCAATTAAAGCAAGAGAGAAAACATGTTTTTGTGATGACTGCATTAAGGACAATCTAGTGAGTGCATGTGAAAATATTATGAATGGATATGTTTCACATTGGAATTTGAAGGAGATAGTTAGAAAGACTCCTTTTGAAGATGTTGACATTGACATTGACATTCATGATCTTGTATATTCAACTAATTATGAGCTCATTTCTGATTTAGTTATGGCATGTTTGTGTACACACACACACACACACACACACACACACACACACACACACACATGTATATTCATTTTAAAATTAATTTATATTAATTTATATTTTTATATACATGCAGGAGATATTTTTGCAGTTCAAACCTTACCAAATAATGCGAAAAATGTGGACTATTATCTTTTAAGATGCACAAAAGCAAAACACAAGTTGCTAGAAGGAACTATAGATGCTGATCAATAGTCATATCCAATTGGATCAGTTGTTATTGAAGGAACATATTATCAACAAACAAGGGTAACTAATAGTGGTATTGAATTTATTGAATACAAGCCTGGAGGAAAGGTTTTACATTACAGTAACCATGTTATAGCAACCAAATTACAATTTGAAACAATACGAAGAAGAGGATGTCAAGGAAATCAAAAGTTGAAACTACCTATTGAAGAACATGAAAAACTTCTAGAGATATTAAAAACTAGAGAGGATCCTAACAATACATTGTTTGTGGAGCTCTAGTTTACCTATGTACTTATTGTGGAGCTCTAGTTCAGCTATGTCTATATAGCTCTTATACTTTCATAGTTAATGTTCTAATAGGTGGTACTTATTGTACCACCTTTAGCTCTTAGAACATCCCCTTAGTACCACCTTTTACCTGAGCTCTCCTTAAGAAAAACCCTTTAGTATTTTTATGTATTTATGTGTACATTGTTTATGTTTTCTTACATATGATTGTTAATGTTGTTATGTATTTATGTACATATAATCTTTATATGTTCTTATATGATGCAAATTCTTTATGTTTGTATATAATCATTATATTCTTGTATGTATTAACTTTTATTAATTAAATGTTGTAACATGCATTCTTTCTAGGTCATACTCTTTATATGTTCTTACATGTATATGTTATATTCTATGTTACATATTACATGTTATATTTTATTAATTAAATGTTGTTAATTATAGTTAATTAAGACATGTCATTAAATATAGTTAGTTATGCTTAGATTAAGACATGTCATTAAATATAGTTAATTATAGTTAATTAAGGCATGTCATTAAATATAGTTGATTATACTTAGATTAAATATAGTTAATTAAGACATGTCATTAAATATAGTTAATTATACTTAGATTAAGGCATAAAAAACAATAACATATACATAAACATGAATATTGAAAACATATACCATGTATTAACTTTTATTAATTAAATGTTGTAACATGCATTATTTAGGTGATAGTCTTTATATGTTCTTATGTACATGTATATGTTATATTCTTACTTATGCATTAATCTAGACATTCTTATAACATATTAATTTTAGGATCTCCCCTTAAGTCATGTCATTAAATATAGTTAATTATATACTTAGATTTTAAGGCATTAAAAACAATAACATATACATTTAAACATGATTATTGAAAACATACATGTCTACATTTAACAAGAACATATTTACATACATCTATGAAATAAAATATACATTAATATACATTCTTATGTATAATTTAGGATCTCCCCTTAAGACATGTCATTAAATATAGTTAAATTACACTTAGATTAAGGCATTAAGATGAATAACATATACATAAACATGAATAACACATACATAAACATAAAAGATTAATACATTAAAAGATCAATAAGATACATGTATACATTAAAAGATCAATAACATACATGTACATATGTCTGGAGAATAATGTACCCATATCAAATGTATAAAAATATCATGTATCAAATGTCTGGAAATAACATATATAAAGTTCATCAAAATAGATCCATATAAACATGTATCTAGAAATAACATATATAAAACATCAAAGTGTCCATGATATAAACATATACCTGGAAATAACATATAAAACATCAAAGTCTCCATATAAACATGTATATGAAGATAACATATAAAACATCAAAGTGTCCATATAAACATGTATCTAGAAATAACATATAAAACATCAAAGTGTCCATATAAACATGTATAGATTTGGAAATAACATATGTGTAATAAAATAAAAGGTCATGATGATAATTAGCTACATCCCCCTCCTGATCTTGGCTATCTCCAAAAGGGTCTATCAGCTGCATCTGAACCCTGTGTCAAATGATAGTGGACCATTTAGTTATGTACAAAAAGATTATATCAAGATACATGTCTATAAATCAAATATATTTATTTAAATTGTAACATACCTAAGACTCAAGACGTGTAGGATTTGTCGATGTCTGCAGATCAGCAAAACGTAACATACTATCACTCAGACCCTATAACACACACACACACACACACACACACACACACACACACACACACACACATACACACACACACACACACACACACACACACACACACACACACACACAAAGATATATATATATATATATATAAACACACACACACACACACACACACACACACACACACACACACACACATATATATATATATATATAAACATATAGACATATTATTTACCATAATTAAAATAAATTTAAACATATAGAGATATTTACCTTAGCAATTTGTAATGCTCTGTTGATCTAACTAATATCTGATTCATGCAATGAAAAAACACTTTTAGTGTCCAAGTCAATAGTGCAGCCCTGATCTAAAAGTATGGAGTCAAATAGACTAGGTTGTCTAGTAGTGACATCTTGAGTAGGGGGGGTGTTTTAGGGTCCTCAATAGTTGGGGCTGGTATTGTAACCTGGGCTTGTGTAGTAGTGTGAGTAGTAGAAGGTGCAAGAATGTCCTCCTACCTCTATGAACTAGGCTCTGATCCTGCTATACATGGAAAAATATGACTAATCTGAGAGGGGGTGTCACGAAGTAGAATCCCTATGACTGTAGATAATGCTCAAGATGCATCTAAAAGATCATATGCTAAATATGATCCCAAATGCCACAATACATCCACCTCTGAGACTACAGAAACCTCTAGTGGAGAAGGTATGTCTACTACATAATCATCATCAATAGGTGTGCTAGATGATGCAGCTATGGGAATGGTACCTCAAGAGCATAGCATATATCTACCAAACTATTTAGAAGAAATCTCGCACAATTGTGTGGCAACAGTGGTGATGCTCGACTAAATTTGTGTCCTGATTGTGTCATCAGGAACACTTTGCCCTGCAACAACCATCTGTGGACCTCTTGGCATAACCAAAAGGTTTGGACCCACCATTTCCCATTTGTTAATGACATAGGAGTGTCTACGAGTCTAAATCTATTTGAAAGTCTCCCCAAACCCTGCCCAACATGCCCTAGATAATCTGTGCAGTCAACATCATAGTGTAAATGAAATTATGCAATTAATTATTTACAAAAATAGAGAGGGAACTCATCCTTCTATGGCCATCTATGATGAGTGGCCAACCAAAAAGGATACATGAATGGTGTGACAAGCTGATCAATACACTTTGTCACAGAGTATCCTCTAAGTCTGCGATGATCTCTATAAAATGGAAACATGGTTTTCACAATGGTGGTGGAAACCTTAGTGTCAATCTGTGTGTACTTCATAATGCCAATGACACTATGAGATAGAGAAGAATAAAATGTCTCAATGCTCATATCATAAAAAGGGTTGTATGATTCAATGGTCTGAATCATATGAAACAACTCCTCTTGCATCATTTTGATCTTCTCCCTATTAGGGAGGGTGGTAGAAGAGGAAAGCGAGATGTCCAAAACCTATATAGCACAAGATAATCTCGCAATTGTATCTTTGAATAATTTCTCTCTATCCTAAGTGGAGGAGGTTGATCTGCGTGCTATACTAGACTTAGTACTCTAACCCCCTTTGTGGACACTAGCATCCGCTAAGGATGCAAGACCATGATCCCTAGAACCAGATGCCATAATGTATATATGTATATAAATACAAGGATATGAATGTGAAGCTACAAGATTGATGAATATCTAGAGATCTACACATGCATATATATAAAAATATACACATACAAGTGTATAAATTAAAATAATTAAAAGTTAAATTTAATTTGAAACACATGTACATATAAATACACAACATTAAATGTATGGTTTTATTCAATCATGTAACATGTATGTATTTTTAAACAAATTATCTTAGAGACCATATCTAATGTATTGTAATGTGCTCATGCAAATGTGAAAAATAAATATTTGTACATGTACATACATATATGCGATAAAAAAAATAAAATTTCTTGATTAAATTATAACTAAGTGTACACATGTATATGCAATAAAAAAATAAAATTCTTGACGAAATTCTAGATTTTGATGTAAATGCTTTGATGATTATGGGGAGTGTAGATGAGAGTTCTAGGGCATAGGGATAGAAAAATTACTAAACTAAAAAAATAAATTAATGGATATATTTATTTTCATAATTGTGAATTTAGTGCAATTTAATTTATAGTTCAATCTAATTAATATGGGTCAAAATACCTACAAATGTATCATAAGAGGTCCTTATGTGTCATATGGTAATGTAAGAATCATTATTACCTAATAAGACCTATTATATCCTAATAATACATATTAAGACTTATTAGAACCTATAAAAAATATTATGACCTATTAGGACTCTTATGTCCCCTTAAGACACACATGTATGGATAACGTACCTAAAAATGTATCATAAGTGATCTTAATGTGTTGTTTGGTAATGTAAGACTCATTAGTACCTAACAATACCTATTATGTGCTAGTAAACAAATCAATACCTATTAGAACCTAGAATAGACATAATGACCTAGAAGGACTCCCTAGGTCCCCTTAACATATATATGGATAAAAATACCTAGAAATGTATCATAAGAGGTCCTTATGTGTCATTTGGTAATGTAAGAATCATTATTACCGAATGAGACCTATTATATCCTAATAATACATATTAAGACTTATTAGAACCTATAAAAAATATTATGACCTATTAGGACTCCTATGTCCCCTTAAGACACACATGTATGGATAATGTACCTAAAAATGTATCATAAGTGATCTTAATGTGTTGTTTGGTAATGTAAGACTCATTATTACCTAAAAATACCTATTATGTCCTAGTAAACTTATCAATACCTATTAGAACCTATATAACAGACATAATGACCTAGTAGGATTCCCTTGGTCCCCTTAACATATATATGGGTAAAAATACCTACAAATGTATCATAAGAGGTCCTTATGTGTTAGTTGGTAATGTAAGAATCATTATTACCTAATAAGACCTATTATATCCTAATAATACATATTAAGACTTATTAGAACCTATAAATAATAATTATGACCTATTAGGACTCCTATGTCCCCTTAAGACACGTGCATGTATGGATAACATACCGAAAAATGTATCATAAGTGATCTTAATGTGTTGTTTGGTAATGTAAGACTCATTATTACCTAAAAATACCTATTATGTGCTAGTAAACATATCAATACCTATTAGAACCTATAACAAACATAATGACCTAGTACCTTACTCCCTAGGCCCCCTTAACATATATATGGGTAAAAATACCTACAAATGTATCATAACAGGTCCTTATGTGTCATTTGGTAATGTAAGAATCATTATTACCTAATAAGACCTATTATATACTAATAATACATATTAAGACTTATTAAAACCTATAAAAAATATTATGACTTATTAGGACTCCTATGTCCCCTTAAGACAT
Source organism: Cupressus sempervirens (assembly GCA_028749045.1). Classification (NCBI taxonomy): domain Eukaryota; kingdom Viridiplantae; phylum Streptophyta; class Pinopsida; order Cupressales; family Cupressaceae; genus Cupressus; species Cupressus sempervirens. Next base: position 564,980,305 of record CM053788.1, on the reverse strand, counting down.
GTGCATGTATGGATAACGTACCCAAAAATGTATCATAAATGATCTTAATGTGTTTTTTGGTAATGTAAGACTCATTATTACCTAGCAATACCTATTATGTTCTAGTAACCATATCAATACCTATTCGAACCTATAACAGACATAATGACCTAGTAGGACTCCCTAGGTCCCCTTAACATATATATGGATAAAAATACCTACAAATGTATCATAAGAGGTCCTTATATGTCATTTGGTAATGTAAGAATCATTATTACCTAATAAGACCTATTATATCCTAATAATACATATTAAGACTTATTAGAACCTATAAAAAATATTATGAACTATTAGGACTCCTATGTCCCCTTAAGACACACATGTATGGATAACGTAACTAAAAATGTATCATAAGTGATCTTAATGTGCTGTTTGGAAATGTAAGACTCATTATTACCTAATAATACCTATTATGTTCTAGTAAACATATCAATACCTATTAGAACCTATAATAGACATAATGACCTAGTAGGACTCCCTAGGTCCCCTTAACATATATATGGGTAAAAATACCTACAAATGTATCATAACAGGTCCTTATGTGTCATTTGGTAATGTAAGAATCATTATTACCTAATAAGACCTAGTATATCCTAATAATACATATTAAGACTTATTAGAACCTATAAAAAATATTATGACCTATTAGGATGAATATGTCCCCTTAAGATGTACACATGTATAGATAACATACCTAAAAATGTATCATAAGTGATATTAATATGTTGTTTGTTAATGTAAGACTCATTATTACCTAAAAATACCTATTATGTGCTAGTAAACATATCAATACCTATTAGAACCTACAATAGACATAATGACCTAGTAGGGCTCCCTAGGTCCCCTTAACATATATATGGATAAAAATACCTACAAATGTATCATAAGAGGTCCTTATGTGTCATTTGGTAATGCAATCTAATCATTATTACTTAATAAGTGGCTCATAGCAATAAGTTCAAAAATTTCTTAATTAGTGCCAACATATTGGGACAATGGGTTTAAAAAGTAGCAAATCCAAATGAGCACACAAGAACACCATAAGAAACTTGTATAGGTAGCTTGAATTCTATCTAACTTTATAATTAGATCGACAACTAAATTGCATGAGTAGATTAGAATATTAAGTCCTTAAACACTTTGTAAGTGATATGTCATGTAGACTACACTATTGAATCCTCAAGCACTCTATTATGACTTGTGTAAGTGGTTTATTAGAAAGAAATCCTTAGAGTTCTTTTGAGTGAGTTGTTTAAGCGACGTTACTCCATACACTTACCACTCTTGTTTCAACATCCTTATAGTTAGGTAACATTTAAAAGATCATTTTTTAAATATCCCCTTTTGAATATTTCATTACAATCTCACCTTATAGATTATTACATTGTCTATTGGCACATATCTTACCTTATTTTGTATTCTTCATTGATTTGTGTTCTTGAAGTTGGTTGATTCTCCATAGTTTTATCTTTATCAACCTATTATGTTTGGGGCATGTTTGTGTGTGTGTGCACATGTGTCGATCTTGTTATATGCTTTATTATTTAACCATAATAATATTAAGCATAAATATATAGTTAAATGACTTTATTCAAAGGCATCATTGTATTCCTTTCACACTTGTCTTTCTTGTTGTCTAACTCATATTAGTAAAAGTTTTTGGGATATTGTTACTATGAATTAAATTGTAAATTAAAATAGATGTTTTTTAATTGAGTGAGTTTTACATCAAAATATTTATTGTTTTACTAATATGGTGCCTGATTAATTATATTAATCTTATGTGCTATAAGATCAAACTAGTTGTTAAAATGAACATCGTGAATATCTAAGTGTGGTTCATTCGGTTAGTAAAGTGCCTATGTTATGGTTAGAATGTGGTATAGGTTATGATTGTAGTTGATATAGGGTTATGTTAGAAGGTGTATTTAATGTCAAAATTAATTTTACCATAAGAGATTACTATTTCACTTAGATCCATTAGGTTATGTTAGAAACTAGACAATGTGCCCTAAAGTCTTTCTACATTTTTAACTAATGTTTTTCTACATTCTTACCTAATATTGTTCTACATTTTTTAACTAATTTTTTTTACATTTTTGCCTAATGTTTTTCTATATTTTTACCTAATATTTTTCTACACTTTTAACTAATGTTTTTCTACATTTTTACCTAGTGTTTGACTACATTCTTGCTTATGTTTTAAATAATTTACTAACAAATTAATTTAAGTACCATTCTAAAAAAATTTAAAACAATTTAATTAATTTAATTTCTCACATATTAATTAATTAAAACAATTTAAATATATTAAAAAATTAACAATTCTAAATATTTCACTCATAAAATAGGTAAAAAACAATTAATTTAAGTACTATTAACATTTACTAATCAAAAAATACATTAAAAAAATTTAAAAATGAAAAAAAAACCACTAACCTATTACGACTGAAACACCTAGACCGCTCTCCAAGAACTCAGGAGCTATGACAGTCAAAATGATAGCTGCAAAGGGTTTTTTAGCCATTTTATAAAACTACAAGGTTTCGACTGTAACCATTTTGGCTGTAACCCTTCTGGCTGAAACAATACACACCAAGTGGGTATGTGAAACTACCACATATGTACGGCCAGAACTATTCTGACTGAAACTATTCTGGCTGAAATACCTTATGGTATCACCAAAGGTGACACAGGTTTGTGCTTCCACCCTTTGTCTATGAAAAAAAACTCCAAAGATAAAGGTATAAGTTGGATGATGACCACTCTCTATAAATCATATTATACCATTAAGTGTGGAAGGGTGAAAATAACAAAAGGGATGGAAGTGGAGAGATTGCATCCATAGAGGCAGAGGGAAGCCAAAGATGTAAGATTTGAGATCTAAATGGGAAATGGCCGCTGAGTATTGTAACTACTACCATACAGCTCAAGATGGGAGAGGGAGGTGAGGTTTGCAAGAGGAGAGAGAGGTGTACCTATAGCCATATTAGACATGGTTGGTGATTCAAGATTTAGAAGAGAAGCAACATTATCCACAACATTGCTTGTGAGATTCAAAGAGCTCAGTTGAAGGTACTCTAGCCCTCACAGATTCTGCATCCAAGAACTCTACTACCTCATCTCTACATAAGAATTATAGGAGATGTCCATAAATGTCAAGTTTTAGTGTCTCTCCCATTTGACTTTTGTAAGTCATCCTGATGGATGCAACCTTGTTGATCTTTTGTTGTGATGGATCATGATTGTGATCGTGAGTGGTCTACATCGTAGAGGTGATTTGATGTATGTTTCTATATCAGTTGCTTTGATTATGCTTTGACTGATTTATGAGATTATGATTTGATCATTGAGGTTTGTGCCAGTGGTTACCAAGATCGATGTGGTATCATGAGGTTGTTCCATGATTACCCTGAGATGTGTGCATAGATTGCACTATGTACTATTACCATGCTACACGGGACTAGGTTCCTATAGCAGTGGTTAGTCATGTTTATGACTCTGTTCACTTATGTATTTTAAGTTCTTGTTTATGTTTTTTAAACAATCATTATTAAATGCTTAAATGATTAGAAATGGATTGTCCATGTTGGATTATTTGGTTATGTGTGGTAGACATTTACGTTGTTATATTTTGATCTGAGAGATATTTGTTACTTATGTTATGTTTTACATTTGAGATGACCTAAGGGTTGGATGTTATACCTTGATTTCAGTATCATAGATGTTAGACTACTATGATATTTAGTTAATCATTTTGCACGATGATGCCATTTTGAGATGACAGTGTGTTTTATGATGATATCTAGTTATCCAACATTTGGACATATCACTAATTATGTTATGTGATGGATTTAATGCTATGGTTATTTACTTCATTCCTACATTGTTATTCTTTATGTGAACATGAGTGATGTAAATAAATTATTTTAATATAATTAAATAAATGGTTAAATTAGGTGATTTAATGCATTTATTGCTTCGGCTATGTTATTATATGCAATTGCACTTGATCGTGTTGTTTAGTGTGCAGGATTTATATCCCTGGCAATGGCACATGAAGTTAGTGATTCAACCATTCCTATTTTACCAATTTCGTCCCTGCATGGTTGATGTATCCTTAATTAAATGTTTAAATTAAACCTTTCGGTGATTATTAAATCCAAACTCATTTGCATTATGCGATTAGACTAGTGAGCATGTTTGTGCATTTAGAGGTTCTCTTTGTCACGAAAGTTGTTAAGGAAATTTATGTGTTTTTGGCTTTTCAGGCTTTTTAATTGATTTATTTTAGTTTTTGGCAGCTTTTCCATTGATGAATTTCTATTTATAAAAATAGGCTTCTATTTTTGTCTGGGTCAATTCGGGGTTTAACTAGGTTGGCTCATTATTTTCCCTAATCGATTTTCACTCAAAAAGCGAATAAATATCCAAAAAGGAATTTAATTCTTCACTTGTCACTTTTAAATTAGAAAGTTGGAGAGTAAAACACAAAATCCTCTTCATAAGGATTTACTATTTTGTTCGCTGTGGGAGCTACGAGTGTGGGATCATCGAGAGATTGGGCTTGTTGGATCTAAGTTGGAGAAACCTTGGATTGTAGCGATTTTCAGCTACTTCTATGGGCTATTTATTTTATGGTTTAGATTCCCATTTTTCCCTTTTCACTGTGAGGTAGGGCTTTCCTGTTTTATTGCTTCAACTCCTTTTTTACTCTCTTTTTTGGTAGCTATTTGTTTGGAGGCTGAGAACTAGTGTTCCACTCTATTTTTGTATGTTAGTCCTACCTGGTTGGGTGGGTACAAAAATTTCCCTATTTTTCAGGACGAGGGTCTGGGGTTTTGCACTGTTATCCTAGCCAATTTCACATACGGTGTTTGAACTTATTTATTTTTAAATTTTTGGGGTTTTTGTACCCAAAGGTTAAATGGGTTTTAGTTTTGATTTTTTTCCAAAATTTGAGGTTTTTACCTCGTTTTCCATGCTGCCTTATTTTCTCAATTTTTCTTGGCACATTGTTAGTCATGGATGTGGATCATCCGTTTGGATGTCAGTCAACCCCATTGTTTTACTTTTGTGTTGCATTGTGATGCATGTCACATTTGTACTCTTAACTTTATGTTCAGTTGAGTGATCTAGTACCTAGTGTTATGGTTTCTTTTGGACCTTTGCTTTTGTTTCATGGACACCAGGATTCATGTAGAATCCATGCTCCCAAATTGAGGCCAGTTGAGTGATTTCATGATGTTTGGTCTTGTTGCATCATTGAGATTCATGTAGAATCCATACTCTCAGATTAAGGTTGGTAGAGTCATTTCATGATGTATGGTTTTATTGGCTTTGGGATTCGTGTAGAATCCGTCCTCCCAAGTTGCTTTCAGTTGGGTGTTTTGTTTTGCATTGTGTTCTCATCCAGTCTTTGTGTTTTGATCTTTGTGATGGTGGTGTGCCACACATGATTATGTGTGTGTACATTTGTCGGGTGACTTGTGAGGCCTGATCTTCTATGGTACTTTCAAAAGTTATGATCATTGGGGTTGGGATGGGAGTATGCATGCCCACATGCACTTGTCATAGGATGGGCATGGGTAGGGTAGGGTAGCAAATGGAGGGGCTTCTATCTAGCAACCTAGTGTCCATTTCCTGGTTGGTAGAGGAATTTTTATATAAGTGATAACTAAATAAAATGTGTGAATGTTGATAAAACTTAAGATAATAAAATGTTTGGGTTGTGCATCTTCTATTGAGAAGAGTTGTTGTCCTAGGTTGTGTGTCTTCTATTGAGAAGAGAAATTGCATGTACTAGCTTGGGCTTTTGGATGCCAATTGACTCTCCATGATGTCAGCCCCTACATAGTAGCATATTGAGTGTTTGACCAGGACCTGTACTTCTTGCATTCTTGTAGGTTCTTGGTTATAGTTATCATTACTGTTTGGCATGAGTGATAGCCTTGGATGTTTTCTTTGAGTGTTTGTGGTTGGATCATTATCTCCATCAACACGGAAAGTGTGGACCTATGAGTGCCATGTGGTTGGCAAGTGTAGCTACCTTCGCCACTGCTAGGGACCAATGTACAGAGATGGTCTTTTATCCTAGTGTGACTGTTGTTGGATGTTTTCACTTGGTGCTTCGAGTTTTGGAGTATGCTTCCTTGTGATTTATGCTTTCATTGGAATGCTTGGATGTCATGTTTAGATGATGTTAGTTTATTTGACGCATTTCCATATTATGATGTTTAGCATATGACTAGATGATGTGAATTGCTGTATTGGATTGGTTTAGCATGTTATATTTCCCTATTATGATGATTAGCATGTGATAGGAGATGTTATCTACTTGTAGGATTATCTTATGATTTTCTACTAGCATGTTAGATTTCCTTATGCTTATATTGTAGCATGTTTTAGCAGTGACATCCCTATCATGATAGTATCGATGATCTGATTGGTGGCTTGGGATGTTATGTGTGGGGGATGACTAGGATCCATGATGGTCTTATGATGCTATTGACGGTTGGGAGGAATCGCGTACTTAGTTTGGTTGTTCGATTATTGTGATGTTATTTTTGTACATTGTGATGTTGCTTATATTCACTATGATGTTGCTTTTAGTATGTTCTTTACTACTTGGGTTTAGATAGATAGATGTTCCTCTTTCCCGTTTCATGGCATCTTGTTGTTTATGCACTCAAGTGTTCACTTCTCAATCTTTGTGGATCTGGTACTCCCCGGTGTGGAGATTCTGAACTCAGTTTTAGTCTGTTGTTTGTCTTTAAGTGTTTCTTGAGTTTCCTAGTTGACCATTTATCAGCATGGTGTGATACAATACTGTATCGCATGCCCATTGAAATTGTATCATGCATCCCCTGATTCTATCACACGCCTCTTGGAGAAATATCATGTGATACTTTCTAGTATCACACCTTCTTGTAAGAACTATCATACGATACCCTTAAAGTATCACATGCCTTCAAGAGAAGTATCACCCAATCCCTGAAAGTGTTACCTTCCTTCTTTAGGAATGTCGCACGATACTTTCCAGTGTTGTATTAAAGTATCGCCTAGATTTTTGCAAAGACCTATGCGGGCAAGCAACGTGCACTTTTTGGTTTGATCCAAAATTTTTGGGAGTTTTTTGGGGTACCCTATTAGGTATTCTTCAGTCCTTTGGTGTCATATTTTGAATTTGGAATGTGTTCAATTCAAATTTACTTATGCATTATTTGTCATCGGTCATTTTGGTCATTAATGGCATTTGGAGATTTGTTGGTTTCCAGGATGGTGGTTAAGTCTTCCATTGTGATCTATGTGATCCTTGTATGATGTTGTGATGTGCACTCGTACTCATTAAAAAATAATATCTTGGCTTGAATTGAATTCTTCTTCCAAGGATCTTCGGGCGAGGCATTACACAAGCTAGACATGTTCCCAATCTCACCTGGAATTTGGCTACAAAAATTATTTGCACTCATGTCTAGAAATGTCAAGCTAGACATGTTCTTGATATCACTTGGAATTGAGATAACAAGTCGTCAATCAAAGAAGCATCAAAATCATGCATCCTAAGACCATATACCTACTACCATACATCTATTGTTAGCGTGTCAGTTAGGAGTCTCGTCCCATCAGTTTAGATGTATCAGTCCCCCTCCCCATAGCTGGTCCATCACCATCAACTAGAAAATGGACCTATAACCATGATTAAACATACACAATTAACTGTTACATAACCATGACAATTAATCCCACTATGCAACCTCATCATGGTTATGTAACTGCAAAGTAACTATTTTGGTTGTTGATTGGTAGCTATAGTTTGAATTTTTGACCAGTAGAAGGAAATTACAATGGAATGATTTTTCAAGTCTAGTGGAATACTAAGGTTTCAAGTCCATTGATATTTTCATTATTCTCTGGTTGTCAACTACATGGGAGATAATTTATAGGCTATTCCCACTTCTTGAGTGGGGTGTTCTTCTGGTTACCAATTGTGTGGGAGATAATTTATGGGCTATTCCAACTTCCTGAGTGCATGTGTGGCTTCATCTATAGTGGTGTGTATGATTTTTTATTGTTTAAGTTTGTTTCATATTTTTTAATAGACTTAGTAGATTTGACTCCCATCCCTTTATAGTTTGTAGCTTCATTCTTGACTTGAATCTCCTCTCAAGGACCTTCTTCAATGATGGTGTTCCTATCCCTTTATAGTTTTTATCTTCCTTCTTGCCTTTAATCTCTACTAAAGGCTCTTCTTCAACAATGACAGTGGCATTAGCTAGGTCTTCTTTGTCATCCTTAGCATCCACATTGTCTTTCTTCAAGTAAGCTTGAAACCATTTTTTATGGTTGGGCCTCTTTACATGCATTAATTATTCATATGAACTAGAACCCTAGCTAGGTCTACCAAGATATCTTTTTTGAAGATGTTGCGGCATAATTTCTCTATTTCCTCTCTATCCTTTTCAAAGTGTATGGAAATAGCTACAAAGATAGTAGGAATATCAAGATTTTCTCTATGCCTATCATCATTTTTGATGTAATTATCTTCTAGATTTGTCAAAACAACCCTAACCACAAGGTTATGAGGAAGCATAATGATTTTCTTAAGCTTTTCAATCTTGACCTCTCCTAAAAAGGCCATCATCCTCTTCTTACCCTTCAACATCATGGGAGTTTCCATTGAAAATTACTATAAATTCAGGTAACATTGAAACACACAATCAATTATGTTGGTCTTGTATAGTTTAAATAAAATCTCATCAAAGACTAGAACATTTTGGCATGGTTAATTAACCATTCTTGGTAGTATGATGCTCGATTACTTCAACTGCAACTAGCTAGTCATCATTGAAATGCCAATTAAGTCTATCCTTTGTAAGCACCATGATGGCTTAGATCATGCCATCTCTGTTCTTGAATTGATTTTGTAATTAGTCTTTTATGTATGACAATTCACAATTTAATCCTTTTGATCATTTTTTTTTATCTTAATTTAGAAATAAATGTGATGATTTCTTTCGAGACTATTTTCTATTAATGTCAATTTCTGCTTTTATTTTTCCTTATATACTCAATTTCGACAATATAGCCAATTAACATTCTTGTAATCTCGCTGCAAATTTCTCATTATTATCTCAACTATGATAGAAAAAATTAATAAACTCATGTTATAGACTTACCCATGTTAGAATCTGAAAAGATTAATAACCCAGAAAACTAGTGCAAAGAATATATATCTAAACTATGAATGTAAATGATACAAAATCAAAATAGCAACATAGAGTTAATCTCCAAGAGTGTAATGCAAATGCTAGAATTAGAAAAATAGAATTAAGAGGATGTAAAAGAAATTGATTACAAATACAAGCTAAGTAGCATGCTTATATAGACTAGGAAGAGGGAGGAGGTGGCAACACCAACCAATGAGGAGCAACCATCTATTGGACTAGAGATAGAAAAGTATCTTCCTAAGAAAGCTAATGGATGATCACATGTAGGAAGGTGACACCTCGCAACCACTTACTAAATAAGACATGATTTTTTAACCTAAAAAAGATTATTAAAAGCGTAGAAAAACCCTAACAATATAGGGAAAAATAAATAACCCACTAGGAAATAAAAAAACTACACTAACACCCCCCCATAAGTGAAGCTTAGGTGGATGTAAAAGTGGGTCCTAGCAAGTCATGCTTGATGAGGTACCCATGTACATAAAAGTTCCCTAAAAGAGAGAGAAAAGAGACTCCCCAAAAAGTCAATACTCTGAGTGAGAGGAAGAGGCCCCCCCAAAAGATGAAGCATCCCACACCCCCAACAAAGATAGAAAATGAAGGAACTTTCTCTTAGTGAAGGGTTTGTTGAAGATATTAGCAACCTACTCGAAAGTCAGACAAAAGTGAAGGTTAATGACATGACCATGGATGAGCTCCTAGATGTAGTGCATGAGGATCTCTATGTGTAGGGTCTGTTGATGATGGATCGGATTCCATGAGATCTAAATGGCACTCTAGTTGTCACAAAATATGACTAATGACCATCTTATCTAGATGCCAAACTTAGTGAGAAGATGTTGAAGACAAATGGCCTCAGTGTCAACATTCATAGCCCCTCAATACTCAGCCTTAGTAGAAGATAGAGCAATATCAAACTATTTTTTTCTCAACTAATAAACAAGACCTGAACCAAGTGAGAAGCTGTAACCTAAAGTAGACTTACGATCTTGAGAATCACCCACCCAATCTGAATCTATGTAGCCCACCAAATCAAGCTCAGTACCTTCTGCATAGTGAATTCCATAACTATGAGAACCCTAAATGTAGTGAAGGATCCACTTGGCTACTTTCCAGTGTAGCTCATGAGGTTCCTACATGAATCAAGAGATCATGCCTACAAAATATGAGATGTTAGGTCTATTATGAGTTAGATAAATGAGACTCCCAACAAATTAGTGATACACGGTTCCATCAACAAGTGGAGAAGAACATCGAGCCTCAAGTTTGACTCCAAAAACAAAGGGAGTTAGCTTAGGTTTACAATCAGCCATATGAAACCTCGTGAGTAAATCTAGAGCATACTTGGACTCTGTAGTGGTGATCCCAAAAGGAGACTGAAAGATCTCAATCCTAAGAAAGTAATGCAACAAACCCAAGTTAGGCATCAAAAAATTTTCCTGAAGGGAAACTTTGAAAGCCTTAATGGTGGGTGAAGAACTTCCTATGATCAGTAAGTCATCAACATACAAAACCAAGAATAAGAGTGAATTGCCCTGTTGTAGAATGTAGACATTAGGATTAGAATGGCATTGAATGAATTCAAATGATAGAAGGAAGGAGTCCATCTTGGCATACTAGGCCTAAGGAGCTTGTTTGAGGCCACAGAGAGACTTTCAAAGATGGCACACAAGTGAAGAATCTCAAAGGAAACCCTGTGGCTGCTCCATGTAGATCTCCTCATGAAGGTCACTATGAAGAAAAGCACTCTTCAAATCCATCTAATGTACTTCCCAAAAATTATTTGTAGTAATGGCAAGAATAAGTCGAATGGAATTCATTTGGGAAACTAGCACAAAAGTCTTTGAGTAGTCAATCCCAGGAATCTAGGTGAATCCTTTGGCAACCAAGTGAGCCTTGTGCTTGTCAACTAACCCATCTACTACACATTTTTTCCAATAGATCCACTTACATTGAACAAGTTTTCTTCCTTTAGGAAGAGGGACAAAATCCCAAGTGTGGTTCCTCATCAAGGAACTATACTCTTCCTACATAGTTGTATCCCACTCATGAATACCAAAAGCCAGTGGATTAGAATTTTGAATGAGTCCACCTGGTGTCTGATGGATCCCAACCCAATCACCTACAAACTGTAAGATTGTCTAGCCCAAAGTGGACCGAAAGATGGAGAACCTAGAAGGGAATCATTAACCTCTAAATGATGATTAGGAGAGGAAGGAGGCAAGTTCTTTGAATAACTCTCTACATCAAAAGTGGAGGTAGAAGACTACTCAAGTGAATTTGACTCATCAGAAGATCTATCATGTATTCCAAGTGACTCTAATGTCAAATTATGAGGAGTTAGAGAAGTGATAGAAAGTGAGCTTGAAGATCCCTCCTCAAACTAAACACTCCTCTCAATGAACAACTCATGTATAGTAGGGTGGAGCAACTGATAAACCTTCACACCATTAGGGTAACCTACAAATATGCAAGGTATGTCTATAGATCCAAGGCCTTGAGTTTCTCTACAAGAATGTGGGTCCATGCAAGAGAGCCAAAAACTTGAGAGTGCTTAGCTGATGGTTTCTGACCATTCCAAACTTCAAAAGGAGTAACTCCCTTCAAGGCTCAATGAGGAACATAGTTCTAGATATAACAAGCATAGTTAATGGCCTCTACCCAATACTATGGTGCAAGAGATCTAGAGTGAATCATATAGTTTACCATCTCCTTCAAGGATCTATTCTTCCATTCTGCAACACCATTCTACTAAGGATTGTATGGAACTAAATGTTGTAAATCAATCCCCTTTAAAGTGAAAATTATTTTAAACCAATGGTTGACATATCTACAAAAGTTTTGAAGTCCTGAAAATGATCAAATGCCTCTAACTTTTGTTTGAGAAAGTAAACCCAAGTATATTGAGAAAAATCATCAATATATGTGAGGACATATCAGGCCCTATTGAAAGAAAGATGTTGAAATGGACCAGCTAAATCACTGTGAACTAACTCTAGTATCTGTGAATCTCTCCATGCCTTACTTTTGTCAAAATTTACCTTAGGATGCTTACCAAGAACATAACCTTGGAAAACACCGTCTGAGAACTGAACCAAAGGTGACCCTGTGACCATGCTCTATTGGTTGAGCTAATACAAGTAGCAAAAGTTAAGGTGGCCAAATTTCTCATGCCATAATTTAATCACATCATTAGAGTGAGTGAGAAAAATAGTCGAAGGAGGATCAGGAACAAAGTGAGAAAACATATAGAGTGGTGACTGATGATCTACTCTCCCAACCGCAACTGTAGAATCATTGTGTAACTCACGTATCTCGACTAAATTAGGAGTAAACTTAACCTACTTGTCTAAACCTATGTGAGTGATCTAGTATATCGATAGGAGATTAGTTGATAACAAGTGTACACAAATAACATTATGGAATATGCCATCCCCCACATTAATAGACCCTCTCCCACACACCTCAATAGGAGTCTCATCACCTACCAAAATAGAAGGCATAGTACATGGCTCCAAGGATGCAAGTTCTTCCTTAGATGAAGCCATGTGGTGTGAAGCACTCGAATCAAGAACCCAAATGGATGGTGAGGAAACAACTACAACAAGGGCCTTGCCCTTTCCTTTCCCCTTGTTGTTTTTTTTTACCTTGTTAGACCCTTCATTAGAACTTTTTTTAATAGACTCAAGAACACTGATATTATTCTTCTCAAGAATGTGTGTTAAGTGATCAATTTGTTCTTCAAACATTTATGTTTATCATGACTAGGTCATTTACAATAGGTGCGTTGGACCTTTTCTTTCTTAAGCTTATCACCCTTGGAAGATGGGGTATCAATAGTTGCTTTTGAAGAAACAAATATATGATCCTTCTTTTCCTTTCTATTATTTTGTTTCTTATCCTTACTATTATTTTTACTACTTTGTCCTTTTTGTTCTTTTGTGTCTTGGTTGGCAGCCAAGGCATGTGAGTTAAAGGACTTTAGAGTGTCAATCTGCATTAGCTTGTCCTATTCTCTAGTGCGATTGATAGAAACTTTTTTTTAAAAATGGCATGGTGAATTGAGTACCAAGTGCACCCTTAGTAGCATAGAAGGTAGAGACAAACACATAATATTCTCAGCTTAGAGAGAATACTAAAAATCAGTTGTTCATATTTCTTTTCAATTCCACATTGTTTTAACTGCAACCTTAGTGATTTCAATTTAGTGAAGAAATCTTGGATTGTGTTGAAATTGCCTAGACTTAAACTAATTAGTTCATTTTCCAACATATGACCCCTCATTGAATCTTGTGTGCCAAATAGTGTTTCTAACTTTGTTCATATTTCATTTGGTGTATCCAAAGACTCAATGTGAAATAACAAGTTAGGAGAAATAAACAAACATAATCTTCCATATACCTCATCACATTTGTTAAACCACTTAAGCTTATCTTCATCTTTATCAGGTTCATTTTCAAGTCCCATAGTTATCCTATTTAATCTAGCTTTCCTTAAGTAAATTGTATACATGATTTCCGCTCAAAGTAATTTTATGGAGTTAGGATGGGCATATTTTTTTGATCCATGAAGAAGAAATGCCAAAAAAAGAAGAGAACCTAGGCACACCAATGCCCACACCCCCCCTTTACCCAATCAAAGAACCCCCCCAAAGAAATATGATTTGACACTTTATTTTAGTGCATTTACAACTACTACTAACAAGAAATACTAAGTGGTCTTGATTTCAATGCATTACAAAATCCTCACAAAGAACATATGCTGAGAGTGAAACTTGGGTACAATACTCAAGGAAAAAAATAGCAACACTGCGATCTACTAAAAAAATCAAGCACTTTCAAATAAAAATTATCTCGTTAAAGGTCATATGAAAAAGTTATGATCCTCCGAAGTTTCCGAAACAAGAACTATGCAAAGTCATGGCCAAGAATTTGCAATTTATGAAAAAATTCATGAATGAAAATCTAAAAATGACTGCACTAGTGGATAGAGCACAAAAAAATAACCAAGATCATAACAAGAATCATTGAAATTGGAGTCCGTATGAGCGAGAATGAGGCATTTGAAAACTATGTTCAAATTTGTGATTGCCAATGTAGAGGGGTATAACTATAGATTTTTGTGCTTGATTCTACAAAATATACAGATTGCATGCAAAAACTAAAAGATACCCAGATGGTTTTTCAGTGTTGTGAACAAAACCCAGAAAGTGTTTTTCTTGCTGATGTATGGAAGATGTAGCTATAGTGTAAATTAGATGCCTTTAACAACAAAAAATGGCCCCAACCAAGAAATGACCCTAGCAACCAAAAGATGACATGCAAAGGTTGAATCAACTACCTAAGTTAATCAATGGCATGCTGAAACTTGCAATACTGATTGGAACTCTAGAGATTAAAAATGTTTTTGTCAACCTTTTCTGATTCTCAAGATCATTCGAAGATGCAAGAGAAGAGCATACTGGGTTTTTCAAAAACTTACAATAAAATTTATTAGCCCCCCCTTGAATATCTCAAATAAGGAAACTAAAATCTACTCTTGCACATAGAAAAGCTTTGATACCATGTTAGAATCTGAAAAGATTAATAACCTAGAAAACTAGTGCAAAGAATAGATATTTAAACTATGAATGCAAATGATACTAAATCAAAATAGCAACATAGAGTTAATCTTCAAGACAATAATGCAAATGCTAGAAGAAAAATAACATCAAGAGGATGCAAAAGAAATCAATCACAAATACAAGCCAGGTCGAATGCTTATATAGACTAGGAAAAGGAAGGAGGTGGCAACATCAACCAATGAGGAGCAACTATCTATCAAACTAAAGATAGCAAAGTATCTTCCTAAGATAACTAATGGATGCTCAAATGTAGGAAGGTGATACCTTGCAACCACTAACTCAATTAAGAAATGCTTTATTAACCTAAGCAAGATTATTAAAAGTGTAGGAAAAACCTAGCTATATAGGGAAAAATACATAACCCACTAGGAAATTAAAAACTACACTAACAACCCATAGTAGTTGATCTTTCAACCCATCTTTGAGAAAATAGAGCATAACATAAACTAATTATTAAATTAAGAAACCCAATTTTCCTTACCTTTAAGTTTAACCTTTTCTATAATATGTATGAATTCTCTCAACATCTGAGCCAAATCACCCTCATTACTATGAAATATCTAGTAGAAATCAAGCCTTATCTTGAACCATGTATCTATATATATATATATATATATATATATATATATATATATATATATATATATATATATGTATGTATGTATGTATGTATATATATATATGTATGTATATATATGTGTATATATATATATATGTATATATATATGTATGTATATATATGTATGTATATATATATATATGTATATATATATATATATATATGTATGTATATATATGTATACATGTATATATATATTTGTATATACATATACATATATACATGTATATGTATATATACATATAGATGTATATATGTATATCTATATGTATATACATATATATGTATACATACATATACATGTATGTATGTATATACATATATATATATATGTATGTATATACACATATATATGTATATGTATATACATCTATATATACATATATATATGTATATACATGCATATATATATATATATGTACGTACATGCGTATACATATGTACGTATGTACATACATGTATGTGTGTATGTACACACACACACATATATATATATATGTATATACATACACACACAGATATACACACACACACACACACACACACACACACATATACTAAGACCATTTTTTATACTAGTGCTCAATTTTAGCTTCAAGATTTATTGATATAGCTTCCAAATTCAAATCTAAAAATACTTGTGAAACTAATCATCTCAAAGAAATGCCCAATTCACAAACTAAGAATAACATATTTCATAGGGATATAATTTTAAAATAAAGTTTTATTTCATTATATTTTTCATTTTATACATGTTAAATAGACATTATATTAATCTGTAGCTTTTGAAAGTTTACTATTGAGAATCCATATTGTCCATCTATGCCTCATATCTAGTATCATCTATATAATCTATTATGTTCATAGTATTTCAATATTGATATTCTTGATACACCTATACAAGTTATTATCCTTTGAAAAAATAACTAGTATTGTCTTACTACCCTTATAGTATCATCTTGCTACATAATTAATTCAATAAAAAAAATCATACCACTTCTTTCTAAAATTGTAGTAAAAAATCCTAATGACCTAGATCAAACCCTAAACATATCTCAATGTTCTAGCAAGCTTTTGTTGGTGAATTCACTAACCCTTTCCACAATCACAAATGAGTGCAACCTAGCTTCCTTTGTTACCAATGTAGGGTTAAACTTTGAGGCTTGATCTTTTTTTAGGGCTTAATCAACTTCTTCAAGCCCTCATCATTATTGGAGGTAGAAAATATTTTGTTTACCTCCACACCTTGCCAATTTCAAGGCATGTGGATCCTTTAGCTAGGAGATACTCTATCCAACAATCATTCCTATTGTGGGTTTTAGATGAAGCCATTTTTAAAGCAACTCAATATTCCTAACTATATTTGGCTTCCTTTCCTCAAAATATTTCTTCTCCTTAATCACCAATACCAAGTGTTTAATAACCTTCCTTGTAGGACCATAATTTAGTAAATAGTAAATAATTCTCAAGAATGTCCCAACCAGAGCATAGTAGAGAACATCAAAATGAAAGAAAAAAAAACCCTATTATAAGAATGCTAGAAAAAGTCCTCATGAAATACCAAATTCAAAAAATAGGTCTAAATTATGTGTTCTCCTATCATAAGGAAAACAATAAATTAAAATTCAACACAAATAATTATAAAATGCAAGAAACTAAGAAATCCCTAATTTAATAACAAAGCCAAGGATTTGGACGTTAGTTATAAACTAGTGTAACAATAGCATTGGGGTACAATAGGATGAGTTTCTAGGACATGGGGAGAAAGGGCCTCAATTCTAGGATAGTGGGATATGGTGGGGAATCGATAGTGGGAGGGAAGAGGGTGTTGTATATTATACATATGAAGCTTGAAATACTAGTTATTATGAAATAATGTTTCAGTATAACATACCAAATTGAAATACTTGAACATAGAAAAATTGTAACACGAACCAAAACAGTTGAACATTCAACTTAGTAACATAATACATATACAATAGTATCCTTCAAAAATAAAAATAAAAATAAAAATTGAAGTATCCTTTGTGATGGTAGCATGGTCACATAATGGCGAAGGTGGGGGTTACTTGGGCTCTCTCAGTTGTGATGACATATTGGGGACGTGTATTTCGAGGTTTTGGGTGGGGGGTTGTGGCCAATGGGTATGAGTCTCCAAGTCTCAATATTATATAAAATGACACTAGATTACTCAAATAGGTCTAGATTGAATATTTTATAAAGATATTAAGATTACACAAGAAAGTAAACCCATGCTTCAACACATCAAGAAGTGGAAGCTATTATATGCCAAATTCAAAAATACTTCTACACTATGTGCTATTTATGACATACTAAGATAGTAACAAAAATTTCAATACAAGAAATTATAAGTATCCATGAGAAAATAAATAGGCTTGTCGGCACATTAATTATGAATGTTCTGATCCAAGTAAAGGGGGCTTATCTTGAATGGATTCTTTTCTATTGCAGAGCACTGGAAAAATATCCTAGAAAGCTAAATCATTATCTTGAATGGAATCTTTTCTATTTCAAATTGATATAATTTATTCTCTATAGCACTAAATAGAAAAAGCAATACATAACTATCCATGAAAATGGCCTAGTTGTTCTTTCCCTCCAAAACAGGAAGATCACAAAACACCAAAACATACAAAAATCAAAAAGTAGAAACCATGTGATCCATCAATAATTGAGGGAAACCATTGTACAATGCATAGTGGACCTTGTAGTTTTAGTGGTGCAAAAACATTTAATATCCATTAAATGTATCTACCAACAACCTCAGTTGTCAATAGAAATTTCAAAAGAATTCATTTGTGATAGAAATACTTCCATTAAATTATTCTTCAACTACACTCTGAACCAACTTTAACTCCTTTATAACTTCAAAAAATATTGTTGCTAGACTAGTAGTAGTAACTCAAATACTCTTAAATGCAACAATGTACCATCTAACTAAGCCTAGTGACAATAACTCTAGTATTCTTAAATATGGAAACCAACCATTATAGCAAAAAAAGCTTACCTCGCATCCCTACAATGCCTTGCCAAAGTAAATAATTTTCCCTCCAGAGAGAAAGTAGAGACTATCAAAGAGTTCAAACACCCCACTGCTTGGTTGATGAACTAAAGCTATAATAGTACGCTCATCCCTGGAAAAACTTCTTAATGTTTGGGTAACAAAAAATGTAGATTCATCAGATATCAATACATGTAATTTTGAATTATTCATAGTCAATATTCTACCCAATTATTCATAACCATTAGCATTTAGTATTCTATGGTCTAAAAAGAACAATAAATTTATTAATGGAGTATTATGTGGTGTATGAGGAATAATAAAAAATCATAAAAGCCTCTTTGATGTTATTATGGATTTAGTATCTGCCACTAATTAAGAATTAGAGTGACTAATTCTCACCTATCTAAACCACTTGTTGGTTCATCCAGAACAACAACCTTGGCCTCACGATGATTTCCAAGCCAATGCTAACTCTTTTCTTTTCTCCACCATTGATTCCCCTCAAGTGCTCATTTCCAATGGGAGCATTGGCACATTCTTGAAGACCTATTCCAACAAGTGTAGACTCCACTAGTGTTGATCTCTCTTACCAAGGCATCTTATCAAGGAGTCTCAAATGAGAAGAGTATGCTATAGTCTCCCTCATGCTCAAGGTCACAATTAGAGTATCATCTTGAGTTACATATGCCTACAACCAAACATATAGGACATAAAAAACCATTCAACATCAAACATAAACAATTCACCCAAAAATAACTCAGCCCCTATTAAGTACTATAAAGGAGCAATCTATGATTAAATCATACCGTTGTTTTGAAGGAGAGCTTTTTCTTATGGCCATTTAGCTTGATAGATCCAAACTAAAATGCATTAGTTGCCAATCTACCTAATTTCCACAAACAAATAAAAAATGTAAAAGGAATCATCAATAGTATGTTATGCAACAAATTCCATCAAGAATACAGCTCCATATGATAGATAAAAATTCAAATAAGTTTATATATAGATAGATATACAATATTGGATGAACTTCATATTTAATGTTGTAGACAATGAAGAAATAATTTTTACTATGTTCTATTAAAAGACTAGCATCACAAAACTATTAGGATTTGCAGGGTGCTAAATGTATTGAGAAGTTGTATTTAGTAAAAGTCTTGTTATATTATTGGAAACTATATAGGATGTTAAAATGAAGTGAGAAATTAAAAGAAATCAGCGATTCACTTCAAGCACCCTACATACTGGAATGAGAGAAGGCTTTTGTGGATATGAAAGAAGTGCTCTATAGTAGGGAAAGAGTGGATACAAAAAAGATGCCAGTAACATGTAGTGGTTTGAAAACACCCAAAAAATAGATTATCCTCCAAGTACAAAGAATAATGTTGGAAATCTCTAATTCTTTTTATTTCCTTTCTCAGGACAAGAAGGTTGTTGTGTAAAGGACTTATCCTAGGTTTTCTAGAGAGGCCTTATGAGTATGATAATTGAAGTCATTATCATTTAAAATTATTTTGACATCATATAGTTTGAAAGAATGATGTATGGATAGTTCCATTAACTTACAGTTAATTTTAGATACAAAGCGAGAAACCTAGAGCAATGTTTTTTCCATCGAGGGAAGTAGCAAGAGATGTTGCAATTCATGAGTGTGATATTGATGTTACTAGTGACACATCCCTTATTTGTACTAAGGTTCAAATTTTGTATTCATTATGGATAAATGGTGTAATCCATAGGTAGATGGCACTTGTATGTATTATGCTTACATGCTATTAGTTTTTTTGTATGGTAATTTTTATATTTGTGTTATGGTCTCATCTATGTAGGGGAGGGGTCAATATGGAATTGAAAAGTTTTCCAAAAGGAGGATATATTATTGCCTTATTAGAAGTTTTGGGACATCACAAGGATGAACCTACATAGCATACAAATGCACAATCTCCCATTTATTGAGGCACCTTGCCATGGGAGACCTTTTGTAAGGAATAGCAAGAAAATTTTTTATGAGTCAAAATCAATAGGATACATCTTCAAAAGGGCCATAAATGTTTATTACTAGATGAAGATAAGGTTTGATGCCCAAATAAGGTGTTTACAACAATACATATGCAAATTGTACAAGGCCTCCTCATTTGAACTCCTTTTAGAAGAGGGTCCAGCCAAGATTGAAGAGGAAATTTGTCACTACAAGAGTGGTGAGTTGAGGAAGGAGAGATTAAAAAGGGTTATAAAATTTGTGAAGAGAACAGAGATCATGGTATGATCAATTTGATATAATAGTTTGTTCTTTACAGAAAAAATCTATGCAAACATGTGAACCACTTTAGAGCAATATGTTGATATTCATTAAATGCATCACTGAAAGGGCACTCTATCTTTAGCCAATATAAGTTCTATGGATGGAGTTGTTAAAAGATCAACATATGCACCACCTTCTACCCCATTTGTAAGTAATAAGAGTTGCACACAATGATCTTGTGCATGATGGAAAAAGTTTGGTAGAGGAAAAAGAACCTTTGTAAGTGCTAGAAGAATTATTGACTTTGAGGATGATATAAGGGAGATCCCTTCTATTGCCAAAAGTGAGAGGGTGGAGGTAATGAGGAACACAAAATGTTATTTTCTATTTTTGTAAGATCAAATAACATATATATTTTTTAATTTTCAATAGTCATGTGTTTGTGGTTGTGAATGTTTTGGTTTGATATCTAAAAAATGGAATGAATGTTTTATTCTATGCCAATCATCTGCCATGAAAGACACTATTGAAACAATAGTTGAGTGTGAAGATGGGTATGTCCTTGATCTCCCAAATTTTGCATGTGAGTGTATTAAATCAACATTGATGAAATGCAGGAGTGGGAGTAAGTCTATGTTAGGAAAACATAGACAAGAAATGTTGGTTAATGAAAATGAGATTGAAGTTCAGGTAAGTAGTATGTGGTTAGCATAGAAAATGCATTATTCAGAACATATGTTATTGGTGTTCTAAATTTCATTATAACCCACTCTTAATGGTAATGGTGGTGTTCAAGGGTGTGGAGGATAGCGACCTACAGTTGAACATCTTGAAGAAGCAATATGCTTACATTCAATTTAGTGATCAGTAGAGACTTTGGTGTATGGAATGTTGATAGTAGCATCCATGTGACTTAATACCTATATTATTTGGTTATATGTAATGCAGGTCGATAGTGGTGGTGTTTTCTTTAACACTACATCCATGATGGAGGCTCTAGATGGAGATGTGTGTGATGTATTTTGGATTATTGCCCAAACGAAGATTGGTTTAGAGTTATTATAATTTGAGAAAACATTTTTCTAATTTTTGTGGGTCAAGACATGGCAATGACAGATGTTGTGATGTATCATGATTCTTTGGTTAAGTAATTCACAAGGATGGTTGCAACTATAAGATCACACCCATCAGACAATAAAAAATATGTACCTTTGGAAATGGTCATGGAAAGTTAGATAGATGTACACGATAAGTTGTAGAGTCCTTGTGAATTAGTAAAAGTGATAGACGTATCCTTTGTTTCTATTTGTAAGAAGCAATATAATCATAATTGGGATAGACAACCTAAGTTTCCTCTAAGCATATTTTACAATTACAGGGAGTGAATGATGATGAGGGACAAAAAGAGGATGCAGTTTTCTCTTATGCTATTGGTGATCATGAAGACCTACAATGTTAGGGTATATTGGTAGGTAAAGGTATCATCAAAGGTGTGGGAAGTGATGTGATGTACCACAATAAACCACTTTGTGCAGGGGCTATAAAAGTCAAAATTGTAGAGGTTCTTGACCCGACTGCTAGGCTACCATATCCTCATTCCTTTTCTTAAGTTTTAATTGACTCATTGAATTCATTTGAAGCATGGAACATCTGTGACCTATCCTCTAATATAGATTTGCAGTAGCATAACGTATTATTGTCTCTCTTTTTTATTTTTCCTAAGCTAATAGTTTATTTATGTATGCATATATTGATGTCATTTTATTTGGAGGCTGCACTCATCCAACTTGTGTGCATAACTTTAGGTTAAAGTGCAAGAAAAATTGAAGGTGGCCTAAGAATCCAATGATCCCCTTCCTACCCCTAAAAGATGTAGCCTCATAATTCACATGTTAGGTACTACCCCTCTAATGGTGCACAAGGACCCGAAGAGGTGTCATAGATTTTATGAAAGAATTTTCCATGTTTCCCAAAATAGACAGTGGAGGAGGGGTAAACTAGTGTTAAAAAATTAGGGATTACTTTATATGTCATTGTAATTGGCAATGGTCTCTAGTTTTTTCATTGACTATTGTACACAACATTGTTAGTAGGGTTACTAAGCATTATTGATGCCATTGGTCAAAATATTTCCTTCTTCAATGAAATTATCGTTGATTCTTATTCCAAATATATGTCATATTTTCCATAATTGGTTGTTATAATATTGTGGTTATTCTATGGTGTGATTCTACTTTAGTTATAATTATTGTCTTTTTAGTTGTGTTTAGTCTATTGGTGATGACTAAATAGGATCAACTATTTTTATAGAGTATTATTTCAATTTATAATGTATCCAATATTTATTTCAAATACATAGTAACTTCTATCATAAATTGTCAAATATTATTCTTCAATTTGATGGATGTTTTAATAAATTGGAGATGATTTGATCTTATCATTGTATTAAGTGGATACTCCTAAGTCCACTAAAAAATATTGACCAGATATTCTGCTATTTTGTGGCATTTTATTTCTAATGGATTTTTCTATTAAACTTCATTATTGGAATGTAAGCATAGTTATTATATGTTGATGCAATCATGGGTAGTCACAAAGATGTCTGCATAAAGGAAGCTCCCAATCAATCATTATCTAATATCCCCACGACTATAACTATAGGATTGTCAAAGTCTCCTACTTCTGGGAAGCATAGACAATGATAGATTTCCAATGAAGTAACTCCACTGGGTGCACTAGATATTGGTGGTGTGGTGGGGCTAGACAATAATCATGACAATGTAGACTCAGCTGATCTCATCCTGGATGACAACTTCAATAGCTCACTTCAAGAGAAACATAGTCAACTTTAAGAGAAACATATAACTTTTTTGTTAGAGAATTTAGCTACACGTGAAGTAGATAATAAGCACCTTAAGTTGTAGAATGCTGAATTGGAGATGAAAAATGCTCAATTTGCAATGAAAAGAAAAGATCTCAACATGTTTCTTATAGAGGTTAAGGAGAAATATATGGAGTATTTTCTTCAATTGCATGAACAACAAATAATCAATTGTAATTTGGATGATCCACTTGCTGCAAAAAAGAAGATGTTCTCCAACTCAACCCATACTTATGAGGACATGTTAGATGTCTTCAAAGGTCATAGTGCAAGGTGGAAGGAGAAGTACATTAACATGGTTGGTTTTCCCTTTGATAGAGGGAAACAACCAACTTCCACCTTGTCTTCAATGTGTGGATATGAAGGAGCATGAAAATGTGGTTATATGAACATATGTAATTGAATATTTTGATTCATTTATGGCTATTGTTTATTTCAATGACAAATCCTAGTTGTAGAAAACAATGTCATATGAACCTAATGTTTGGATATATAAACTAATGTCTTCTGGAAAAAAGGATGTCGTTGGCACTTACATTTGGAAATTTGGAGCATTGATAATTGATATCTAAAATATATTTTGTACAATGTTAATATTTATAAATCATTATGGGTCCACCTTACTTGTCAATATGTAAATGGAATGCCATTGTTATATACATATTTCTCCTCTTATTTTGCAAGGACTAAATGAAATAAATGTCATGGATGGATTGAAGTTTTTTCTTATTAAGTAAATCTTTCATATTAGATGAATTTCAATCATAATGTCATATGATCTACAATTTATTAAAATAGGGTGCATTGCTACTTGTTTCATTCCATACACTATGTAATGTGAGAAATCCGATAAATGGATGTAACAAATTGCAAATGAACTATTTTTTTGCTATGAAATTGGTATGTATTACTTTTTTTTTCTGTGGTTGGTTGAATGTAGACATTATTTTCCTTTTTAAAAAATATTTGCATGGTTTTGAGGATATAAGAAACTAGTAATATTTGACATGAAATGGAATATGTCTTCTATAGTAATGAAGAATTACGATTCAATTTATTTCAATTAGATGTTATCAAGATACAATAGAGGAAAGTATTGCTTTGTGGAGAGGAAACATATCTGAATCGATTTAACAATACCTTTAGAAGAAAGTATTGAAATACAACAAGTAATCCTTAATAATAAATAGGAAGTATACCAAATTCATAAGTAGACTTTTAATTTGTAAATACATTTTCTATATGCAACTTCTATATACATGGTTGACCATGGGATGCATTCCCTTTTTGTTGATCTAATAATAGAAAGATATAATGTCAACAATCTCTACATATATTGCTAAAAAAATCATTATTGCCCTTTCAATCTACTAAGAATCTAGATACATTACACAGATGTTTGGCATAGTTGTTATCCTTGTAAACATATGCATATTTTGTTGACACTTCCATTGAAAATTCTTGTCTGGCCATTCTATGTGTTATCATCAACATGTGATCAGCCATGTCATCTATGGACTTCAATTCTAAGAGACCATCTGAGAAATTGTTAGAAAACAATGGTCTCCATTTTTGTACTAGCATTGGAAAACCATTTTCAAGGATGTTGGACAATACAGGTGTAACATCACACTCTAATTTCATCTTATCAAAGCATAACTTCTCAACCTAGTTAGTGTATTTCTTCAAGATGTCATTCCAAACCATTCATGCCTTGAGTTTAGATCATCATTTATCTTCAAGTCCTTTTTAATGCTGACCTTTAATCTCTCATTCTCTCATATAGCTTTGAAAGTGCTCGAGTAAAGGAAACAATACTTGTCCACCATCTTCATTAACTTGTGACAATTGTTTTCAACAATTCTAATTGCCAAGTCATCTAATTGATCACGTCTTTTTGTAAGTATGTTATCCAATTTATGTGCTTTATTGCACCAAAAACTTACATCCTCCATTTCATCCATATCTCTTTGTCCCTAATCATGGTTTGCAATTTCAAAATTAAAGCCTTCGTATTTCCCTCCCTCCAATGTAATAAAATTTTGTTTCCATGCTTCCTTTTCAATCTTTGAATTTTTAAATGATGATTTGTACTTGTTCATCATTCTGAACAACTCATCTACCCGAGCCTAGTTCTTTGTTCCAGCAGTGACATTCAATAATGCCATCTATGTTGGTTTTGTTATGCTTAGTTTATAGATTTTTATTTGATAAAAAGCTTCATTACTAACCATCACAAGTGGTCTTTCATTTGTGTCATCCGATCTCCAAGGCAATAGAGCTTTCTCATATGGATCCTTCACTGATTTGTTACCAAAATTTCTAGAAATCCTTTGGTTTACAACCTTTTATTCCATCTTTGTGTTTTTCATAATATTCATGCACTACTACACATTGCAAATGGAAACTGTGGTCTATTAGAACACTAACATTGTTAACTATTTCCCTAGCCTTATGTGGAGTTATGGCCTCAAGTTCCTTTTGCACCTTATCTTGTAACATTTCCTGTATCATTTCATTGTCCAACTTATTTGAAGGTTTTCTTAATTTTTTTCATCTGTATTGAAATAATCAATATCTAAACTCATTGGAATGTATGAAATCATCATTGCATATGAATTGGTTATGTCCAATTTCCCTAATATCAAGTGATTGTACTATATAGAGAGGCTCTAAGCTCATTTCTTCAGTGAAAACATCCACTAAAATAGGTCAAAGTTCACCACAACTATCTTCTCTTTCTCCTATGTGCACCACCTATATGTATTTTTGACATGATAGATGACCAATGGAAATTGCTTGTTCTTGTAGAAAACCATCAGGAACATTACTCAAAATCTCATCTTTCTCTTCTAACAATTTGAAAGCTCTGCTAAGATGATCTATGATACCACTAAGAAGGTCCATATTAATCTTCCCTCTTCTTAATTTCCACTCAAAATCTCTCTCCACATTTCTATACATCTTCTTTCTGCTTACAAATTTATCCCTTTCTAAGTTCCTAATTAGATCATCAATTATTAGTGCCCTATGTTCAATAGGACATAATTTATGAGAAGCCCTCGTGCTTTCTATATATCCCTTTGGATCAAATTCTCTCCATGACTCGCCTTCACTTAGTCCATATATGCTAAGTTTCTTAGTAATATAGTCAAAACTTTATAATGTATTGACCATAAAATCCCCAAATGAAATTGTGTCAAGCAAGAATGATTGTTTTCTCTTTGAAGTCAAGTGTTATGTATTGGAGACTATCATTTTCTACATAATTTCTAGATACATGATCTAATATGGTATTATGATTGGGAGGTTGTGCGAGCATTCTTCTTAACCATATACTCTAATTCTAGTGAAGTTTTCAAATGCATACTAGTCACCCCAATTGTGGTGTACTAGGGTTTGGTCAAGATATTGTTTTGGGCCTTAGGAACATTTTTATCTTCGGTGATAGGGTATGATTGTACGCCCCCCTAACAATTTCATAAGTTTTTTCACAATGTTCTCTTCAAACATAAGTAGTTTGAAATCGAGCATCTCCAATCCCAAACCTTGAGCCATAACTGTACAAGCTACCTAAACCCTTGAACATCATACTCCTAAACTAGTAGTCCTTCTTCCCAACCATTATTCTTTTGTTCGAAGAAGAGCAACATATGCATAAAAAAAGAGTAATGCTTGAAACACAACTTGGATAAACCTTTTTTCAACACAAGAAAGTCCTCATTTATCTTGTTGGCAACAAATGCTACAAAATAAAAATTCCTATGCTAGTTTGATTGAATGTTATTTGCAACAACCATCAATGAAATGCCCATTAAAGGGGGGGGGGGGGCACGCGTCAATTCCAAATATGTGTCCAGTTGACATGTAAGTATACTATAGGTGAGGCTCTAACATATTCATATCAAATGGTAGACTATCATTGCTCTCTAATATGACTCTTGGGTATGTATAGGACCATGGTGTGCCAAAAAGTGGCTATCTAAAAAATATGTAGTTTTGAAATGCCTTAAATCATTTCAAAATATATTCCAACTTTTTTCCCACCCTTCCTGATACCAAATCAAAACAATAATACCTTTATAATTGCTAGCAATTCTTTGGATACCAATCCTACATGGTCAACTTTAAAAACATCCCAAAATGTTATCTTTGCCTATTTTGGTGTATTTTTTTTGCTTCAAACATGTATCTGAGGATTTTTTTTCACCGAAATTTGATGAATGAAAAGAGTTTCTTAAGAATCTTCTTATCTTTCCATAAATTAAATGTTTTTCAAATAATGAGTTCAGTAAGTAATTATTACTTATTTTCTAATGCAGTTGCATATAAATTGTTGATTGAGACATTGATAGAAAAATAACTATAATTTTCAAATGGTACAATATTTTTGAAATCCAAAAGATGCATCACATTCTATGCTTCTTATACTATAAGGAAAATAAATAAAATATATTTTTTTTAAAGTTTTAAATTATTTAAGGTGGTTAGACATGAGAGTTTTTTTTTCCAAAAATACTATAGTAGAAAATTCATAATTAATTATTTATTTAGAATAAAAATATCCAAAAATATGGGTCACAACCAAACACGAGTCTACTTCTTATATCTAGAATCTTATAAAAATATATTATCATTTTATTTTGATTAAGGTGGTTAGACATACATCTACTTCTTATTTTTGTCCTAAAAATTTAATACTATTGCATTAAAATTAAAAGTTTTGACCAATCAATTCTCCTTTTTTCAGAAAAGGCCTAGTAGTTTAGAAAACTAAATTTAATTTCATAGAGATTATTTTCTCTCAACTTTTTGATAGAAAGTTCATAATAAGTTGAAAATTACATGTCAAGTTGACATAACCCTAATTTTTTAATTTTTCATTGCCACCCGAGGGCATAGTTTGGTTGACTATGATCTTGCACTTACCCTCGATTGCACATCCAATCTCTGAGCAATGGACAAGAAACATAGAAACCTTTTAGAATCTCTCCATATAGAAATCCTCCTCTCTTAATTTTGGTATATTCAAAATTGTTTTGTGACCCATCTCTAGTTGAAACAATTTTTGAATTGCAAGTTTCATAATGCTAATTATTTCTTTACTAGACTATGATTTGATTGTCTTCATTTTTGGATCATATATATTTCTAATTTGCCACAATAGGTCAGTATTGATAAATACATTTGGAACAACAATTTTCCTATATTTGTTGTCCATCCTTGACAAACTGGGCATCTTTCCAATCTTCTTTTGTAATGAAACAAAAAAATTCATATCATGTCTTCATTGTCCATACATCCCCAACCTCCCCACACCTATCTTCAACTCCCACTTCTCCTACCTTCACTCTTTTTAAATTTTGAGAAGATAGTGGTAGCTGGTCCAATAGATCTTGTTTTAGATAACTCCCCTCTACTTTATGCCTCTTACATTTGTGTTATTCATTGGACTACAACATTCAAACACCATTTTTCTTATTTTCCATTCAATTTCTGTGAAACAGAGGTTTCTTTTTGTATAAGTTTTCCAATTTAATCTGTGAAAAAAATATAATGGTCATGACTAGATTTAAATCTAAGTCTTTCATTCCCAAAGAAACTTCGTTCACTTATTTTTAGTGGCATCAATTAAATATTCTTAACAATCATTCTACAAAAAAGGGGTCACTTCATATGCAATTATCCTCCCTACAAACTATATAGTTGACCAAATTTTATAAAAAAAAAAAAAAATATCATGGATTTTTTGTTGGAATTACAATAGGAAAAGTAAACTTCTAAGAGGGGGGGGGGGGGGGGGGGAGGGCGGGGGGCTATGAATTGGTACTTTAAGCTTTGACCCATAAAATATTCACGACACATCCATCTCACATATTTAATAAGTACACCAAAACACCATGTAAAGCGTATACATCTAAAGCATGTAAGTAAGAAATTACACATTCATGACATAAGATATGATTACCCAAAAGCCCTCCAATGAAAAGGTAAAACTGGGGCGGGATGTCACCCAAAAATCTTCACTACTATAGCAATAAAGTGTATCCAATGAAGGTTACAATGTTTGATCATGAAACATGATCTACCCTATTAAAGGCTTACAAAGATTGTTAGGTCTTACCCTATTAGACAATTTCAACACCCTGTTAAAGTGTTCCTAGGTAAATGAATTCAACCCACAAGTACCTACCTTGTTGGAAGATTTCAATATATCCTATTAGGACTACTTTGTTAAGAGATTTAACTAATTCCCCTATTAGAATATCTCAGCATTGATCTTATGATTAGCACTTTGATGCTTGATGAAAAATCACCTCTAGCCTACTATGTACTTGATCTTTCTTGATCAAATGACTCTCTATTGTTCACTATTTCCTTCCTTTGTTCTCCTTTAACTGATTCTACAATTCAATTTAGATTATAATGCCTTGGTCACCATGAATGTCCTAATTTGTACTTTCAAAACTCTCCTTGATCATTCATTCATTCCCTTTCTCACACATATGATGGTTAGGGTTCATCCTCCTTAAGAAGACTCAGGTGACTTAGGGTTATGTATGAATCAATGAATATGATTCATCAATATTGCCACTTAAAGATTTCCTTTACCTAATTGGGTGCATGTAATACACAAGGATTCCCACTTGAGATTTGACCTTATCACCAAAATATCACAATTCAATCCTTAATTTGGCCCAAAAATGGTTTACATAGTAGTTTGTGCCACTACAAACAACTATGACAAAACTGTGTTACTCAACATCTAAAGTCCGTGGTGCTCAGCACATATTGTGACTTCAATGTTTTCACTCAAAATCTAAATGAATTAGCATGCACTACTTTCTTGTCTCCAGAATCATTCAGCACATACTATCTGCTTGGCACTTGAGTGACTCAACATATGAGTGACTCACCACTCACTATTTACTTGGCATGCTCTAACTTACATGTTGTGCTCAACATATGTTACTTGTTCAACATGAACTTAGTAAATGAATTACGTGTATAGACACTCACTAGTCAAAACCAATCTAAGACTACCAATCTCCCCCTTTGACATGAGTGTCAAAAACACTTTGTCATATATTAATACTCTTATTCTTATGATCATAACATGAATTCTTATTGGCTTGTATACAAAATTTCAAAATATCAAAATTTTGCAACATGACTTATACCTCAAAATCTTATAACTCCCCCTAAGTTGTCTGATCTATTCTGCACTATATTGTATATCAAAATCTTTCTCCTACTGAGTAGGGTTTCCTCAACTAATACTGTGTCTTTGTTTTATGCTTCTCTCTCTTACTCCCCATTTTTGCTATGCTCTTTATTCTTTACTCTTACTCTTACCCCCCCTTTCTTGCTCCCCCTTAGCTCTTACTCCCCCTTTTTGACACTAATGTTAATGAGTTATACACTAATAGTGTATTTTTTCAAAAAGGCTTTATGGACCTCAAGAATAATCTTAAGAGATGCATCCCAATTATCACATGGTACCCCTAAATACTTAATTCAGATGACCAACTCAACAGCAAGATGTACTAATCCATCTAATGTAGAAAGATTGGGGTCTTTCTTCATAAGTGTTTTTGAATAGCCTATCTCCTTGTGTAGAATATTCACGTAAGGAGTCAATTTAGATTGGATGCTAATTAGTTTAGTCCTTATGATAGCTTCATCTATTTGTAGTGTTGCTAACTAACTTTGGGTTTGCAACAAGGTCCTAATTTTTTTCTCACTTTGAGCTGGAGTCATGAGAAATTTGGCTCCAGATGACTACATTTGACTATCCAAGCTTAGGATGTGAATCCTTATCTCCTATTTGAAGAATGTAGGATTACACAATTTGGTGTATAGAGATAAACTGTTCTCTAGTACCTTCTTCACTTTTTCTATCTTAATTGCCAATGCAACTTGTGTTAGAGCCATATCACTAGATATCTTCTCATTTACTTTGTTTTGAAACTTCCTCTCAGACCATTCTAATAATTTGGCATTAGTATCCAAGTCTTTATTACTTACTCTTTCCACTAAGTTATCTGAAAGTATTTGGAAGCAAATGTTATATTTTGAAAGAATCTAGA
This sequence comes from Cupressus sempervirens, assembly GCA_028749045.1. Classification (NCBI taxonomy): domain Eukaryota; kingdom Viridiplantae; phylum Streptophyta; class Pinopsida; order Cupressales; family Cupressaceae; genus Cupressus; species Cupressus sempervirens. The sequence goes on along the minus strand of CM053788.1, from coordinate 564,948,556 downwards.
AAAGGAAAATTTGATGTAAAAGGTGATGAAGGAATATTTTTGGGATATTCCTGCAAAAGCAAAGCATATAGATGTTTAAATCTATCCACTCAAAAGGTCATAGAAAGTGCACATGTGAAAATTGATGAGTTTGCAGACAAATCAGAAGAAGAAAGCAAAAAGGTACCTGAAGACTAGAAGAGATTTGTTTACATTGAACCAGATACTATACCAAGTATACCGTTCACTCAAGAATCCTCAACTCCTGAGTCTTCAGTAACCGAGTTGCAAATAGTTCAAACCGAGCCTCAACAACTTTCAGACACTATCGAGCAAGTGTCTACCGAGTCTGAATCAACCGAGCCAATATCTACCGAGCTAGAATAGCAAGAATCTGAAGTACAGAAGGATAACAATGAAATTCATTCAAGAGACAAGGAACCTATATTAGAAAAATATGTCAGAAGACATCATGCACTAGATTAGATCATTGGAGACAAATCTGAAGGAACCCTGACAAGAAGTAAGTTGAAAAATACTTGTTTACTTGCTGATTTTGAACCTAGAAGTATTAAGGATGCACTGGCAAATGATAGTTTGATTGAGGGAATGAATGAGGAAATAGAACAGATAGAGAAAAACAAGACATGGACTCTTATACCTAGGCCTAAAGACAAGAATATAATTGGAACCAAGTGGGTATTTAGAAACAAGTTGACTGAAGATGGTAAGGTATCCAAAAACAAAGCTAGATTAGTATGCAAAGGATACTCACAAGAAGAAGGTATAGATTATGGAGAAACTTTTTCTCCTGTTGCAAGATTGGAAGGAGTCAGAACCTTACTTGCATATGCTGCTCACAAAGGATTCAAAGTTTATCAAATGGATGTCAAGTCAGCATTCCTCAATGGAATACTGGATGAAGAAGTTTACATTGAACAACCTGAAGGTTTTGTTGATCCAGATAAAAGGAACATGGTCTGCAAATTACACAAGGCACTGCATGGTCTGAAACAAGCTCCTAGAGCATGGTATGAAAGATTGCATAATTATCTTATTCAGATTGGTTTTCAAAGAGCTAATGATAATAGTAGCTTGTATATAAAGGAAGGTCCAGATAATAAGATTGTCTTGGCAGAAATATTTGTAGATGATACTGTTTTCATAGGGCATGATGATCTTTGCAAAGAATTTTTAGAACAAATGAACAAGGAGTTTGAAATGTCTATGTTTGGTGAGATAAAATTCTTTGTTGGTCTTCAAATCCAACAAAATAAGAATGGAATCTTCATCACTCAGTCAAAATACATCAAGGAGATATTGAAAAAGTTTGGTATGGAGGACTGTAAACCTGTTGGAACTCCTATGTGTACTGGATTGAAACTTACAAAAGATGATGAATCCAAAGAGGTAGATCAAACATTGTATAGATCTATGATTGGAAAATTTTAGTATGCAGTTCATACCAGGCTAGATATTGCTCTCGCAGTTGGTATTGTTGCAAGATTTTCAGCAAAACCAAGAGAAACTCACCTGATGGCAATCAAGAGAATAATGAGATATTTGAAAGGAACTGAAGATTATGGGCTATGGTACAAATTTGGAGGTAATTTGGATTTGAAAGTTTTTACTGATGCTGATTGGGCAGGGAACCTTGATGACAGAAAAAGCACAAGTGGAGGAGCATTCTTTCTTGGAAAGAGATTGGTTTCTTGGACAAGCAAAAAGCAAAATTGTACATCCCAATCTATAGCAGAGGCAGAGTATGTTGCTGCAGCAGTAAATTGTTCTAATATTGTTTGGTTTAAGCAACTATTGCAAGGAATGAAGATGGAAATCAAAGAACCAGTTGTTATGTTCTGTGATAATACAAGTGCAGTCAATATATCTAAGAATCCAGTGATGCATTCCAAGACCAAGCATATTGCAATCAAATATCATTTTGTCAAAGAATTGGTGCAAGACAAGGAGATCAGATTGGAATATGTCCACACAAAGGAACAAATTGTTGATATATTCACAAAGCCCTTGTCTAAGGATGCATTTTTATATCTTAGAGGTAAGTTAGGGGTCATTCCCCTATCAGAAGTTCACTAAAGGAAGCTTTAGTGATGCATCAACACATACCAGATTGAAGATCTATCTGTTGATGCAGTTTAATCAGAAATCATTGCATATGAATCAGTACTATAGGTACATTGCAATTCACTTTACTTCTGTTGTCTTTGGCATGTGTTGTCAAAGAGGGAGAGATTTACTGTCATATCCTTCTGAAATTTATGAGACTTAAAAAAAATTTGCTATGAAGCTCCTTAAAAGAAGGAGACTAGTGAAAGAGGGAGAAGTCTGTTATCTTGTTTTCAAAATTTTATTCTGTTATGACATGTTGTGTTGTCATCAATGCCAAAGAGGGAGATTGTTGGATAGTGTTGTCCTTGATGTCACACAAAATGTCATATCAGTCTTTAATCTCAGTTAACTGAGTTCAGACAATGATAACTGAGCTCACTCAGTCATCGAAGAAAATAAAATAGATAGTGATAACCGAGTCATCGAAGAAAATAAAATAGACAGTAATAACCGAGCTCACACAGTCATCGAAGGAAAGATGGAGAAGTCAGTTTTCACAAAGCTCACTCGGTCATCGAAGGAAAGATGGAGAAGTTAGTTTTCACCGAGCTCACTCGGTCATCGAAGAAAAGATGGAGAAGTCAGTTTTCACTGAGCTCACTCGGTCATCAAAGTGGAGTCGGTTTCACCGAGCTCACTCGGTCATCACAGGGAACTCAGTGCTTACCGAGTTCACTTGGCGACTGAAGGATTTCATGGAATTCTCTGTATTAATCAGGCTCAGTCGGTTAACACAGGAATTATTTTTGAACAGAGTTTACCGTGCTGGGTCGGTCAATAAAGGGATTTGTTAAATCTTGCAATTCAGCCAACTTATGGAATAATTGTTTTCCAAGTTATTTGAGCTGACTTGATAATTTGAAATATATATATATATATATATAGAGTTATTCAAGTTGTAAAAGTGTGTGAGAAAAAAAAAGGTGTAAAAACAAGTGAAGAACAAGAGAAGCAAGGATGCGAAAGCAAATACTTGGATAAGAGGAGACTGAGCGAATCCTGATGAAGGATTAAAGGAGCTGTAAAGTTGTATTTGATCTGTAAGGATCCAATCAAGCTGAATAGAGATCTGTAATTAGAAAAAGATAAGTTGCATATTATTTAGGTCACTTCATTGTTGCTTTATAACCTTTGCAGCAGTGAATCCAAATCTCTTAACAGAGTTGGTTTAACAGCCATTTTGTAAATCCTCTAACAAGGTGACAATTCAATTGAATTGTTCTAAAGACCTCTAGCAAGGCCACTTCTAACAGAGTGCTTAAATCCTCTAACAGGGTCACACTTAATAGTGTATTTTTGTAACCATTAATAGGGTTGGCTCCTAATAGGGCTCACTTCAGAAGAGTGAAAAACAATAACTAGTTACATTGGTGGTTTTTCTCATATTGGGTTTCCACGTTAAATCTAGTGTCTCTAGTGTTTGAGTTTGCTGAATTGTTTTGATATCAGTTCTTAATGATTGTTATTATTTGCTGCAATATCAAGTTTCAGAAATCTGTAAAATAGATCAAACTTTTAGACATCTAAGGGACTGTGAAATGTTTTTGTAGTAACTGATTCACCCCCTCCCCCTCTTAGTTACTTCATTCTTATTTCCAACAATTTCTTTATTTCTTTGGACATTTGTGCCTTTCTAAGTTATGGCATAACTTGAGTGAGGGTTGTTTCCCTGATCTTCTTCTCTATGTCTAAACAATAGTGCCATTTCTCAACTCTATCGTATAAACTCTTAGGTATGGAGTTGGCAATTTATAAAAGAGCCTTCTTGAATGTAGACATCATGTCATATATTGTCTTCTCTACTTGATTTTTCTCAATCTTTCCAAGCTTATCAAATTCTAATGTTCTCACATAAATGATCTAGGTCTAAGGAGGGACTATGACTCACCACTTGGAATTGGCTAATGTCATCAGATTTAGTCTTCTCCTCATTAGATTCATCCCGAGCAACATAATTTCTTCTTGGTCTTTTATGTGCTCCACCTTACTACTCCTTAGGCTTGGCTACCTCTTTAGCCTTTTGTGTAGTGACTCTTGTACTAGCCCTTGTGGTAGTTATTGTTGGTTTGGGCTAACTAGGTTCTGCAACCTTCTTAGGTCTTGTCACTATAGGTGTCTTTGCCTTTCTTTTATTTTTATCAGTAGGAGTAGGTGCTTTCTCAGCTTCTTCTCCCTTGACACCTTCTAAAAATTTTGTCTCCTCTCCTTGCTGATCCTCTCCTTCACCTTGTGTTAGAGCTAGTGGTGCTTGACTCTATGTGTCTTCATCTTCATCTTCATCTTCTTCCTCTTCCTTAGCTCCTTCACCAAAATTTTCTTTTAGTTTCTTCACCAATTCTAATTGATCATAGAAGTGGTCTTCAATTCCGTAGTAATCTTTGATTTGGCCAATTCATAATTTCCAAATTTTTTTGCTTCTTTATCCACTTCCTTTGCAAGTAATGTTGTGATTACTGTAGAGGCCTCATCAACATTTATATCATAACCTATTGGCCTTAGCCATTTCACTCTAGGAATTATTTCTTGAACATATGTATGATCAGTGTCAACTAGGAAGAAAACATCATCATAATGTTTCTCCACTAGTGAGACTGGTACCCTTAATCTCTTCTTCATAGATTGTTTGAAATCTTCAAAATAACTACTCATTACTGACTCAAAGTTATTGCCTAATTCTTCAATGAATTCTCCTAGCTATACTGTAATTCATCTATTTGTCTTCCAGACAACCTTTCCAAAAGTAGGAAATGTATTCTACACATAGAAAAAAATACATATCAAAATCGATCCAAATTTGCACTGAGCACTCTTTGTTTTCCTTATTGCTCCTAGGTTTTCAATGAATTTCTACAACTACAACTTGGAAAGATCACAAGTATGATCTTTTTTCACAATTTTGTAGCCCATGTCCACTGTAATGCAAAGTAAATTATTTAATCTACTTGACTAATTAAACTTTTGAGCTATTATTCTCATTGCAAAAGCTATTAGGGGATCTATGATTGTGTCAATGGTCATTCCCCTTTTGTTACATACAACCCCTATGTTCTTTTCAATGACTTCTTTTGATTCATTTCTCATAGTCTTTGGCCAATCTAGTGTTTGATACCTTATTACCGTATGTTAATTTTTCTTTATTATTTTAACTGGCTCAATCTCTATCCATACTGAGATGTCATGTATCCTACTTAAGATAATTCTTATCCACTCAAATTTGAAGACATTTGGAAAATCTAGGGCATGAGTTAACCCTTTCTTCTTGACAATATTGAATTCTTCTCTCAATACTCCATTTTCACATAGTCTATCATATGCTTCTCTAATTTCTATGTCATCTATACTTCCAATCTTGGAATTATAATGATTCCTAACATATTGTATCATTAAGACTTGTGGTGGTATCATGGACAACTCACCAGAGGGATCTTGCTTATAAGCTATGTCTAGAATAGCCTTGAAAATAGGTTGTTTAATATCATCACTAATTAACTAAAAATTAAAAACCTCTTTTCCCTCTACACCTTTCACTTTCAAGGAACTAGATGCCATCACATAAATCTAAGGTTTGCAAAATTTAAAACTATGTAACTCAACACATGATAAATACCTTACAAATCCTAATAGAATATTGTCAAATAGCCATTCAAATCTCCTACAAATGCTTAGATAAAATTCTCTAGATCACCTTTAGCTCTTTGTCTTCTATCTCAATTTCAAATTATGTTAAATGAGTAGAAATTGATCAAATAGCCCTTAGAACATTGCAATTAATGCTAAACTATGCTTGCACAATTGTAAGCTTGGCATCCACATGTCATTCCATTTTCTCGGTAATTATTACGAGCTTGACCTCAACTAACCAATTTCATTAGCTTGGCATCTAGTAACATTTCACTCGACAACCATAATAAACTTTTAATGCTCGGTAATAACATGAAAAAGTTGACAAAACTAGAAAGATTTTTCATTGATTTCTAATAGCACTTTGCATCTTTATTCATGCATATGTAATATTTTTAGAATTAGATCCTTGGAATTGACATATGGTATAACTTTTAAATATCAATCCAACATACCTCTTGATTGTTTAGTTTGATGAGGTGTGATCACTTAACCAATTAGGTGAAGTGATCCCATCTGTACTTGATGTGCTACAATCCTCCTTTCTCTTCCATGTCTTGTTCATCTCATTTTTGACATTTTCAATATGTGCCTTTCCTTTGCCTTTGTCGAACTCACAACTTGGTGCCTTTGACTTGTTGGACAATATCAACTAATGTGAGTAGTCTTCAAACAACTAAAATATGTAGTTTGACCAAACCACCTTTTGTAGTCACTCTTGAAGTGTGTTCTAATATAGTTCTTAGGAACATGTCCATACTCTTGACAATAGTGACAACTATACCTTGTATTATAATCCCAATTGTAAGAGTTTCCATTGTTCTTTATCTTTTTTTTCTTGTATAATGACCACATGGGTTTAGATCTATAATCAAAAGCTCTATGACCATACTTCTGATAGTTATAACAATATCCTTTAAATCTTTGAGTGTGTATGGTCTTGGTTCTGCATTTATGTGCTTGATGACCTTGTTTTTTGCACTTATGGAAGTGACTCATGATCCTCTACTTAACATTCTAGTTTACAGTCTTTCTCCTGCACACATTGGTAGTATGTCCTTTCTTACCACAATTATGACAAGTAGGTTTTAAGTTCTTACCTTTGTTACTTCTTTCTTCAACACTTTTGGATGATTCTCCTTCTTTAGTACTTCTGTATCCTAGTCCAAATGTATCATTGTTAGATCTAGGAGACCTCATCAACTATTCAAAGTATTTGATGGCTTTATTTGGTTTATTGAATCTTTTAGTAAACTCCTTTTCCCTTTTCAAATCATTGCTCAACTATTCATTTTGCAACTTCAGTGTTGTTGTCTCAATGTCCTTGGCATTTAGTTCATGGTTTTCATTCATCATTTGACCCAAAATTTCTAATTGCATGTTAGTAATCATGTTTAATTCTAATGATTTCTCCTCTAGTCTACTAGTCAAAACTCTTTTTTTGTCTTCAACCATGTCTTTGTCTTTCATAGCTTTCTTTTTTTGTTTGATCACCTCACAAAGTAATATGGCTTGTGATTCTTGTTCTATCTTAAGATTTATGATCTCTTTAGCTAGTGTTCTATTCTTTTCCATTATATTAGTAATTTTTGCATCAAATTGATTGGAGTTACCATTTGCAAAAATCTTAGAAGTGTCCATCTCTTGGTATTGTGTGTCATTCTCCTAAATAGCAATTTCTTTCCTTCTCTTCAATGATTTCTTTAGATAATCTCTTGCTTTATTCAACTGATGTAGAATGAGTTGTATTTCAATTGTCTGATTCTCAATGATCTTTCCCAACTTATAGATTTCCATTTCCAATATCTTTCCTCAAAGTTGTTAGGCTTCACTTTTAGAGAACTAAGATTTGATACCAATTGTTGGAATTACAATAGGAAAAGTAAAATGTTGAGAAGGGGGATGGGGGGGGGGGGAGGGTGGAGGTGTGAATCAGTGATTTAAACTTTGACCCATAAAATATTCACCACACATTCATCTCACATATTCAATAGGTAAACTAAAATACCATGTAAAGCATACACATCTAAAACATATAAGTAAAAAAATTACACATTCATGACACATGATATGTTTACCCAAAAAACCTCCAATGAGAAGGTAAAAATGGGGTGGGGATGGCACCCAAAAATATTCACTACTACATTAATAAAGTGTATTTGATGAAGCTTACAATGTTTGATCATGAAACATGATCTGCCTTGTGAAAGATCTACCCTATTAAAGGCTTACAAAGACTATTAGGTCTTACCCTATTAGAGGATTTCAACACCTTATTAGAAGTGTTCTTGGTTAAAGGACTTCAATTCACAATTAAGTAAGAACATTGTTAGAGGATTTTAGTACAACCTGTTAAGACTACTCTATTAAGAGATTTAATTGATTCACCTTTTAGAATGTCTTGAGTAGGATTTATCCTATGCTTAGTACTCTGATGCTTGATGAAAAATCACCTCTATCCTACTATGTACTTGATCCTTCTTGAACAAATGACTCTTTGTTGTTAATTTTTTACTTCCTTTGTTCTCCTTTAACTAATTATATAATTCAATTTAGATCATAATGCCTTGCTCACCATGAATGTCTTAGTTGTGCTTGCAAACTCTCCTTGATCATTCATTCACTCTCTTGCACATATGAAGTTTAGGGTTTGTCCTCCTTAAGAAGACCTAGGTGGCTTAGGGTTAGGTATGAATCAATGACTATGATTCATTCATATTGCTAGTTAAACCTTCCCTTTACCTAATTGGGTCCATGTAATACATAGGGATTCCTAATTGAGATTGAACCTTATCACCAAAATATTGTAATTCAATCCTTAAGTTGGCCCAAAAATAGTTTACATAGTAGTTTGTGCCAATACAAACAACTATGACAAAACTATGTTACTCGACATCTAAAGTCCCTATGCTCGACACATACTATGACTTCAATGTTGTCACTCAGCATCTAAATGACAACATGCATTACTTGCTTTTCTCTTGAATTACTTGGCACATAATGTCTTCTTAACACTTGAGGGACTTGGCATATGAGTGACTCGGCACTCATTGTTTACTTGGCATGCTCTAACTTACATGTTGTGCTTGACATATGTTATTTGTTTGACATGAAATAAGTAAATGACTTAAGTGTATAGACACTCAATAGTCAAAACCAATCTCAGATTAACATTTTTTTGAAAATTTCAGCATTTGATCTTCATGATCTTCATAGTTTGTAGTGGAAAACAACAAAAAAAGTTTTAATTTATCTTTTCTTTAATGCATTTTTTTGGAGGTTAGCCTATCCTAAAAAGCCTTGGTTTAGTTTATTTCTTAAATCTTGAGTGGAAGGCATAACTCACTCAAATATTGTGGTTCCAAATCTATTTTTGTGACTTCCATAAGCATGGGAAACTCTAATTCAATGAAACATCTATTAGGTGATATGAAACCTAGCTTCCATTGTTTGTATCTTTCTTCAACGCCCTACCTTACTTGAAATTATAGGTTTGAAAGAATTTAAGGTTGCTTTTCATGGTGGACACATTCAATTGGAAAAAGGAAAATGTTACTATTAATAAGATTTATTTCAATCCATTAGAAACCTCAATCAATAGAAATGTTCTTTCTTGGTTCAATGTTTCTTTTCGATCATGTATCCATGCATCCCAATCTTTATTGTTATACTTATATTTTCTATTAAATGTATAAATAAAAGATTTTACACCTTCATAGCCACAAATAATTGAACATTGAAATAGATTGCAAACAAGTAATTTATTTTAAATCTATTAAATGTTTTTGGGTAGTTTGAGCATTATCGAAAATGCATTACAATTTCATCCATATTTGCATATTGTTATCGACCAGTTAGGGAAAATTTCAAATGCATTCGTCCATATTTTAACTATGCAATGAAATATGAGTATAAAAAATTAGTTAATTATTTTTGAGAAGTTTAGGGTTTAGGGTTTATGAGTATTATCAAAATTGTATTATATTTTCACGCATATTTTGATATTGTTAACAACTCATAATATAAAAAATGCTTAATAGTTTTATCCAAATCCTACCTTGACTTCTTTTTATATTTATTTGATGCCTTACCTCACTTGAACCACTGAATAAGCATTGGAATCTATCATTCAACATTTAATTTAATCGTTAATGAGATTTATATCACATAGGCACATCAGAAACATCAATAGATAGAAATATTGTTTGTTCATTTGATGTTTCATATACCACTATAGTTACAATGATGAGAAATAAAGGAGGCTTATCACTATAACTTATAGTGATAATTAGAAAAAAAAAGGTTAAATATAATTATAAGAATGATGAGCAAGAGAGATGTTGTATCTCTATAGGTCATGGCGATGAGTTTTTTTGCTTATAAAAAAGGAGGGGATATTGAAAACTCCAAATTTTAGATTCTCTTCATGACTTCTCAACTCCAACTTTTGACTCACAACTTAACCATGTGAAGCTATGATTATAAGTTTTTTCCACTTTTCTTCCTCGACCTTAAGTCAAACTTAATCTCTTGTGAAGCTACAATGGCTTAAACTTTACCTGTCTTGGCTCTTTGTCACTCCTTCACAACTTAAAATATCTTAGCTATTTTTCCACCCATGATGTTGCGTTAAGCATTTGAAGTTAACTATTACGTTGACCGCAACCTTGCAACTCAAAGATTTAACTCATCATTTAACCCTACAAAGCCATGATTATGAGTCATTGCCACTTTGCAACTATAATCCAATGTTAACTTTAACTACATGTGATTTCATGATAACCTAGACCTTAACTACATGGTCATGGGTGGTTAAGAGAAAACTTAGTTCAAGGTGGTGAGGTTGCGAAAGCTTATAATTGTGCATTTGTAGGGTTAAGAAAAGAGTTAAGTATTTTAGTTGTGATGCTATGATGACATGAAAAAGTTAATATTAAATGGATATTGCATTTTCACAGGTCAATTAGCATTAAAGGGATTTTAAGTCATGATGTTGCAATTAAGAAGAAATGGTTAAATTTAGAAGGCCATGATAAGATCACAAGAGGTTGAATAGTTAAGAGTATTGAAGTTGTGAAGGAGCGAACAAAGAGAATTTCAACATTGCATGTCCAACTTGGTAGTTAAAGAAAAGAGGTGTGACATTGCGAAAAGTAAAGATAACCCTATTCACATGGTCCCAGCTAAAAATAAAATAAAATAAGAAACCATCATGAAGTAGCAATAAGGTGGTCATCGCATCATGAAAACTTTTAGTTTTAACACATAAAATAGTTTTCAATGCCCATGTTTGAGATGGATAAAAAGAACATGAGCTAGATGTATGAAATATGAAAAAGCAAAGATTTTGTCATCTTTTTGGTAAAGATTGATAGGTTTTGAAGTGTGCTGATTGTGCTAATTTAATTATCATTAATGTCATGCTCTTCTTGTAGAAACAGATAAATTATAAGAAGCAAAAAAATTTCATCACCATTCCTTATAGAGTTTGTTTGAGTTTTCAAAGAAAACTTGAACTTGTAGAGCAATTTGAATAGACTTTCAAAACATACAACATTTAGAATTGGTTAAATTACTTGAAGAAATAGCTTAGAAGGAAGGTGAATTCATTACACAAGCATAAATTGAAGAGTCCACATCACAAAAGAAAATCCTTAGCTCATTTGTGGAAGAATGGATACATATTTTACCTAGTTCTACTAATGCACAAGATACAAATGATCACACCTTTAGAGATCACTATGCATTTTGTAGAGATTTTGAGGTCCTAGATAGGAATGGGTACGAATTTTATGGTTCTTCTACAAGAAAAAAATGAAGAAGGTTCCAATTTGCAACCCTTGGGTCAGAAATTTGGGTAAATAGATTATGCCAGAAGTATTTATGGATGTGGACCTAGTAAAGGCATTAATCATGTGTTATAATCTAGTCATCAAGTCATTCTACCAGAGAGATAGAAGCATTTTCTTGGCCCTAGATAAGGAAACATTCATAGAAGTATTCATTCTAGGAGGCCCAATGTCATTTCCTATTGACATTGATAACCTAACTAAGAATTTTAAGGGCCAGAAGAGCTTTTATATGGGTAGGGTAGTTACAAGACACAACCCTGTGTCTAGGAAAGAAAAGGGAGAGATTTCAAAGAGTAAGGAAGTGGAGAAAATCATACCTCTTGAATTATTTCAAAGGTATTTCTAGAATACTATCTTTGGCCTTAACAAAGTCCTAGGTTCAGATGGAACCATGAATGCCCTAGGAAGACACTATGTCATGGCACTGAATATTCAAGAAACCAACACTAATTTTGGGTATTACTATGTGGCATATATCATCTACAAGATCCATGAAGAGATCATTGTTGCATAACAAGGACAATTGAAGAACTCTAGGTTTCCTCATTATTCAATGATCATGCATTTGATCTTGTTCAAGAATGTCGATTCATTTAATTAAAGATTCTTTGACTGCATAGAGGAATGGGGATAAAGAATACTAGTGCAAATGTGGACAAGGGTATGGAAGAGTTTCAACCCATACTCAAATGTTATTTCCTTTTATAATGATTTTGTGCATCCTATTTTAAAAATGATAGGATTGGCTAATGAAAGAATCTCTAGAAGTGTTAGGAAGGTTGTTAAACCTGAAATATGTTATGATGCTAGGAAATAATTGACACATGATTGGGGGAGTTTTTTTCTATTTGAAGAGTATACTATTATTAGGATATATGGTTTCTCTCAGCCACCACACATTCTACCCAAATATGTCCTAGAAAGACTAGGGTTTGTAGAAGTATTTTAGCAATTAATTTCACTAAACAGAGAATACTTATGCAAGGGTGTTAAAAAAGGAACATTTGTGGGTAGATGCACTAAGGTAGGAGATTTTGAGATAGGCAAGAATGATATAGAAGAGACTAATGCCTATTTGAGAGGCTACAAATTTCCTACTAGACTAGCCAGAATAGATGACCCTTGTAATGTAGTTAGGCATGTCCTAAAAAACATGAGGGCATATAATTGGCCTCCCACAAAACCTATGTGGGAAGAGAATGTTATTGGTGATAGACTAAATGAGGACATTGATAGAGAAAGGATGATAAAATATAGAGATGTTCCCATCTTTGAGAAGGAGATGAAATTAACGGATTTTATCCTAAAGAAGACTATTGGTCAAGTTTGGATAAATCCGGTGAATTTTTTTATGAGATTTCAACACAAGTGCCTCAAGAAATAAGAAAGAAACTTCATCCTAACTAATCTAATGAGGACATTGTTGTTGAAGTTAGTGACGATTAGGTAGATTAACTTGAGAGCTTAGAGTGGGTAGAATAGAGGAACAAGAAGCAAAAAATTGTGGAAATTCCAAAAAAGGCTCAACAAAAGTCCTTGCAAATTTTTCCCAAAGGTAGCCAATATTTTGATGATGTTAGAAGGAGATATATAGTAGCTTAGGCCTTTGAGGATGAGCAAAGGGCTAAGCAGCTGCAACTACAAGCTTAGCTGATAGATTAAAAAATTATAGAAGTAAATGATTTTATGAGTGATGATAATTTCATCAAGATTGAAGAATTTAAAAGCTTCTTGTTCAAATTGAAACAAAATGAACTATCTCTACAAATAAAGCCAGGTCATTCTAATGAGGTAGTTGTTGGGTTAGTATAGAAACTGCAAGAATATGATCCTACTAGTGAAACCCTCATTGTAGAAGAGGCAAGGGACCTAGTGAAGAGAAGTGGCATGATTGTTTTCCTAGTATGGTATATCAATTCATCTTTTTTGCTAGACAAACTGAGAAGACAAGACAAGTCTATCTCATTTGAAGATGAAAATCAACTTAGAGAACTAAGAGCATCAGGTTATAACAATGATCCTGAAACAATGGCACTATGGATTTTAGCTCTAGAGGGTCAAAAGCCCACCCTTATGGAAATTAAAGAATCCCCAAAGGGAATGTTATCAAAAATACAATAGGAAAATAAACTTTAAGAAGTGGTGGGGTGGGGGGGGGGGGTGGGTGGGGGAGCGGGGGGTGAATTGACACCTAAAAATCCAACCTTAAAATTATTCACCATGCATCCATCTTGCAATCTATATATGTAAACTAAAATACCATATTAAGCATATACATCCATAGTATAAAATTAAATAAACATTCAACACATGTATGACACAAGATATTTGGCTACCCAGAAACCCTCCAAGGAGAAGGTAAAACTGGGGTGGGGATGACACCCATAAATCTCCACTACTACAGTAATACAGTGTATCCAATGAAGGTTACAATGTTTTGATAATATCTACCTTGTGAAAGGTTTTCCCTATTAAAGGATTTCAAAACCCTATTAGAAGTGTGCTTGGTAAAAGGACTTTGACTTACAATAAAGTAAGCTCCCTATTAAAGGATTTATAACAACCCATTAAGACTACTCTATTAAGATATTTAACTAATTCACCTATTAGAATGTCATAGCAATAATCCTTTGGTTATCACTCTGTTGCTTGATGATAAATAACCTCTTTTCCTATGTGTACTTGATCCTTCCTAATTAGATGTATCTCTATTGTCTTCTTATTACTTTCCTCTATTCTCTTCTAACTAATTTTGCAATGTATCCTAAATCATAACTCCTTAGTCACCATGAACGCTTTGTTTGAGCATGAAAACTTCTCTCTTTTCTCTGTATGAATTTATAATTTTTTTAGGGTTTTTCCTCCTTAAGAAGACCTAGGTGACTTAGGGTTAGGTTTGAATCTATTGGTGTTTTTCAACTATTGAACAACAAAGGCTCAATACCAATATAATAATATTCACATAATCTAAAGGTTAGCTACTTCCTATCAACAATTATTTGTGTAAACCATTTGGAACCAACTTCAACAAAACCAAGACTAGCTTTCTACTCTTTAGGCTCTACAGAACCAAGGTGGGTATACCTAAGGGATGATTTAGAACAAATTCTATTATATGAGAAATTTATTAGTTTCATTCTGATTCTCATCTTCTATCCTTGACATATGGATATTTTATTGATTTCTTCATACTTTTAGATGATATACACCCCTTACAAATAGATTTCGTCACAATTCTTCTTGTATTTGTAAGTACTTTTAGCAATAGTAGCTAACTAAAACTAAAATGTTTCATGCAAACAAGTGTTGATTACCTTTAAGCTCTTCATAATAGTAAAATGAAATTGATTTTGATTTTAGACTTGAAGCTTATTCATGATCTACCTATCTGTAGATTGGATTAACTAGATTAGTGCCTATTCCATTGGGATTCTTAGTCTACTCCAATTTATAGATCTATTTTGTTGCATTACAACAAATATTATCAACAATTCTTACTAAAATTAATTCTCACAAACATCCTTTCTATTACCATGGAAACCCCATCAAATTCACTAAAGCCTTTACTTAATTCAATGAATTAATAGAAATGATGAATTGAAACACAACCTAAATCAATTGCAATCAATTGGACAAGCTTTACTCACACAATATCAGAATAACCAGGTAATAACAAAGGAGACAAACTCTAGCAAAAATAGATATGGGGATAGTGCAACTTTGTATTATTTTTCTTTGAAAATCATATACAATTGTAATAAAACTTAGAATGACTTTGGAAAAAGACACAAAGATCATGCAACATCAATGTATTCTTAGAAAATTTGCAGAGAAGATATATCATAAAGTTTGCTACAATAACTGGACCAAAACATACTTAGTGTAAAACTAAAATTGCATTAGAAATTAGACCATTCTCTAGCCCTAGAATCTCACTTATATAGTGTGAGATGCAACAAGCTTTAGGCATAGAGGACTGATAGTTTTCAACTAAACAAAAGATGTTTACATGTGGCTGTCACAAAAAGACAAAAATATGTGTAATAGAAAAGCTAATACATCATAACATTCTTTTGGTAGGCCCCTTTTCTATTACACCTCTTGGAACACTAAAAACTCCATGATTTTATTCCTTTATTAATCTGATTCTTTAGAGTAGGTGGCTATCAAGCTTGAAAGTGACGTATCTTGTTCTGTTACCTGCAAGTTCACCTCAACTCAGGGGTTTTCACTGTCTTCATCATGAACTGTTAGAGTAACAGATACATCTACATTTTCTTGTACCCCATCATCTTCTACCATCTATTCTATAGACAAAAAATATTCTTTCCATTTGTTGAAAGTAGTGCCGTCAGGCGAATCAAAATTTAGGATTTCCATTTGTACCATTATTATAGAATTTCCAATTGCTTCTATTTCAACGAGGTCCTTTCTGATGTCTTTATAAAACAACTACACTTTAACCAATTTTTCATTGGTCATTTCCCATAGTAAATGCCCATTTTCATTTACAACATTATTCATTCTTTGGTAGAATATTTCATCTAATTCCTTTTTCCACTCTTCCTTTTCCTTTATTCTATCAACCTTTTTTAGAGCACGAGGAAAAAGGTCAAACTTCTCAACTATGTATTCAGAGAAACAAATTGTTATTGTACTCTAAAATAAATTATGTTTGTCATCAAAACCCTCCAGCTTATTTAGCAAATCAAAAATCTTTTCTATTTCATGACATGGTAGCTAGATAACATATATGCACATAGTAGTTGTTGGAAATAATCAAGACTAGCTAGGTTACTAAGAGGGGAGGGATGAATCAGTAACCTCAAAATTTTTTACAAATTCAGCACTTAAAAACATAATCCAATTATCATCAATAGATCTAATCTAATACATGCATGAGAAACTGAAAGCACAAAACACGTTGAACACAATATTTGGTAATACAGAAACATTCCAAATAGAAAGTAAAACTAGGGTGGGGATGATACCCACAAAACTTCAATACTACAGTATAAAGTTGGCCTATTAAAGTTTACAATGATCACTTCTAAAGATATTCCCTACTAGGAACAATAAGGATTGCTAGGTCCACCTTATTAAAGGTTTTACAAACATACAATGAACTATGCACTCAGTAAAGAGATTTAAAGAAAAGATTGTTAAGCCTACCCTATTAAAGATTTGAAGTTGATTCACCTTTTAGGATGATACAATAGATCTAACTTACAACTAAATTGCTGATTTAGATCCTTGAAGTACTGATCACCTCTTTGTGATAAATGTAACTTGACTGCTCCTGATTTGACCTTGCTATACACTTTGTCTTGCTACTGATTCACATTCACATTCTTATGCATTGAAATATTACTTCTACTACATCTTACATCTTAATTGCATATGATACAATACATTACATATATACCAACCCAATTCTCATAATTACAAAGTTGGCCAAAACACAACTTAACACCAATATTACTGAGTCAGCCCAAATGTAGAAACTCAGGTTCTAAAAGCTAACTTGGTGACTTTCTGATACACAACATCCACTACATTACTCGGCATTGTCATGCACTCGATAGAAGTAGAGGCTTGATCCATACTATTCACTCAATGTAGTTTCAAACTTAGTATACACTGGAGACTCAGTAGATACAGTGTCACTCAGTAGAAACTGAATTCCATGTTTACCATGCCTGCACTCGATAAACACTAATCATCCCATCACTTGGTTAACACTAGCTTCACATCACATGAACTGATGACTTGGTAGACACTATGAAGCTCAATAACCACTAACTGCTCGGTAAGAATTGAACTACTTAGTCTAAACTATTGGACTTCACACTACCTGAATTCACTTGGTAACCATTGGAATGCTTGGTATAAACTATGAAACTTGGTAACCATTGAATTGCTCTGCAAACATTGGAGACTGATCAAAGAGCTTGGTAACCATACAAAATCTAAATAAGTGTTATCACTAATAAAAAACATGAATTAATGCCAACAATCTTCCCCTTTGGCATTAGTGACAAAAATACTTATTACCCAAAACTTATGTACAATGACATGTTGATTTTGATTTTAAATTCTTCAAAATTTGTCTTTGTAACTCTGTTGTATATACATTTTGTATATATCTCCCCCATACAATGTACATATCATATTAGGCATAATAACATACTGAGTGTATATAAAAATATCTTTCCTCCTTAATCTCTTCTCATTTATTAAGTACATGTCTCTCTCTCTCCCTCTTTTTGACAATAACGCCAAAGATTTATACACAATCTACTTATATAGAGACACCAAAATGTGAGAGAAACTCAGAATGTCCCTTAAGAATAAGAGTTAAGGTCTTGTCCCAATTTTCTTGCAAAATTTTGTAGGTTTGAAGTGCAACTTGGAATTCTGTAGATAGTATAATCATATGATCTGCAATTGAAAAATTATTATCATGGATCAATGTTTTGGAATAAGTAATATGCTTCTACATTGTATCCATAATAGGAAGGAGCCTGCTCTAGATGTCTATAAGTGTAGACTGGATGCTTGCACTTCCTCTCTCAATAACTCTGCCTACATATTTGATAGGAATCTAATCCTTATGTGGTGCGCAGAGCTTGAACTGGGGTCAAGTTGCAACTTCTATGCACTAGCCTTCAGATCCTCATCAATCTTATTCAATTTTCCCTTAATTTCCTTTTTATACTCGGTAACATCACATAACTTAGCAAAAAGAGATGTTACATTTGTGTAGGAGGATTCAAGATTTGACAAGATTGAAGAGAGCTCTACCTAATGGATAGCTATTTGTTGAGAAATGTGCTCAAGCACTTTATTGTCAAACTTCTTCTCTGCTTTCTCCATTAGCTTATCTTGCTCACTAGAATCCTCATTGAATTTGCTAACTACCTCTTCTAATTGCAACAAAATGTGTTGAGAAGAATCAACATCAACACCTATAGCCTCTGTCAAAATATTCTTAGCACCCTTTATAATTCTAAATTCTCTATCTCTTTCTTCTCTTAGTTGCTTCTGCTTGGCTTTCTATTCAATAAGCTGATTGACTAATCTCATCTCCTCTATAGTAGCATTGTCAAAATCTAACTTGGGAATTTCAATCTCCTTATCTAGATCTATGTCTTGCTCAATTTCTTTTCCACTAATCATAAGTTTTAGTTGTGTCTTTGGTTCAACTTCTAACATTAATGCTTTAGATTTTGAAACAAAACCAATAGTTGAAATAGTAGGGCTTGCAGTAAAAACTTGTATAGTGCCTACTAATGGAATACTTACTAGAGCACTAAAAGAATCCAAAACTGATGTACTTGTAAAACTTTGAAAAATTGAAGTATTTATAGGTGGAATATTGATAGAGGTATGCATAATTGAAGAACTTACTAGAATATGTACTCCTAAAGTAGACAAAAATGAAGAATTCAAAACTGTAGAACTAGAAACTACACTTACCACTGATGAACTAGACTTAGACACTAAAGAAGTAGAAGGCTACAGCTCGGTAGATGAAGTGGTAGACACTTCCATTAGAGATACTTGGAGCTAAGAGGGAGCAAAGAGTGATTGGATAGTTGATGCATCTATTGTAGTCATAATCAAACTTGTTGAAGTTGTCTCCATGCTTGATGATGTTACTATTTTTGCTAGAGAGTGAGGAAGGGAGGCTATGACTTCTACAACTATCCTAACTGGATCACTTTCTTCTTCTTCTTCTTCTTGTTGTATGTATTCCTCTTTAGCTTCATCCTCTTTATCTTCTTCACCATCCTTCATCAAATCTTGATATTCTTCAACATTAATGGTGACACAAGGAGCATTGTCTTCTTCATTATCTTCATCCTTGTCACTATCATCATCATCATCATTAATCTCAACTAGATTTTCACTAGGTTTGTACAAATGATAGATATTCTTCCACATATTTGTAGCATCCTTGGCTACATGCTCTATGTCTTTTACCAAAATTAAACAAGTATGAAATTTGATAGTCATTTTGTCTTCATTTTTCTTCATGGCTTTGTTTACCTCAGCATTAGTAATGCTCAATAATAACTATCTTAGAGATTGTTCATAAATGTCCTTTTCTATTTGCATGGCTGATTGCCATCTTGGTTTTAATCTTACTAATAGCTCATTGGAAATATAAGGTGCAATTTGATTAGGGGAATATTTCCATTTTCCCATCTTTTTTAGTACTAACTCCTCAATTTGCCTCTTTTTAGCATATGTTCTAGTTTCATACTTTAATGCTTTGAAATTTGTAATACCAACACCTTCTTCCAATTGCTTCAATATTTCCTAGAAAGTGAGAGGGGGCTTACTAAATACAAATTCATTGCCTCCTTTCTTCTTGGATCTTCTGGTGAATACCATTGTAGAGGGCTTGGGTGGCTTGGTGATAATCACCTTGCCTTTCTTTCTTATAGGCTCTTCTTCCTTTTTAGATTCTTCTTTATTCTTAGATTCCTCCTCATCTTCACCTTTTCCCTTGGTAATCATAAGAGGGGCACTTGTTATTTTCAACTTTGATATCCTCCTCTTACCTTTATTCACTACTTATGGAAGCTTAATCTCAAGTTCTATTCTTGCATTGGCTTCATCATAGGTTCCAAAGATAGGTGCCTTTGGATCTATAGGATTATTTACCAGGGCTTCAATTATTTCCTTTGTCTCATCAATATTAACCTCATAAGGAAGAGGTTTCACCCACACTATTTTAGGCCTTACTACCTGGATGTTTACTCTATCACTATCAACCATAAAACAAACATCATCCTTATAGTCTTAAACCAACTTCTGTGGAATCCAAAACCTATTATTCATCTTTTCCTTGAAAACTTCAAAATAATTTTCCGTGATACTATCAAAATTTTCACCTATTTCAGCTATAAACTCATTTCTTTGATACAAGACTGGTGTACCTTTTATCCATACCACTATTCCTTTAGAAGGGAAAAACTTTTGAACATAAAAGTACAAACATGTCAACAAAGAACCAAATTTGCGTGGATTATTCTTCGAGGTTCTAATGCATTCCATATTCTTGTTTAGCTATTTCAACATTAAATTTGCCAGGTCATATTCCAAATTCATCTTAACAACCTTATAAGCTAGGTCAACTGCCTCACACAACACACTATTGAGTCGACTTGAGTTGTAAATCTTATGAGCTATGATATGAATGCCAAATTTGAGTTGTACATCAAATACATTGCTAATTTTCATTCCTCTTCCATCCCACTTAGCTAGGGTTTTCTTCTGTAGCTCATCTCGACCTAGGGATTTTGTGACTTTAGCCTTGGTAAGCATAGGGAGACTAGTAATGCGATGAATCATTTTCTTTATAATCAAAATTGGCTGCTCTAACCACAATTGACCATTATGGACTCGGCTTAAGATATATCTAATCCATTTAATTTGAAAGTTTCGTGGCAAGTGAGGAATATGTGTTAAGCCTTTCTCCTCTAGGTGTTTATGCTTAGGCTTAAGAGATCCATCCACACAGAGTTCACCTAGGGCACTATCAATTTCTAGGGTTCCTATCTCTTGAATTGCATATGTAAAATGAGTCCAAATATCATTGATAAGAAGTAGCTTTGATGGTATCTATGACTGAGCTCCATTTGGGTCGAGGGATTTTGTAATCATTGGCACCAATTTGAAATTTAGAGCTTTCCACTCAATGCCTTGCACCAACATTTTAGATCCTTTCTTTGCCTTGATGATACTATTTTTGGATGCCATGACCACTCGATAAATTGAGAATTCTTTGAAAAAATTTGACTACAAATATTGCTCAAGATTGCTAGAATGCTCTACAAATTGCTCTGTTCTCAATATGCTAAATTTATGATGGAAATGAAATCGAATTCCTACTTTTTGATAAAAATTTTGCATTAATGATCGATACAATGAGAGCCATAATGGCATAGTGCATGATAGACTATCATCCACTATCTACATAGATTGCTCGGTAGAAGCTTGTAACTCGGCAACCAAACAAAACTTTGCTACTCTCAACTTCACTAGGTATGACCTTAATCAGCGATTACTGATGCTAAACTTTTGTGATCCCTTTGTATCTGGAATACTAACTTGGATCTTTTCTTCCTTTCAATTGTAACTATTTAAGATTTGTCCTTGATAATATAGTTCTAGTTCTTCCTTAAGAACTCAATTGGAAATGGTGGAGTCACCCACTTCTTGAGTGACTTGACTACCATCACTTGAACTAGCTTTCTTGGTAGATTTAGGAATCCACTGTTGTCTCATCTTCTTCTTGGCATTATCTACTTTTGCATTCTTTTCATCTTTAACTTTAAGTATATTCATGTAATTCTTAGCTATATGACCATGTTTAGTACATGTGTAACATCTTATGGTAGCATCCTTTCTTCTCAAGTGATGCCTTGCACAGTTTATACCAATGTGTCCATATTCTTCATAGTAGTGATGTCTACACCAAGTATTATGGTCCCAACCAAATATTGCCTTTACAAATTGTTCAGATGGATTGAATGGTTTAGATCTGCATTCAAATGCCTTGTGACCTTATTTCTTGCATTTATGACATTTGCCTTCAAATTTTGGTTTCTCCTTGCATTCATTAGCTTTATGACCATGCTGACTATAATTGTAGCATTTTCCATTGAATTTTGTCTTTCCATTACTCCAAAATTTGTTCAATGTATGACCTATCTTAGCATAGTGATTGCAAGTAAGTCTTTGATTCCTTTGAGCACCTTGTTTGGAAGATTCACCTTCTTCTTTGTATCCAAGTCCTACTTTACCTTTTTTCCTATAAAGATTTTGCTCATTTTTCTGATTTAATTGATCCATGTCTACTTGGGATTTCATTATTTTTTTATTGAGTTACTTCTCAAAATTTAGATCAATTTTTAACCTTTCATTGATTTGCTTTTTAGTGCTTAAATCATTCTTTAACCTTTCATTTTTTAGATCTTAGACTCATGATTTCTTCATTTGCATTGGAGAGTTGATCAATGAGATTTTCTTGCTGAAGGGATTGATTTTGCATTTCATTGTTCCTTGCCTCCAAGTCTTCTTTTGCCTTATTTCTCTATTAAAAAATTTCACACAATCTTATTGTCTAAATTTCCTATTTTCTTTTCAATTTTCTTACCTCTTCTTGCAGGGAATCATTCTTTTCTAGGAGTTCTTTGATTGCATCAGTTACTTCATTTGAACTACTTCAAGGGAAGAAATCTTCAATCTTCTCTTCAACATACTAGTGATCATTCATTTGATTTGCAAGTTCCTTCCTTCTTTTTGGGGATTGGGAAAGATACTCTTTTGCTTCATTGAGTTGAGCTATGGCCATTTCCAGATCTAGCTTTTCATTATCAATAGCTTTGTCAAGTTTGAATATCTCTATTGTCCTTGATCTTTGCTCAAGCTATCAAACTTTATCCTAAGAACCACAAAGCTCTGATACCAATTGTTGGAAATAATCAAGATTAGCTAGGTTACTAAGAGAGGAGGGGTGAATTAGTAACCTCAATTTTTTTGACAAATTCAACACTTAATAATATAATCCAATTATCATCAATAGATCTAATCTACTGCATGCATGAGAAATTGAAAGCACAAAACACTTTGAACATAATATTTGGTAACCTAGAAACCTTGAAAATAGAAAGTAAAATTGGGGTAGGGATGATACCCACAAAAATTCAATACTATAGTATAAAGTTGGCTTGTTAAAGCTTACAATGATCACTTCTAATGATTTTCCATACTAGGAGCAATTAGGATGGCTAGGTCCACCTTATTAGAGGTTTTACAAACATACAATGAAGTATTCTCTCGATAAAGAGATTTAAAGAAAAGACTGTTAAGTCTACCCTGTTAAAGGATTTGAAGTTGATTCACCTATTAGGATGATATAGTAGATCTGACTTACAACTAAATTTCTGATTTAGATCCTTGAGGTACTGATCACCTCTTTGTGATAGATGTAACTTGACTACTCTTGATTTGACTTTGCTATACACTTTGCTCTACTGCTGAATTCACATTCGCATTCTCATGCATCAAATAATTACTTCTACTAAATCTTACATCTTACTTGGGTATGATAAAATACATTACATATATACCAACCTAATTCTCATAATACAAGGTCAGCCAAAACACAAGTTAATACCAATATTATTGAGTCATCCCAAATGTAGAAACTTAGGTTGTAAAAGCTGACTTGGTGACTTTATGATACACGATGTCCACTGCATTACTCAACATCATCATGCACTTAGTAGAAGTCGAGGCTTGATTCATACTAATCACTCAGCATAGTTTCAAACCTGGTATACACTAGAGATTCGATAGATATAGTGTCACTTGGTAGAAACTAAATTCCATATTTACCATGCCTGCACTTAATAAACACTAATCATCCCATCACTTGGTTAACACTAGCTTCACATCACATGAATTGATGACTCAGTAGACATTGCGAAGCTTAGTAACCACTGATTTCTTGGTAAGAACTGAACTGCTTGATTTAAACTGCTGGACTTCACACTGCCTAAATTCACTTGGTAACCACTGGAATGCTTTGTATGAACTGTGAAACTTGGTAACCATTGAATTGCTTGGGAAACACTAGAGACTAATCAAAGAGCTTGGTAACCATACAAAATCTAAATAAGTGTTGTCACTAATAACAAATATGACTTAATGCCAACAAGTAGTAACATCATTATTTATTTCAATCCATTTTTGTATAATATGTATCAATTTACCTTCATCTCTTTTTATTGCATTGCTAATAGCTACAATTCTTGCCAACTAATCATAAAATGCTAGCAACTCAATTCTATCTATTAAATACATTATAGGTTGCCTTATTTTTTCTTCATACTAATTATTCAATTCTACATGCATTGCATATAATTTATTCTTTTCTTCTTCAAATTCCTCTGCAGTGTAGAATTTAGGCCTTTGTGGGGTGCCTAGTATCTCAATAATGGGAGTGGATTTGAATGGTTCAATTGGTGGCCAGGGATACATAATTTTTGCCCTGCTAGATTCTCCCATCTTTCTCTTCCATAGTTGCTTGTCCATTTGAGCTACCTAATTTTCTAGCAACTGTATCTATTTGCCCCTTTCCTCATATGCCTTCAGAACTTCTTCAAGTCTAGTATTGAGTTCTAAGAACTTATCTTGCTCTTGTCCAGATACCACATTTCCAAATTTTACCATTTCTAAAGCCATTCCAAATTTTTTTTGACTATGTACCTCACCAACCCTATATACTGTAAGAGCACTAGTATGTTCTGTACTGGAGATTTCCTACATTCTAGTTTTGTCTCTTTTCTCAATTGACCAAATTACTAGGGCTTGGTGGTCATCTTTAAATTTGATTCCTCTATGTGTCTACAGTATTTCCTCCTCTATTTTATATTGTACATTCTTCTCCTTCCTAATTGAGTCAAAAATCATAGCATTAGCTATGTCCCACTCTGGCAAACCTAGGACCCCTGATTCCTTAACTATCTACCTCCCGACCTCAGGTGTAAACTTGGCAAAATCACTCAAAATTTTTGATTTTACCTCTTCCTTAATAATAGAGTCTAGTTTTTTAGGTTGCTCCACTTTTATTTTCTCACATATCTTCTCAAAAATTCCTATATTCTTTCTATATAAAAACTTTGCAAAAGCCCTAGACCTAACAAAATTTTCATCATTAATAAACTTCTTAGAAGCTTGAGCAATTAGTGGGTCTATCTCCTTAGCTCAATAATCTGCAACTATAAGGTCTAAGGAGGGTAGAAGAGGCTCTTCAGGCACTCCTCTTTCCATCTTTATAGTGGTAACAATTACATCCCCATCTCCACCAATCTATCTCAATTGCTCCCTTAAGGATGCTTCATCATCTATTCTGATTGGGGTTTGGCTTGGGGAGTACTCGTCCACATGAGAAGAGGATCCTTGTTCCAACTTCTACCTCTTTGGGGCACTAGCTATATGTGGAATTTCTAACCTTGGTCTTCCATGAGGGGGAACCTATTGTATATTTTGAACCATCGCATACACTGCCCTCTTTTGCAATGTATACTGACCAAGAGCAACTATATTTCTATTGTTTATTCTTCTTTGTAACTTTGCAACTCTTTCAGGATAGGCTTTAACATATGTGGCCTTCTTCTCATTCATGGTTTGCATTATTGCAACAAAGTTATTCATCAACACATGCATTTTGGCTCCCCAATATTTTTTATCTTTCAAAGGATTATAGTCAGAGTCAAATGCATTGATAAATTCCAAAGCCTTACTAAACACTATCCATTTTTCTTTCCTTACCTCTTGCTCTTGTAATGAGAAGATATTCCTAATGACATCCTTAGGGAAATATACTTGTTGTATGATACGAGTGGCTCTAATCTCACATGGGACTTTGCCATATTGTATCTTTCTAAAAAAAATTAAGGTGCCTCCACCCTTTCTTTACAAAAACAAATCATGGGCCAAAGTGACAATTGGGAAAAAGGTAAAGGTAAATTATAGATTTTGCCAAAGTGACAATTATAGAGGCAAATTATAGATTTTGCCTCTATAATTGTACATACAAGTCATGAATTTATTTCACTTTATAAATTCATAGTCACCAATAAATTTATTTTACCCAAGGATTGTTTCATGCTTTTCCACATTAACCCTATCAACTACATGGGCATCATATTCAAATGCTTGTTGTAGGACTAGAAAAAGAGTAAATTTTCATAAATGAGAGAACCTCTAATCTCATATAAAACAATGCAAACAAATCTAATCCAAACATAAAAGCCACTTGAAATATAAAATAATTTAAAATAACAAAACTCCCTTCAAGTGTAGCTCCTATGTTCTCCTTTCTTCTCCATAAATTTAAATTTTTTGTAGCTCTTGATCTTGACAAGATGTACCTACAATTGAAAGCAAGATGATGATATGATATGACAAAATGACAAGATAATGAGAATAATAGGAGAATGTGATTGGAAGAATGCAGCTAGCCAGAACAAGTGCAAAGAGGTTCAATTTATAAAGTTTGAGAGCCAAAATGCAAAAATGGAAGGAAAATTTGCAATTGGACATTGTCATAGTTAAATTGCCATGACTAAGAGATTTACAATAGAAAATGTGTCATAAAATGGCACATTATGACAAATTGTAAGAGATGTGCATAGAAACATGCAAAAACATTAAATATAAGAAGTGAAAATGAAAGAGAAGGTGTAAGAAAATGAATAGAATGTGTAAGAGTTTGAAAAGAGGAAGGTGTAAGAGTGGAAGCTAGAAAATAGGAAGTGGAAGCACAGTTAGTGGGAATTTGTGAGAGTTAGAATTTTTGAATTTAAAAACTCATAAATCCCTCCAAAAATAGAGAATTAGAATTTAGGAAATAGAAAATTCCAAAAATTCATGGAAATGGAATCAATTAATTAATAAATATTAATTAGTAAAAGAGTATGGATTAATAAGATGAGATTGATTAAATGATTAAGACACAGGAATAAAGCATGGGTTATTTATTCCTATAAGGAAAATTAATAGAAATGATTGACCAAATGATAAAATAAATACAAGAAATAACCCTATTAAAGGATTATAATGAAAATGTAGATCAAATGTGATGACATTGGATTGAATTAGGGACTCAATTAAATTAATGAAATAAATGATGCTAGATGAATGAAATGAAATGATGACTTGTCAAGGACACATGACAAGGATTGATGATGTTGATAAGGCATTGAAGGATGTGACAATGCCAAGGATCAAATTGATAAAATGATAACATGCCAAGAACACATGACATGTATTAATGAATGTTGATAAGGCATTGAAGGATGCAAAAATGCCTAAAGGATTGATGATGATGAGATGAAATTAAAATAGTTTTGAATTGATTCTAACATGATCTACATTTTGGTTGAATGATGATCAAGTTGGCCAAAAGATCAAAGTTAGTGAAATGATAAAATGGGACAAGTTATGATCCGAAGGTGATAAAAGAGTTGGCACAAACCATATTTGAGCATCTACATTTTGCCCCTCTTTGATACAATGTGTTTATGAGTGTTGTGTCAAAGAATAATAATGAAAAAGATAAATTCCCTAGTGAAATTAAAAGAAGGATGTAGGGTGCCCCCTCTAAAAAATTGGGCAAGAAATTAACTCGAGGATAATTTTTTCGAAATGAAAAGATGATGAGATTAAGAGCTTAATGAAAGAAACATGAGTAGAAGAAGGAAATGGGACTAAGAAGAGTGATGAAGCTTGCTTTCATAGGTGCACCTTATGCCATAAGAGCTTTATTTTTATGTAGCAAATAGAATGCAATGCATTGCATGACATAGAGAGCCAGAGTAAAAATGCAGGCCATTTGCATAAACAAACATAATGCAGACAAAGAATGACCTTATCCATCTTAAGACATATAGTTACACCTCAAAATATCAAACAACATTTGAAAAAAAAAGACAAAAATGATCATGAACCATCCTGGCTACTCTCATAAATCAATTTATATAATTGAGTAGCATATGAACACGATCAAAAGTAAAAACAAAGTAAAAAATAAAACACTCACTAAAAAATGTGAGCCAACAACCATTCTGATATGTTATTACTTGCTTTATTAAGTGTTGGTTGGGATTTCAAAGATTGATGTTTCATAGGTTGATTGTTGAAGGTTGGTTCTAGCAATTATGTGTGGATCTCATCAAAGCATGATTTTGTTGTAGTGCAAAGTTTAAGTCAAAGTCTGCATGTGCAAGTGTTTAGCAAAAGAAGTGATTATTTACATTGATTATTTACAAGGTTTATTGCAAGTCTCCAAGATTTTTCAATTTTTTGTTTGTTTCCAAAAATATTTGGTTTCTTTTGTGTTATGGTGTTTTTAGAACATTTTGCAATTTTTAGGTTTTTTTTTTAGGTTCATATTTAACTTTTAGTGCTTTTTCTAGGACATTTTATAATTTTTAGGGATTTTTTTAGGACATTGTATGATTTTTTTAGGGATTTTTTAAAGGACATTTTATGACTTTTTTGGATTTTCTTCAAGATCTTTAAGGTATTTGTAGATAAAGAATTGCACCTAGTGTCTAGCAAGGAAAGGGTATTATGGATGGATGAAAGGAAAAAGTAATGGATGATGGAAAAACATTACTTAGAAGGGTTTTGAGGTTGGGTCACCAAGGACTATCTGCAAAAATGGGAGGACATATTTAATGACTCAAGGGCTGGATATGACAATGATAAGATATCGACACTTTAGGAACTAGATGGAAAGTGATGCATGGAGATGGACATACCAAGAGGTTTGTTAAAAATATGTTGTGCATTTTGTGTCCTTATTTTCAGCAAGACCAAGAGAGGGAGAGTGATAGGAAATTGATAGGAATGGATTGGAAAAGCAAGATCATTAATGAACAAGGGGATATGGAGTAGAGGTTATGATAGGATAGGAAAATTTTGAGCAAGGGGATAGGATAGGGTAAAGCATATAGGAAATGAGGATCTCCTAGGGGATCTGTATCCTTTTCAAGATCAAAGTTGGGGGAAAAGGAAATGGGGAGTGCTAATAGGATAAGGGGTATGATGGACATATGATAAAACAAAGGAAATGATAGGGGATAATATGAGTGAAACTGAACTCAAGTATAGAATTCAAGATGTTCATAGACTACACATGATGCCTATTTTCTAGGTTTTCATCATGGTACTTGCCCAAAGTGCTTGTTTGCCAAGTTTTCACTACTGGACAAAATGATTTTTCTTTATTCTTTTTTTCCTTTTTTTATTTTTCATTTTATTGACTTTTTGAAATTTTTAGAAGATAATGGATGCATGATATGACATGGATGAAGGACCCAAGAATCTTATTCTTTGGATAATCCTATAGAAAGGTATGCAATAATGGACCATGACTATGATAGTATGGTCAAAGACATTGTCAGGGTAATGAAAATGGGGATAAAAGGGATTTAGGCAAGGGATTGGAAAGGCTCAATGGAAGGATAGGAAAAGTATGTAGGAGGATGGAGGGAATGAAAGAAGGCTTGATGTTTAGTGGATGGAAAAGGATGCAAGAAAAAAATTGGCACACACCTTGAAGGGTGATGGAATGATAGAGGAAAATGAGATTTTGGATTGGATAGAGGAAGGGATGTGGATTTTGGGACACAAGGACCAAAAATAGATTTGGAAGGTGGAAGAATTTTTGATGGAGGGATAGCAATTTTGGATGCCAAATTTGATCTTGCTTTAGGACTTTGTGCTTCAAGAAGCTTTTTGGGAATCCACATGTATTTTGACTTTTCATTCTTTTGAGGGTCCTTATATTGTATTGATTGCAAAAGAGATTTAGGAACCCATGTTGATTTTGAATTTTCTTTTTATTAATGGGCCTTTGTGGCCTTTTAGATATTTCTTTCTCTTTTCAGATCATATTTTTTATTGTATTGACATGTTGATTAGACTGGACATGTTGATCCTTGACTGCATGTGGATTTCTTGTCCTATAGACCTTATGCTTGGCATCCAAATTACTTTGGGATGGAATGGAATTTATGGATGGATAGGAATTATGTGTAAATTTTTTGGATGGGTGGGAGGTTTTCCAAGATGTGTGCCTTTGTTGACTTGCATATGGAAGAGGGTAAGTGGATTGTGAAATAATGGATGGAAGGGGTGAAAGAGGAGGTATACATTTGGATCTAGATTTGGAAGGGATACCAACACCTTAAGAGTGAGCCTTAGGATTGAAGTCATGACCTTTAGAATCCTCTTTGATATAAAATGTTATTGACATACTTTTTTCAACAATGTTGGACCCTTTGACTTGATAATGTTTTTTATGTGTGGGATACTTGCTACTAGATGGGATTCTATTTTTAGGTGTATATGATATGGAATACTTGATAGGACAATGAATTGGAATAGACTTGACAAAACTAGGGGAACCCATTTGAAGTGAAGGGGGTTCATGGACATCTTGCACAAGTGTATTTAGGCTATGAGGGGGTTCTAGAGGGATAACTGAATTGTGTAATGGAATAAGAGTAGTGGTAGGATCATCTAGAAGGATGGGATCTTGTGGAGGATTTGGAGGGATGGCTAGATCTTGTAGAGGAGATAAAGGGATGATGGGGTCTTTTGGATGATTTAGGAGTGAAGAAATACTTTGATCTTGACTTGGATTTGGATCATCAAGAAATATGCAACGGTGATCTTGATCTTTCTTAGAAAGTGAAAGGTCAAAAGGAAATGGATCATCTTGGAAAATGGGATTATTGTAAAGTTTAATGAAAATGAGGCCTTGATAAAAGATTGGATTGGTTTAGATATTTTTTGGATCTTGATCTTGATTATCTTTAGGACACATTTCTATATTGTTTAAATCATCCTCTTGACACGGGGTATGAAAGTTTGAAAAGGGATTAATGTTTGGATGTAAAGGAGATTGACATTCGAATGGATGAAATGGGATTTCTTGGAGATGGAGGACATAGTGTTATTGGATCTAGAAATTGGGAATCATGAAATGGACTTATGTCAAGGATGTGACTAGTTTGAAGTTGTTCTATGGATAGCCCTTGGGAGGTTTCAACATTGGAAGTGAAACTTGCAGGTAATGAAGGAAATTTTTCTTGTGATTTTTTGGGATGTGAAAGGAAAGAGGAACACATGGATGTTTCTTGAAGGTAAGTGTTTTGAGGGGACATTGGTGTTGCATCAATCTGAATGTTTTGGGATGAGCCATTTCTAGGCATGAGCATGGGTGAATTGTTATCGTCATCCTTTTCAAATAACTTTTGGAAATTTTTCTTAATAGTATAATAATTGGATTTCCTTTGCTTGGGTGATCTTGTTCATGTTGTAGAATTGATATTTACATGTTGTTTATACTTATTTGGTTGAAGATGTTCCTCAAAAGTAATTTGATTAATTATGTTCATTTTTGGTGTGAAAAATTTGATATGCGTGAGTTGGTGTTTGTTTGATAAAGACTTATTGGATTTGTTTGTGAGTTTTAGTAAACAAAGTGTTGTTGCTCAAATATTGTTGCAAGACAAACTACTTGTGACTAAATTGTTGGGACCAAAGGTTGTGAAATTTCTTGGGTTTCACTTGATTCAAATGCAATAGGATTGGATTGATCATATTTAAGGTCTTCATTTAGACGCATTTGGTTGAATTTTTCCTTTGCCTCTAGAAGTTGTGTAATAATTTTTTGCATGTTTGATCTATCCATGCAATATTTTACATGAGCTTCAAGAAAAGTTTTTAATGGACAATTATAAATTTTAGCCATGTTGTAGCCTCATTTTATACTAGATTCCATTTGGTCTTGAACCTTTTTGGCTTCATTATCCAATTTAATTCACAACCTTTCGAAAAGGAGTATGTAAGATTCAAGTGACTAATCATAAGTTGTTGAGGGTGTCATTTGTGTTTGATCAAAAGAGATAATGACATTTGAAGTATATGTCACATTTGGGTGAACACCTTGTGTTGAGTCAAAAGGTGTTTGTGAAGTATCCATGATGTTTTTCTGAAAACCTTGTTGTTGCACATGTATTTCTTGTGTTGGGTCAAAGAATGCTTATGGGTTCTTGTCACTCGAAGTGTACATGGTTTGGTATGGACCTTGTTGCCTTGTGGAAGTTTTTGATCTTGTGAAAATTGGCATGATGTCTAGGAATGTATGAAAATGAACCTAAGTATGACGGTGTATGCAAAATGCACTTTATTTTTGGATTTTGGGATTTTTGAATGAAAATGAAAGAT
Source organism: Cupressus sempervirens (assembly GCA_028749045.1). Taxonomy (NCBI): domain Eukaryota; kingdom Viridiplantae; phylum Streptophyta; class Pinopsida; order Cupressales; family Cupressaceae; genus Cupressus; species Cupressus sempervirens. The sequence goes on along the minus strand of CM053788.1, from coordinate 564,916,148 downwards.
AAGGGTTTATGTGTGCAACTGGTTGGGTGTTCAGGACATGCAAATTTAAAGTATAATGTAGGGGTATGAAAAGGTGTTACTATGAAATAAATGTTTGGACTTTGATAAATTTGGTGTTTGATAGTGCTCCTTGGACTTTGGAGGCTTTTGATGTTTGGAAAATGATATGAAAATGTTTTGGAGATTGATATGCAAATGTAAAATACAATTTTTTTTTGGATTTTTGGACTAAGTAGATGAAATGAAAACCCAGGTTTATGAAATTATGGTTTGAGAAAACTAAAATGAAAAATGAGGAAAAGGTTATGCAAGATGAGGACTATGAAAACTAAGGACATGCAAAAGAAGGTTTGAATTTTTAGGAATATCTTTGGAAAATACAAGGCTATGAGTCTAACCTTACAAGGATGAATATTGGATCTTGACCAAGAAAGAAAGAACAAAATCAAAATGAAAAAGTTGATAAGAGGACTAAGTCAAATCCATTAGGACATAGACAAAATTTTACTAAAAGAAAATGATAATAAGACCAAGGTCAAGATCCTTTATTCATCCAAATAAGAGAATACTCTAAGAGTTATGTTTTGTTTGGATTCTCTACCAAATTCAAAGGGTCCTAGGTTGAAGATGAGGGTTATGATAGTATCAAAATGAGGGTTATGCAAGGATTAAGATGGGATCAAAATGAGGACTAGGATGATAAAAATGTAGATTAGGATGTGAAAAATGAGGATAATGTAGGGATCAAGATGAGGGCTATGCTATGCAAAAGGGATCCTAAGTGTAAAATAAAAAATTATGCAAAGAATATGATAATGATATGATATGCAATATGCAATATGGATATGAAAAATGATTTCTAAGAGACATACCATAAGATCCTAATCCAACAAGTGTAATGTTTTGAAAGTTTTTGAACAAGTTTATGTTTTGCAAATGTTTTGAATGTTTTTGAAAAGTGTTTACAAGTTTATCAATTTAGAAATTATCTTGATTAATGTGAAACACTCACACAAGACACAATAGAAAAAATGGTTGTTGTTAAAAGTAAACAAACACACCACAACCCAGGCTGAAAGGATAGTATCCATTGAATTCTCACTTGAACCAAAGTTTGACCACACTTATCTAGAGCAGAAAACTTAGAATCTTGGTATCATAGGCTCCTCCTTATAGTGCACTCACTTCTTGGGCATATCAAGATCTAATTCCCAAGGGGCATCACTTACCAAGGGACTGTTGTCTCTACTAAGGATTACAAAAGTGTGTGATGTCTTCATGGGCATGGGTGACCCCTTGAGCCAGTGGATAGAAGGATTTTGGGCACTACAATAAAGGTTTTTAGTACAAGACACTGTATTCAATAGGTGGATGATAAACTCCCACAGGAGGTCTCCCAAACCTGAGAACCAGGGTTTAATGCATCTCTAAGGGTACTAGAGGAGAGCTATCACCCAACCATACTGTCAATTGGGCATTACCCACAATTGAGCCTTTATATAGTCATTAGAGTGGAGACCTGGCTTTGGCTTGTTATCAGTTTGAAGTCATCCACTGGCATGCCCAATATTGGATATCTTGGTCCAAGGTAGGCTTCTCTAAAAGAATTACACAGATTTCTCTTACATCCAAGATCCACGAAGGTGAGGGGAGAGGATATGTCTATATAACCCTTTGGGATTTTAGACATTGTATACACACCAAGAAAAAAGGAAAATGTTCATTTTCAGACCCAAATAAAGTGTTTGCTAATCTACAAAATCAAACACACATTGGTTTTAAGGAAAATAAACAAGGTCTTCAAAAAACATCCTGCATCAAATACATTAGTAGTTTTATGATATGATCTTCATCCCACGATTTCCACAAGATAAAAAGAGACCATTAGTAACACCAAAAATGCCACTTTAAAAGAACTACATAGATTTATCTTCACCCAAGTTCCCCAAAGGCGAGGGGAGAGGATACATCTATATAGCCTCTTGAGATTACAAATGATAGGAAAATCGGAACACTTAAAATAAAAAGTTTATTTTAAGAATATAAGCACATGGTTCTTAATCCAATTAGAAAGGAATTGTGGTAGAAAACACAACTTTATAGTTATTTTCCTTCCTAATTAGAATTGCATGAAAGTTTGTTGTTCATTAACATGTTAAGAAAGGAAGTTTGAAAACATATGAAAACAACTTTATTGTTCTTTTCCTTCCTAATTAAAATTGCATAATTTTTTTTTGTTAATTAACCCATTAAGAAAGGAAGTTTGATAAAATATGAATTTTTTTTGTTCTTTTCCTTCCTAATTAGGCTAAATGAGATTTTTTGTTCATTCACCTCCTAATTAGATCTAAGTGACTTTGTTTTTCATTTGATCCATTAAGAAAGGAAAATTTGAGAGCATAAAAGAGAATAATTGTTGTTCTTTGATCCTCCTAATTAGACTAAATGAGATGATGTGATATTCATTAACCTCCTAATTAGACTATGTGACTTTGTTGTTTATTTTAATTCTGAAAACAAGAAATTAAAAAAAAAAAAAAATAAGACTCCAAGAGTGCTCCAAGATTCTTCCTTCCTTGTACCTATAAACACACAAGAAAAATAAAGAAGATTAGTATAAGATTCACGCCAGGTTCACCAAATGTAGGACTAGAAAAAGAGAAAATTTGCATAAATGAGAGAATGACTAATCTCATATAAAATAATGCAAAAAAATCTAATCCAAACATAAAAGCCACTTGAAATATAAAATAATTTAAAATAACAAAACTCCCTTCAAGTGTAGCTCCTATGCTCTCCTTTCTTCTCCATAAATTTGAATTTTTTTGTAGCTCTTGATCTTGACAAGATGTACCTACAATTGAAAGCAAGATAATGATATGATATCACAAAATGACAAGATAATGAGAATAATAGGAGAATGTGATTGGAAGAATGTGGTTAGCCAAAAAATGTGCAAAGAGGCTCAATTTATAAAGTTTGAGAGACAAAATGCAAAAATGGAAGGAAAATGTACAATTGGAAATTGTCATAGTTAAATTGCACAAATTGGAAAATTGCCATGACTAAGAGATTTACAATAGAAAATGTGTCATAAAATGACACATTATGGAAAACTCTAAGAGATGTACATAGAAACATGCAAAAACATTAAATAGAAGAAATGAAAATGAAAGGGAAGGTGTAAGAAAATGAATAGAATGTGTAAGAGTTTGAAAAGAGGAAGGTGTAAGAGTGGAAGCTAGAAAATAGGAAGTGGAAGCACAATTAGTTGGAATTTGTGAGAGTTAGGATTTTTTAATTTAAAAACTCATAAATCCCTCCAAAAATGGAGAATTAGAATTTAGGAAATAGAAAATTCCAAAACTTCATGGAAATGGAATCAATTAATTAACTGGGAATACTTAATAAAAGAGGATGGATTAATAAGATGAGATTGATTAAATGATTAAGACATAGGAATAAAGCATAGGTTATTTATTCCCATAAGGAAAATTAATAGAAATGATTGACCAAATGATAAAATAAATACAAGGAATAACCCTTTCAAAGGATTATAATGAAAATGTAGATCAAATGTGATGACATTGGATTGAATCAAGGACTCGATTAAATTGATGAAATAAATGATGCTAGACGAAGGAAATGAAATGATGTCTTGTCAAGGACACATGGCAAGGATTGATGATGTTGATAAGGCATTGAAGGATGTGATAATGCCAAGGATCAAATTGATAAAATGAGAACATGGCAAGGAAACATGACATGTATTAATGAATGTTGATAAGGCACTGAACAATGTAAGAATGCCTCAAGGATTGATGATAATGAGATGAAATTGAAACAATTTTGAATTAATTATGACATGATCTACATTTTGATTGAATGATGATCAAGTTGGCCAAAAGATCAAAGTTAGTGAAATGATAAAATGAGACAAGTTATGATCTGAAGGTGATAAAAGAGTTGGTACGAACCATTTTTGAGCATTTACACATGTATATTGGGTCTATACAGAGTTCTACTTAGTGGTACAAGGAAGTTTGGTGCATTCTACATGTCATCTCTAAATTTATCCATCTCTTGCTTCCTTCTTTCTTCCAACTCCTTATATATGTTCATGCAACTTTTGCTGAATTTCCAACCATTCCATGTTCTTATATTCTTCCTCATTTTCAACAACTTATGTATATAGTCAACCAATTTCTATGACTTTCTATATGCATGGATATAGCCTTCAGGATCATAACAAGTCTAGGGATCCATGGTGTACATATGATACTCATTTTGCAATTTGTGCCCAAATTTTCATAAGACTTCATGGCACAAATGATAAAATCTCCTAAAGATAGAGTAGTAGGGAGAAAAGTTTGTTTCCTTAGCTTCCTTCCTTAATGTTTTTTCCTTGAATTTGACATATGTCTCACAATTTCCAAATAAGCAATCCTATCTAGTACTAAGGCTGGTAACCGGTAGGCAATCCCTTCAAATCCATATACTCTAATACAAGTGAAATAGTCATCGGCATACTAATAACCCCAATTGTGTTTATCTTTACTCCCAACCCATTATCTTTAGGTCTTAGAAACCTCTTTATGTTAGGACTAATAGAAGGGAAAGTTTGATATCCAAAAAATAAAATATCAAGGTTGAATAAAATAATCTAGAAAGGTGAGGTAGTATGAGGCATTGTATGTATAGTCCCACATAGAAGTTCACATCTAAACTGGCTTATCTTTTCCATTAGTCTTCTTTATATTTAATTTCAAATTCATATGCCACATATCTCTCATTTGACCATAATACAATATCATGTGCATAAGGAAAGAATAATGCCTAAAAATAAGAGTATTAGCATCTTTGAAATTAACAAAATAGGTATGAGTATTGTCAATAACATAATCAACATAATTGTAGGGCCTAGGCTCCAACATTTGGATATTAGAAGCCATCACCATAGGTCCAATCTCCATCAGGTTGAGAACCTCCATTGCTCTAACTTTTCCATAAGATTGATATGTCATGTCAAATTATGTTTTAAACAATTGTATGTTGAATGGTGGCCCATCTACTTTAGTAAGTGGCTCTTTCATGATGTTGTGTAACATTAGCTTCCACTGCATGTATGATATATATGACCTCTTGTATTCATTCTTTAACTCCTTGAATGACAACCTATTGGTGAGCCCATCCATCAACTTGAAAACTTCAATCAAAGAATCAATTAAAATCTCCATGAAATTTTTCCCTATACCATTGTATGCGTGAATTTATGGGCCTTTGAACCTCACAAACACTTCAATGTAGTCCTTACCTACAGATTCATCTTGGAATGAACATGAGATAGTTCATCCAAGACACCTAACAGTGTGACCTATTGCCTTCTATCTAGAAGGATTTTGCCTATTTATGCTCTTAGAGTTGAGGTGTAGGTAGCCAGACCATTCTAGAAGGAAGGATTTTGAGTGCAATTAAGTCTATGTGATATGCAATTACTCTATATTAAAGATGAAATTAATCTAATAACCTATAAAAAAAATTAAACTATATGTATGCATATTAAAACTATATGATATTAAAATCTAAGAAATGGAAAGCTTATGCTAATAATGAGAAAGTGAGTGCACAATTCAATATAGATTTGATACAAATTCAATTCAACCTTTGTAATGAGGAATTAGGAGTCTCTTAAATAGAATTACTAGAATCCATTAGCAGTTGAGATCAACACAGATTGATAGTTAGGATTGAAGCCAAGATTTAGTCAAAGTCGAACATTCCCAATACAGATGTAGTCAACTAACTCAGGTCTCGAGTGCGAGAGTAAGTGATTTAAGTCACTTCTAATTTGAGTAGTTAATTGAGAATTTCCATTTTGAACTGAGAAATAGAATTTGGGAAAGATATTCAATTTAATAAAATAAGATATGACCTCATAAATGCCTTTTCTATTTAATTGAATAATTACATTCAATTAATTAAAATAAGCATAGTTATTAAATTAAATGTTTTTAATTCCTTAGTACATTAGCCTTAGGAGATAATTTAATTTAATTAAAGTATAAATACTTTAAATTAAATTAAATCTTAATCAATAGGTTTAATGTGACTAATATGAGTCCATACTTTGGGAATTAAATAAAGAGTATGATGAATGTAGATTTAGGGTTTCCTACATTTGACGATTAAGTCAAATAGTGACAATCAGAATGAGAATTGCCTAATAAAATAGGACTTTAGGGTTGACCAAAATAGACCAAAATTGGTTGAGATGGCAATGAGCCAATTTTGGGGTATTATATTTTGCCCCTCTTTGAATGAATGTGCGAGCATCACATTCAATTCAATGAAAATCAAAAAGCATGATGCAAAGATCAATAAGTAAGATTGGTTTCGAAGTTGATATCACAAAGACCAATTGATGAGCTTTTAAGGACCATCTCCAAAAATAGAGCTTAATCCTAAGGAATCCAAGTAGAACACCTAGATACCTGAATTGATAAGCATTTAAAAGATTATCTCTAGAATGGAGCTTAATCTTTAAGGATCTAGATAGAACACCTAGATACCTAAAATCGATAGCATTTAGAATATTATCTCTAGAATGGAGCTTAACCTTTAAGGATCCAAATAGAACACCTAGATACCTGAATTGCTAAGCATTTAAAAAATTATCTCCAGAATGGAGCTTAATCTTTAAGGATCTAGATAGAACACCTAGATACCTAAAATTGATAGCATTTTAAAGATTATCTCCAGAACGGAGCTTAACCTTTAAGGATTTAGATAGAACATCTGGATACCTGAGATTGATAGCATTTAAAGATTATCTCCAGAATGGAGCTTAACCTTTAAGGATCTAGATAGAACATTTGGATATCTGAATAAATAAAAGATAGCAAGATCAAATTATGAGTCATGGAATCACCCCAAGAATGAGGCTTGGTCCTTAGGAGTCAGGTTTTAGATTATCCCAATACCTATCCATCAAACTCTTTGTAAGATGTCATAGATGGAAAATATGCTAGAAAGAGGGGAATAAGATGCCCCAAGTGATGAGGACATAAGATGGGAACAAGATGCCCCAAGCAATAAAGATTCAAATTTGAGTCAAAATTTAGATTCAATGATGTAATCATCCTGCCCCCTCGGGAATGAAATTGAAAGATGGCACACCAAAAATATGATGTAGAGAAATATGTTGAGAGATATAGAAGAAATGTGAGATTCAATAGAATGTAGAAGAGATCTCAATGATCAACAAAATTTTTGTAGTCAATTTAGTGTGAGTTCAAGGTTTAGAAGACCAAGTTTGACCAAAAGTTGACCAGGGTTGATGATAGTTGACTTTTCCAAAATAAATTTTGAAAACATGACTAATTGTGAGTTAAAAAGACTCCAAGAATCATGAAGTGTTAGAAAAATGTGGAATTCACCTGTTGCTTTCTATCTAGAAGGATTTTTCCTATTTATGCTCTTAGAGTCAAGGTGCAGGCAACCAAACCATTATAGAATGACGGATTTTGAGTGAAATTAAGTCTATGGGATATGCAATTATTCTATATGATAGATGTAATTAATCTAATAACCTATAAAACAAATTAGACTATATGTATGCATATTAGAAACTATATAATATTAAAATCCAAGAAGTGGAAAGCTTATGCTAATAATGAGTGAGTGAGTGCACAATTCAACAGAGATTCGATATAAATTCAATTCAACCTCCTTAATGAGGAATTAGGAGTCTCTTAAATAGAATCTAGGAATGAATCAATGGTTAGGATCAACCTTGATTGACGGTTAGGATTGAAGCCAAGATTCAGTCAAAGTGGAAGATTCCCAATACAGATATAGTTAACTGACTCATATCTTGAGTGCAAGAAACAATTAACTTAGATTCGCTTTAGTGTGAGAGTAAGTGATTTAAGTCACTTCTAATTTGAGAAGTAGTCAACTGAGAATTTCTATTTTGAACTAAGAAATAGAATTTGGGAAAGATATTCAATTTAATAAAATGAGATACGACCTAATAAATGCCTTTTCTATTTAATTGAATAATTACATTCAATTAATTAAAAAAAAGCATAGTTATTAAATTAAATATTTTTATTTCCTTACTACATTAGCCTTAGGCGATAATTTAATTTAATTAAAGTATAAATACTTTAAATTAAATTAAATCTTAATCAATAGGTTTAATGTGACTAATACGAACCAATACTATAGGAATTAAATAGATAGCATGATTAATACAAATTAGGGGTTTCTAGAATTGACAATTAACTCAAGTAGCAAGTGTCAGAATAAGAATTGCCTAGTGAAATAGGACTTTAAAATTGATCAGATAGACCAAAATTGGTAGTCATGGCAATGAGTTAATTTTGGGGTATTACATTTTGCCCCTCTTTGAATGAATATATGAGCAACATGTTCGATTCAAAGAAAATTAGAAAGTGTGATGCAAAGATCAATAAGTAAGATTGGTTCCAAAATTGATGACACAAAGACCAATTGATAAGCTTTTAAAGATTATCTCCAGAATAGAGCTTGATCTTAAGGAATCCAAGTAGAACACCTAGATACCTGAATTGATAAGAATTTAAAAGGTTTTCTTATGAATGAAGCCTAACCTTTAAGGATCCAGATAGAACATCTAGATACCCAAGATTGATAACATTTAAAAGATTATCACAAGAACAGAGCTTAACCTTTAAGGATCCACATAGAACATCTAAATACTCGAGATTGATAGCATTTAAAAGATTATCTCCAGAATGAAGCTTAACCTTTAAGGATCTAGATAGAACATCTAGATACCTGAGATTGATAGAATTTAAAAGATTATCTCCAGAATGAAGCTTAGCCTTTAAGGATCTAGATAGAACATCTAGATACCTAAGATTGATAGCATTTAAAAGATTATCTATAGAACATAGCTATCCTTTAAGGGAATTGATAAGAAATAGCAAGATCAAATTATGAGTCATAGAATCACCCCCAGAATGAGGCTTGATCCTTAGGAATCAAGGTTTAGATTGTCCCAATACCTATCCATCAAACTCTTTGTAAGATGTGACCAATGGCAAAGATGATAGAAAGAGCGGAATAGGATGCCCCGAGTAATAAGGATATAAGATGGGAACAAGATGCCCTGAGCAATGAAAGTTCAAATTGAGTCAAAATTAAGATTCAATGATGTAGTCATCCTGCCTGCTTGAAAGAGAAATTGAAAGATGATACACCAGAAAAATGATGTAGAGTAGTATATGGAGAGATAGCAAAAATTGAAGAATGAGTAGAATATAGAAGAGATTAGAATGATTAGAAGAAAATTCAAAGTCAAATCAACATGATTTTGAGGTCTAGAAGACCAAGTTTGACCAAAAGTTGACTAGAATTGAGCATAGTTGACTTGAGTTGACTTTCTCTAAAATAAATTTTTAACACATGATGAGCTTTAAGTTGAAAAGGTTACAAGAATCACAAAATATCATAAAAATTTTGATTGCACAAGGGTTTGATTACGTCAGTCCCAAAATTTTAAAATGTTTTTTTAGGCACTTAAGTGTCTCAGATTTTGAAGTCAATCCCAAAAATGGATTCAAAATGGTCAAATTAGCCAGTGGGTGATTTTCATGCAAATTAGAGCACTTTGAAAAATTAGGTCAAAACCTATAGAAGGGCCCAAGGGGTCATTTTAAAATCATTTGTGCCTTTTGTCTTTAGTGAATAGGAGCTCTAAGAGGAAGATGGTAGTCTCCATGTGATTTCATCATTTCGAGTGCTCCCAATGATATAGCCAGCCAGTGGACTATGGACCTCTAGTGAATGGTCGATAACCTTTCTTTGTACTTTATGTTTCACTCATTTTGAGGTAGTTTAGCATATTTTTTTAGCATGTTTTAGGAATGGTCAATTGGTTCTTGCATGAGAATGTCCTTTCTCATGTGAAGCAATCCTTTCTCATATGAAGATCCACCAACCTGATGTTTATTCATGAATGCCAATGGGAAATCGCACAAGGGAGATACCCACTTCTCATGCAAGATGGGTGGGAAATTGGGCAAACTTCGCTCACATTGTCGTCATCTCTCGTGTGAGATCATGTTTCTTCATGCGAGGACTTGATTTCTCACACGATGATGCACTATCTTGCATGAAGAAATGAATTCTCATGCGAGGAAATATAGTCTCGTGCACAACTTAGGCATAGCATAAGAATTAAAACTTGCAATTTTTGATGTTTTAGCTTTGAATTTTCTTTCATGGCATCGTCATTTTGACTTTTTGAGCGAGTATTGACTATTTGTGCAATGTTGTTGTTCATATATGCAGGAGGTCTTTGATGACATCACATTTAGGTCTCACTATTTGCCATATAGATCCCTGTTGTGGCGCCAGGATGATGCAGATATGGCTCACACAGACAGATTGGGTCTTACCTCTCTCTGCTAGATCCCAAAAGTGTTGGTGAATCACAACTTACTGACAACTTTGGTGGAGCATTTCCATTTGGAAATGAACACCTTCCACTTGCCCCAGGGAGAGATGACCATCACCCCTGAGGACATCTATAGGATTCTCTACATTCCATTCCACAGACCATAGGTGGTATATGATACAATGCCCCAAGTAGGGATAGAGGTGCTATGGGTTATTTTTCAGAGAGAGTTAGCGATAGGGCAAGCCATCACTTGGGATGAGCTTGTCCATACATACAACCATATGTAGAAGTTGGCTATAATGTTAGCCATATTCATCAGTTGCTTTCTGATACCAGATAGAGGATAACACGGGCTAGATTGCAGATGGGAGATCATGCTGCAATGTATGCTTGATTCTCCCAAGCGATTCAGATGGGGCCAGTGCATGTTGGCACACATGTTCTATGAGATGCACAAGATTGTATATAATTTGTGAAAGAGCATGGCCACTAGAGTATATGTTTTAGAGATTTGGGCATGGGAGCATCTGCCCATGACAAGGCCCATTTTTGAGGATGCCTATGAGCCTATGGAGCCATATATATGCAGATATAGTGGGTAGATTACCCAAGGAGACCTGGGTAAGATGGATCATTGGAGGACCTATCTCGATGACCTAGTATCTATTGTATGACAGCCCTAGTGAGAGACAACATTGGGATGACACTCCTAGAGAGCTGAGTTGGTTGTTTTGCTCATGGCCACTAGTGGGTAGGACCACTTAGATTATTGAGAGGTTTTCTATCACATGGGTGTAGAGATAGTATGACCGATAGTAGGATGTATCACAAGAGTATTGTGCCTATGCGAGAGATACCTAGGACCTGACACGAGGATGGCCAACGAGATTAGATCCTAGGTGATCGATGATTAATGTGTGCAACCTAGTTGTGGCATAGTGGGATTACCTCCTCGAGGTATTAGATGAAGGGGTGATGCCAGCATATTAGGTATATTTCATTAGTCACCCTGTCCTATGCTTTATAGATCCTCTAGGGATAGCAGCATAGGCTCCTCAGTAGGTAGCACAATAGAAGGTAACCTAGTAGTAGGTACCCCTATAGTAGGCACCCTAGGGTCCACTACCACAAGTGTAATAGAGGGTCAGACAAGTGCAGATCCCCTCATATCAGATGGGGTCGGATCCAGGTGTAAGTGGTAGTGGTGGGAAGTAGAGCTGGTGACAAAGGCCAAGGGTGGAGGAGTAGGCACCCGTAGAGTAGGCACTTGAGATGCTAGACGAGGAGATGTAGGAGCAGCTTACTACTAGAACATAGGATGCAATGTGGTAGTACAGAGAGCGGATCCTCCAAGGCTCTCAATAGTTGGGAGATCTACAAATAAAGGTGGTAGTTAGGGATGCACAGATTGTAGAGAGGGATGCGAAGATCTAGAGGATGTAGGAGAAGGTTTAGGTATCCAAGTGGAGGGTAGGGATGTTGCAGGATGAGGTGAAACTACAGATGGCTTGAGCAGCCTATTACTTTGTGGCATACTCTATAGTTGTGCCCGATGAGGCTTAGCAAGTGCCCCACTTCTCACAGTACACATGAGACTCTGGAGGTACATGCCCACTGGTCAAACTAGACATGTCGCCCCCTCCTCCTCCTCCTCTAGGAGGTGATGGCACTAGATAGAGTTAGACATATAATATTCTTGCCTTCAATTTTGATTCTAGCTATGCATTGATTGGTGTGCTAGCACCATTTTGTATCATTTTTTATCGATAGCACTTGAGTAACCCTCATTTTTTGTATTGACACACTCTTTGAGATATATATATGAGATTTTGGGCTGAGTAGCATTGTGTTCTCATCATTGTCATTATCTATCTTTTCCTTTGATGTACATGAGATGTTTATATGATGATTATGAGATGCAAAATATGATGTAATGGATGCATGTTTGATGTGATGTGATTTGATTATGTAATGTAAATGACATGAGTGTATGGATGTGATGCATATGGAAATGAACTGACAAATCATGAAGTGTTGAATGTTTTTCCTTGACAATGACAAGTATCCCCTTGAGGAGCACATGAATACAAATCAAAGAACCAAACACTTGTGTAGTCATGGAGAATCCTGATATGTTTGAAGAGATTCACAATCCCCCATCATGAAGGATGGAAATAGAGTTGCAATTGAATCACATGCTTATGCAAGTGAAGTATGCAATGCAAGACTATGTTAAATACAACCCTAGGTCTAGTTACAAAGCCTCGACAATTATCATCACTGAGCATAGGAAAAAAATCCCATATGTCGTACAATTCCCACTAATATTGCAATCATGGGAATATGAATAGGAAAAATGTTGTATTCTTTTCAGGATTAAATGTAAGCATTCGAGGCACAAGAAGCCAGAATGACCAAAATATTCATCCTTTTTGATGTAGCAAGTTAACATAAGCATCAAAAAATAAACATTAGGATGACTAGAATGTTGCTTGCATGGTAGACACACCAAACACACAAGAGATCCATCTTATGCTAAGTATTCATTAAGTATTCTATCTGCAATGACCCTTGCATTCATAACCTAAGATAGAAGTGTGCTAGGTATACTCGTAGTGACCCATAGGTTCACTTAATAGGATGAGTATCAATATGTACTATAGCATGAAGAGTTCACTCCAATAGATAGGGACAAGAACCAACATTATTGACATATTCATGTAAAAGGAGTAGAGGTACACCTAGCCATCTAATACGAGATGGAGGTTCTTATAGTGGACACCCCCCTTATAGGAATATGTCAACTTATTAGAAATGAACCACAATAGAAAACAAAGAAAAGATCATGCCCACAGTCATTACTTCTTTAGTTAGAAATGAAATCATCGAGCCACTCAAGGAGACATGATAAAAGCAAAAGCAAAACAAACAAAGAAAAGTGCTTAGTGTAGTGCTTGCCCCTAGTCTACATTTTCGAGTTACATTTCTGATATCATTTCCAAACTCTTTTAGGCCAATTTATGTTTGATGATTAGTATTATTATTTTAGAGATTATCAGATGATGTTTACACTCAGTTTATTATATGATGAGATTACTTGGTACTCTATATTTCATGCATGTATGATGATTATTCAATGGTTTCAGTTATCGATGATGATTAGTTAGCTGGTCTATTATTCCATGTGCTTCTTATAGATACTTACCCCATACTGCATGTGTATGGTGTGCGTGTTGTTTTATTTATGTATGGTGTTTCTGATGTGGTTAAGGTAGGGAGTCGTAGTCACCTGCTAGATGGGATCTACACGATGCACCACTTCTTGCCATTGTCTGTTTAGCTTAGAATATTGTGTTTGTACATGCGTAAAATTTTATGCAGGTTGCAGGTACCAGGTATCGACTTCCCTGAATTGTCAAGATGAGTGTACCCTATCGCACTGTCTTAATGGTAAGAGAGGGGAGATAAACTCTTAAGTCCAATTCCTAAACCCTTTAGCCAATTGTCCTAATTGATAATTAGGACAAGTATCTGAGTTGAGTACCCTCTGAATGCATCAAATGATGTAATTTCGGGATTATAACCTTTTTCGTTTTGATTTAGTATATGCTTTTCTATGTAGGGTTTCCGTATGTTGTTATATGAGTCCTTGATGTGTTTTCTATTAATTAAGTCTAATTAAAAAGATTAATTAATGATTTAATTTAATAGAGAATTATTATGATATCTTTAATATTTAATTAATTGAGAAATTAATTAAATAAAAGAATTAAATTTGGAGATTAAAGTTCAAAGATAAATTTAGAACAAGATAATATTTATTTAATTTAATAATAATATATTTGGAGTTCATTTTTAAATAAATGCTAAATATTATTGTTATTTAAATTAATTAAATATGTTATCAATTAAGTTCTAAAATAAATTAAAAGTTGAAAGATATTAAATTATTAAGAATTCTAGATCGCATGATCTAAGCATGAGTTTTAATATGAGAATTAAATTAAAAGATTAAATTATAGAAATTAATAATGTTATTTTAATTTGTTAAAAGTGCACATAAGATTTAAAGTAATAAATTAATTTAAAATAGAAGTCAAGTGGAATATTAAATAAAGTTATTCAATAATTCAACTTAATATGCATGAAAGTTGACTGCAAAAGAATAAGAAAAGATAATAAAGGTTAATTTGGAGTTAACTGAGTTGTGCAAAGAGTCTTCTCAGGTAAACACACAATTAGTGCCCCGATTTGAGGAGAAATTGCTTATCACAACTTTGGGGGGTTCATTTTTGAGATATACGAAGTTGGACGGGAATTTTTGGGGAGACAACTTTTGAAAGCGAATTTAAGAAGGCTAATACCAAAGAAAGATTTTTGAAAGAAGGTTATTGAGAGGAACAAATTCTCTTACAGTTCCTGGAGATTGCATAATAGCATCAGGATCAGGTAGGGTCTTGTGTTTTTTATTATTGATTAAATACGCAATTATCCTTTCCTGTCTTCTTCGTGTCTGGGGTTTGTAAATTTGGAATTCTCTGTGATGAATGTTAAAACATTACGATATTCGAATTTATCAGATGCTTGTAAATAAACTTCTGTATACATAAGATTTAAATGGGAAGGGTTGAATCTAATACCAAAATTCTAAATTAGAAGTTCGAATGGTTGACTATATTTTCTATATCAATTTAAGGAAGGGAACCAATTTTTCAATGCTTTTATTTATATATATATATATTAAAAGAAATTATATATATATATATTTATAAATTTATATATATATATATTCTTAATTTATTTGTTTATTAATAAAAATCTTATTAATAACGAAATGGTATTCTTTTGTTTTCAGAAAAAAAAAAATAATATAAAAAAAAAAAAAATATATATATATATATATATTCATATGTTATTAGTGGGGGGGAGGGAATTATCCCGTGCCCACCCCCACTGTCGGCGGGTCGATAGTACCTACGTCGCAGGTACTGTGACGGCAGGTACAGAGTACCTGCCGCCGCAGGCTTGCGGCAAAGCCGACGGGCTTTAAACGTTGGTTTTTAAAAAAAAAACTTTTTTCATTTCATTTTTTTTTAATATATAATTTTAATTATTTAAATTTTTTTTTATTATTATTTAAAATTTTCAATTAATAAATTTTTAATATATTTTAATTAATAAATATTTTAATCTTGATTAATATTGATTAGTTAAATAATAATACATTTAACATAGTTTGTGAATATTAATTTATTAATAAGATTGGTTAAATATTAATAAATTTACAATTAATGGATAGATTAAAATAAGTAATTGGAACAAATGATTATTGATTAATTTAATTAAAATTAGTTTAATTAAAATTAATTAATAATGAATGTTAATTGATTAAATGGTAGATTTGAAATATTGACTTAATGGAAGTTATTATAGAAATGGGTTAATCGTAAGGGGTAGCTATGAAAACTTAGTTACTTGAAAGTCGACATTAAACTGAAACATAAACCTTACCTTAACTCAAATAATATACTTTCAGATCCAATCTTTGAGACTTTGATGTTGTCTTTGTGCTTTGAATGTTTTGGGGTTGGTTTAGCGTTGACCAGTTTAGGTTGTTACTAGAGGCTCGGGGTTGTGAATGTGATGTCATGATGATTTGGTCTCGATTTTTCTTAACCCGACCATGGTAATGTGATGAAGTGCTCTATTACATGATTGTGTTTACTGTTTGTTATTGCTTTCCAGTTTCCTTGTGTGAAGCTGAGATGTATGTATTTGAGATACTTGACTTAACCATTTTCGTGTCTCGATCAGTTATATTTGATAACCATTTTTGAGTCTCGATTAGTTATACTTGGATTGCTTTTTAGTCGCTTGAAAGGACTGAAGTGGTTGTTATGTTCTTGATGATGTCATGTGTTGACTTGACCATTTTGGAGTCTTCGATCAGTATGGTAATTTACTATTGGGATACTTTCTGGTTGCTCATTGGAGAACCATTGGATTTTGTAACTTATCATTGATGCCTTCAGTTGCTAATAGAGAACTGTCGTGATCATATGATTACTAAATGATATTATCTGTTGCTCATGAAGAACTGATGTAATTTTGTGGATTATCTTTTATGATGTTTTTTAGTTGCTTTTATAGGACTGAGGTGGTTTTATTATGATTCTTTGATTTATTATTTCATGAGCCTAGGGTAGGTTATCTATGTGTAGAGTCGGGAAGTGGCTTGCAATGGGGGTCGGAGCCCTAAGAGGCTGCCTTGAGAAACCCATTGTAAGTCGTTTTTAATAAGTGAAAACATTTACACTAAATGAGAGAAAATGAACCTAACAAGATAATTGTATGTTCTCTCCCATGCCTTGAGTGCTAGTACAGGCTAGGATGGGGTAGAGAGGACGCTTGGTTACGACCTTGCATTCCATAGTAGGCCTCATCAGTACGAGAGGATACTAGTGGCCATAGGATTAGTAGGGACCCAGGATTCGTAAGGGATTTCTCAGGTAGCTTCTACGTGACTTTTGCGATGACACTTTCCCGGTTGCATATTAGGTTTCCTACGTGTCTTGTGGTACCTCTGGGATTTAGATGTCAATCTTTTTAGGAACCCTTGAGTTAGCATACTTATAGGATTTCCTGGACTTAGAGATTATTTATGATTATAGGTTTCGTTATCCTATTTGGGACTTGAGACTATCTCCTCAGCACGGTGGGAGTGGACCATTTAGGTTCCACGCAGTCGGGTGGTAGTGCTTTTACTCTTACCATTGAGATCCATTCCGTGGTCACCGTGGCTGGAGTTTTCGTGATTGGCATTTACCTTCACTATATTCTTGGATTATTATGATGGATGGTTAGATTTTATGATAGATGTTTTATCATTATGGATGTATGGTGGATGATTTTATTTATTTTACTGTACTTTGTATCATGGATTTGAGGATGATGTATCTTTATCTTTACATATGTATATTCTTTTAAGCCTTTCATACCCTGTGACTTGTACAGTGGATGATTGAGCATTCCGAATTAATTTGCCAAGGAGCATTTGGAACAAATGTATATTATGGACATTGGAGTTTCTGATTATTCTTTCATATGTATGTGATAGTTGTTAGACTTAGAATTAATTAAATTTAAACGTGACTCGATGTCTTGGAATCTTTAAGAAATGTAACTTGCAATGTATGTTTGTCGATGATTACATGTTATTGCTTCCACTATTGTGTGTTTGATGTGTATGTTATACTTTCTTACTTTAAAAAAAAAAAATGTTTAGCAAACTTAGTAAAACTTTAGGTTAATTCTTTTGGATCCCTTGGCGGGGCGTTACATCTGGTATCAGAGCCTGAGTTTCTACATTGGGAGCTCTGGGTATATTGGAATGCCACTAGTGTTAACTAGTTGAACAAGAATGCAAACCTTAAACTGAAACTTGAAACTAGTTGAACTGAAACATTATGTAAACTAGTAGTACCTATTTTTCATACTTCAACACTTAAAACTTCAAAACTAAAATTATACTTAAACTAAAATTATAGGTAAACTGAAAATTGAAAATATCTTGTTTGCAAAACATGTGTCTTTTATCTATGTGTTTCAGTAGTATGTCTCATGGTTATTTTAGCATCTTGTGTCTTGGATATTATTGTAGGATGGTATCTGGGATGAGATCTTCCGTTAGAGGCCGTAGTCTTGGCCATGGTAGAGGCCGTGGATGAGGCAGAGATATTAGTATTCATGAGTCTATCCACGAGAGCCCCATTCAGGAAGAGAATAGGGAAGAGCATGTCAGTGAACATCAAGAAGAGAACCATGGAGAGGGACATGCCGACTCTGAGGAGGTTGATCTGAGGCAAATGATGCGAACCCTTATTGATCGCTTACCTCCTGTTCTTGAGCAGGATAGAGCACACCAGGCAGGACATGAGCATAGACACAGATCTAGGAGTCCTCAGAGGGATCGACATAGATCCATAGTATCTTCTCAGATGAAGGACCTTCAGAGGTCCAAGATCAAGCCCTTTAATGGGTAGGGTTCTGGATATGTAGCTGAGCAGTGGCTTATTGCCCTTGATAGGATTTTTTCTATGCAGGACTTTGACAGTAATGTCAAAGCGAGATTTTCCATTACCAATATAGAGTTATTTGGGGCCACCTAGTGGACTATTGAGGAAAAGAAGCTGGGCATTAACATGAGTAGTGTCACTTGGGAGATTTTCTTGGAGAGTTTTCATGAGTGATTCCTACCAGAGGAATGGAAGCAGCATAGAGTAGATGAGTTCCATAACCTGAGACAGTTCACTATGATCGTTGTAGAGTATGAGCGCAAATTCTATGAGCTCATGCCTTTTTCAGGATTCAGTGAAAACCCAGCACAGTTGGCACAACATTTCATTCGAGGCTTAAACAACCATTTTATTAGAGGTTTTAAGGTATTTGAGCCTAAGACCCTCAAGGATGCGGTACATCGAGCTATCTTGGTAGAGCAGAGTGTCAACTTTGGACAAGGGGGTTTTGTGGGAGCGCCTACTATAGCAGGATCTAAGGGCAACCACAACTCCGATGGAATCAGGAAGCCTCCCTTCCCTAGGAGGAATCAACATTCTCAGAAGCAGCCTCAGTAGTATGAGGGATTTTACCCTCAGGCACAGAGTGGTGGCGGTGGATCCAACCCTAGGATCAATCGCAATGCTCAACGTAATAAACAGAATCAGCAATCTTGGCCTGCACAGAGCAACCAGTATTTTGCTAGCAGGGGTAGCCACCAGCGGTCAAATGAACCACCTATAGGGAGAGGATCTGGTAGAAGTACAAGATGTTATTCATGTGGATAGATTGGTCATATTGCAGTGTACGGCCCACAACAAGCATCTCAGTATTCAGGACCTAGGCCAGCAGCATCTGAGCCTACAGTCGGAAATGCAGGTGGATCTCATAGAGTATTTGCAGCGGTGGATCACTGTCAGGCAAACCATCAGGGGATAGTAGTTGAGACTATAGGAGCTATCCAGAGTATACCTCTCTCTGTATTATTTGATTCAGGTGCTACAAATTCTTTCATTTCTCCATCTCTAGTTGATAAGTGTAAGCTAGAGTCAGTTAAGCAAGATCATGGTTGGCAAGTGGAACTAGCCTCAGGCGCTAAAGTTTCCACAGATTATGTAGTTCATAAGTGTGGACTTAGCATTAGAGGGTTTGAGACTTTAGTCAATTTTTGAGTTATTCCTCTTGGCTCCTACGATGTGGTCTTAGGTATGGATTGGCTTGGCTCTCATAGGGCTAGTATAGACTTTAGAAATAAGACCATTATTTGTCAGGATGACCAAGGGAAGGATGTTGAGATTGTGGGGGTATTGAGGCCTATATCCCTATGGATGATCTCTACTATGCAACTAAAGTGAAGCTTTCGTAAGGGATGTCAGGTATTTTCCGTTATTGTAAATGAGCTAGATGAGGAAGACTCTACAAGGAAGACCCTAGATCACCCTATTTTATAGGAGTATGCTGATGTCTTTCCGAGTGAGATTCCAGGCATGCCTCTGAAGAGAGACATTGATTTTAGCATTGAGCTCACTCCAGGAGCGGAACCTATCTCTAGAGCTCCTTACCATATGACCACTCAAGAGTTAAGTGAGTTGTGTTTGCAGTTAGAGGAACTTTTGGCCAAGGGTACTATTCGACCTAGTGTATCACCATTGGGAGCTCCAGTGCTTTTCGTGAAGAAGAAGGATGGTTCTTTGCACCTTTGCATTGATTACAGACAACTGAATAAGGTGACAATAAAGAACAGGTATCCTTTACCAAGGATTGATGATTTATTTAATCAGATCAAGGGGGCTATAGTGTTCTCTAAGATTGATCTTAAGTCAGGATACCATCAACTTTGCATCAAGGAGGCTGATATTCATAAGATCACCTTCCAAACTCGCTACGGGCATTATGAGTTCACAGTGGTACCCTTTGGACTGACGAACGCTCCATCAGTTTTCATGTGCTTAATGAATGGGGTGTTCCGTTCCTATCTTGATAGATTTGTTCTTGTGTTCCTCGATGATATTCTGATATATTCTAGGTCCCAAAAGGAACATGAGGAAAATTTGAGTTTAGTTTTGCAGTGCTTGAGAGATAATCAACTTTATGCCAATGCGGCAAAATGTGATTTCTTTCAATCAGAGATACAGTATTTGGGACATGTTATTTCAGGCGAAGGTATCTCTGTAGACCCTGCGAAGATCTAGGCAATAGTAGATTGACCTGCACCCACTACTGTGTCGAAGATTCGTAGTTTCATGGGTCTAGCTAGGTATTATCACAGATTTGTTCAAAACTTCTCCAGAATAGCACACCCTATTACCTCCCTTTAGAGGAAAGGAAAAAAGTTTCTGTGGACAGAAAAATGTGTAGAAGCATTTTAGAAACTCAAAGAGCTTCTGACCAGTGCACCGATCTTAGCAGTACCTGATCCAGAAGGTGATTTCATGGTGTGTATGGATGCTTCCCTTGAGGGTATTGGAGTAGTTCTAATGCAGAATGGTCGAGTGATTGCATATGAATCACGCAAACTCAAGGATCATGAGTTGAATTATCCTACACATTATCTTGAGTTAGCCACAGTAGTTCATACCTTAGTGAGATGGAGACATTTCTTGTTGGGACACAGATTTGAACTACATAGCGATCATCGTAGTCTCTAGTACATATTCATGCAGCCTAATCTGAATGCTAGGAAAAGGCATTGGATGAAGTTTTTATGCGAGTATGACTTTGAGGTAAAGTATATCCAGGGGAAGGAGAATGTTGTAGCTGATGCTTTGAGTCGTAGGAAACATGTGATATCATCTATGACTCTTAGTGTCGATTTGAGGTGTCAGATACTTCAGGCACTCCCCACTGATTCATGGTATCTGGAGGTGTGCAGTGAGATCAATTCAGGGAGACCCTTGGAGGGTAAGTTTTCAGGCTATGTCCTAGAGTCAGATGGCCTTTTGAGACATTCAGGAAGGATCTATTTGCCATTTCTGGAGGAGCTTCACATATTGATCCTATCAGAGGCCCATCATGCACCTTACTCGGCACATCCAGGTGTCAAGAAGATGCATGCAGATTTGTGACATTTATTCTATTGGTCCAGGATGAAGTGCGACATTGCTGATTTTGTGGCTAGATGTCTTGAGTGTCAGAGAGTCAAGGCAGAACACCAGCATCCGGCAGGACTTTTACAACCGAATCTCGTTCCTTCATGGAAGTGGGACATCATCTCTATGGATTTCATAGTAGGATTACCTATGACTCCTCATTGTCATGATGCTATCATGGTCACCGTTGACTGGTTGACTAAGGTGGCACATTTTGCACCAATCAGGTCTTCCTACACTACAGCTTCAGTAGCTAATGTCTTCATGCGTGACATTGTGAGACTACATGGTATTCCCCGAAAGATCATTTCAGATAGGGATCATGTTTTCACTTTCGCATTTTGGACATCACTACAGCATGATCTTGGAGTGTAGTTGAATTTCAGTTCAGCATATCACCCAGAGACAGATGGGCAGACAGAGAATGAATCAGGTTCTCAAAGATATGTTGAGGATGTACGTGACGGATAGGCAGACTCATTGGGAGGACTATCTCTATCTAGTGGAGTTTTCTTACAACAACGGGTATCATAGTTCTATTGGCATGGCACCTTTCCAAGCCTTATATGGATGCCCTTGTCGTACACCTTTGAGTTGGGATAGCCTTGAGGATCGCATCCTGTTGGGTCCAGAGATGCTTTGTGACATGGAGCAACAGGTGGTGCGTATCCGAGAGCACTTGACAACGGCACAAGATAGGCAAAAAAAATATGCTGATGCACATAGGTCAGATAAGCAATTTGCTGTGGGAGAGAAGGTTTTCTTGAGAGTGTGTCCGCAGAAGAGTCTGATCCATTATGGAAAAGGCTCAAAGCTAGCACCTCGCTTTGTGGGACCATTCGATATTCTTAAGAGGATTGGTCCAGTTGTCTATCATCTTGCTTTACCACCCAACCTTGCTCGCATTCACAATGTTTTCAATGTTTCAGTACTTAGACAGTATATCCCTGATGTTGTACATATTCTTGATTGGAATGCATTGCAGGTAGAGGACGGGCAACTGGCTTTGGAGCCAATTCGTATTCTGGAGCAGCGGGAGTTGACCCTCAGGGGTCGAACCATAGAGCAGGTAAGGGTCCAATGGGACCCTGCTGATGACTCTTCAGCTACATGGGAGGATGCATCTAGATTACGAGATTTATATCCCTATTTGTTTATAGGCTTCCAGGAGTAAGCCTAAGTCTAGGGGGGGTGGATGTAGTGCCTGCCCCTAGTCTACATTTTCGAGTTACATTACTGATATCATTGCCAAACTCTTTTAGGCCAATTTATGTTTGATGATTAGTATTATTATTTTAGAGATTATCAGATGATGTTTACACTCAGTTTATTATATGATGAGATTACTTGGTACTCTATATTTCATGCATGTATGATGATTATTCAATAGTTTCAGTTATCGATGATGATTAGTTAGATGGTTTATTATTCCATGTTCTTCTTATAGATACTTACCCCATGCTGCATGTGTATGGTGTGCGTGTTGTTTTATTTATGTATGGTGTTTCTGATGTGGTTAAGGAAGGGAGTCATAGTCACCTGCTAGACGGGATCTACATGATGCACCACTTCCTACCATTGTCTGTTTAGCTTAGAATATTGTGTTTGTACATGCATGGAATTTTATGCAGGTTGCAGGTACCGGGTATCGACTTCCCTGAATTGTCAGGATGAGCATACCCTATCGCACTGTCTCAATGGTAAGAGAGGGGAGATAAACTCTTAAGTCCAATTCCTAAACCCTTTAGCCAATTGTCCTAATTGATAATTAGGACAAGTATCTAAGTTGAGTACCCTCTGAATGCATCAAATGATGTAATTTCGGGATTATAACCATTTTTGTTTTGATTTAGTATATGCTTTTCTATGTAGGATTTTCGTATGTTGTTATATGAGTCCTTGATGTGTTTTCTATTAATTAAGTCTAATTAAAAAGATTAATTAATGATTTAATTTAATAGAGAATTATTATGATATCTTTAATATTTAATTAATTGAGAAATTAATTAAATAAAAGAATTAAATTTAGAGATTAAAGTTCAAAGATAAATTTAGAACAGGATAATATTTATTTAATTTAATAATAATATATTTGGAGTTCATTTTTAAATAAATGCTAAATATTATTGTTATTTAAATTAATTAAATATGTTATCAATTAAGTTCTAAAATAAATTAAAAGTTGAAAGATATTAAATTATTAAGAATTCTAGATCGCATGATCTAAGCATGAGTTTTAATATGAGAATTAAATTAAAAGATTAAATTATAGAAATTAATAATGTTATTTTAATTTGTTAAAAGTGTACATAAGATTTAAAGTAATAAATTAATTTAAAATAGAAGTCAAGTGGAATATTAAATAAAGTTATTCAATAATTCAACTTAATGTGCATGAAAGTTGAATGCAAAAGAATAAGAAAAGATAATAAAGGTTAATTTGGAGTTAACTGAGTTGTGCAAAGAGTCTTCTCGGGTAAACACACAATTAGTGCCCCGATTTGAGGAGAAATTGCTTATCACAACTTTGGGGGGTTCATTTTTGAGATATACGAAGTTGGACGGGAATTTTTGGTGAGACAACTTTTGGAAGCGAATTTCAGAAGGCTAATACCAAAGAAAGATTTTTGGAAGAAGGTTATTGAGAGGAGCGAATTCTCTTACGGTTCCTGGAGATTGCATAATAGCATCAGGATCAGGTAGGGTCTTGTGTTTTTGATTATCGATTAAATACGCAATTATCCTTTCCTGTCTTCTTCGTGTCTGGGGTTTGTAAATCTGGAATTCTCTATGATGAATGTTAAAACATTACGATATTGGAATTTATCAGATGCTTGTCAATAAACTTCTGTATACATACGATTTAAATGGGAAGGGTTGAATCTAATACCGAAATTCTAAATTAGAAGTTCGAATGGTTGACTATATTTTCTATATCAATTTAAGGAAGGGAACCAATTTTTCAATGCTTTTATTTATATATATATATATTAAAAGAAATTATTTATATATATATATATATATATTTATAAATTTATATATATATATATATTCTTAATTTATTTGTTTATTAATAAAAATCTTATTAATAACGAAATGGTATTCTTTTGTTTTAAAAAAAAAAATATATATAATATAAAAAAATATATATATATATTCATATGTTATTAGTGGGGGGGAGGGAATTATCCCGTGCCCACCCCCACTGTCGGCGGGCCGACAGTACCTGCGTCACAGGTACTGCGACGGTAGGTACAGAGTACCTACCGCTGCAGGCCCTGTGACCGCAGGCCTGCGGCAAAGCCGACGGGCTTTAAACATTGGTTTTTAAAAAAAAAACTTTGTTCATTTCATTTTTTTTTTTTATATATAATTTTAATTATTTAAATTTTTTTTTATTATTATTTAAAATTTTCAATTAATAAATTTTTAATATATTTTAAATAATAAATATTTTAATCTTGATTAATATTGATTAGTTAAATAATAATACATTTAACATAGTTTGTGAATATTAATTTATTAATAATGTTGGTTAAATATTAATAAATTTACAATTAATGGATAGATTAAAATAAGTAATTGGAACAAATGATTATTGATTAATTTAATTAAAATTAGTTTAATTAAAATTAATTAATAATGAATGTTAATTGATTAAATGGTAGATTTGAAATATTGACTTAATGGAAGTTATTATAGAAATGGGTTAATCATAAGGGGTAGCTATGAAAACTTAGTTACTTGAAATTCGACATTAAACTGAAACATAAACCTTACCTTAACTCAAATAATATACTTTCAGATCCAATCTTTGAGACTTTGATGTTGTCTTTGTGCTTTGAATGTTTTGGGGTTGGTTTAGCGTTGACCAGTTTAGGTTGTTACCAGAGGCTCGAGGTTGTGAATGTGATGTCATGATGATTTGGTCTTGATTTTTCTTAACTCGACCATGGTAATGTGATGAAGTGCTCTATGACATGATTGTGTTTACTGTTTGTTATTGCTTTCTAGTTTCCTTGTGTGAAGCTGAGATGTATGTATTTGAGATACTTGACTTAACCATTTTTGAGTCTCGATCAGTTATATTTGATAACCATTTTTGAGTCTTGATTAGTTATACTTGGATTGCTTTTCAGTCGCTTGAAAGGACTGAAGTGGTTGTTATGTTCTCGATGATGTCATGTGTTGACTTGACCATTTTGGAGTCTTCAATCAGTATGGTAATTTACAATTGGGATACTTTCTGGTTTCTCATTGGAGAACCATTGGATTTTGTAACTTATCATTGATGCCTTTAGTTGCTAATAGAGAACTGTCGTGATCATATGATTACTAATTGATATTATCTGTTGCTCATGAAGAACTGATGTAATTTTGTGGATTATCTTTTATGATGTTTTTCAGTTGCTTGTATAGGACTGAGGTGGTTTTATTATGATTCTTTGATTTATGATTTCATGAGCCTAGGGTAGGTTATCTATGTGTAGAGTCGGGAAGTGGCTTGCAATGGGGGTCAGAGCCCTAAGAGGCTGCCTTGAGAAACCCATTGTAAGTCATTTTTAATAAGTGAAAACATTTACACTAAATGAGAGAAAATGAACCTAACAAGATAATTGTATGTTCTCTCCCATGCCTTGAGTGCTAGTACAGGCTAGGATGGGGTAGAGAGGAAGCTTGGTTACGACCTTGCATTCTATAGTAGGCCTCGTCAGTATGAGAGGATACTAGTGGCCGTAGGATCAGTAGGGACCCGAGATTCCTAAGGGATTGCTTGGGTAACTTCTAAGTGACTTTTGCGATGACACTTTCCCGCTTGCATATTAGGTTTCTTACGTGTCTTGTGGTACTTCTGGGATTTAGATGTCGATCTTTTTAGGAACCCTTGAGTTAGCATACTTATAGGATTTGCTAGACTTAGAGATTATTTATGATTATAGGTTTCGTTATCCTATTTGGGACTTGAGACTATCTCCTCAGTGCGATGGGAGTGGACCATTTAGGTTCCACGCGGTCGGGTGGTAGTGCTTTTACTCTTACCATTGAGATCCGTTCTGTGGTCACCGTGGCTGGAGTTTTCATGATTGGCATTTACCTTCACTATATTCTTGGATTATTATGATGGATGGTTAGATTTTATGATAGATGTTTTATCATTATGGATGTATTGATGTATCATGTATGGTGGATGAGTTTATTTATTTTACTGTACTTTGTATCATGGATTTGAGGATGATGTATCTTTATCTTTACATATGTATATTCTTTTAAGCCTTTCATACCCTGTGACTTGTACAGTGGATGATTGAGCATTCCGAATTAATTTGCCAAGGAGCATTCAGAACAAATGTATATTATGGACATTGGAGTTTCTAATTATTCTTTCATATGTATGTGATAGTTGTTAGACTTAGAATTAATTAAATTTAAACGTGACTCAACGTCTTGGGATCTTTAAGAAATGTAAATTGCAATGTATGTTTGTCGATGATTACATGTTATTGCTTCCACTACTGTGTGTTTGATGTGTATGTTATACTTTCTTACTTTAAAAAAAAAATGTTTAGCAAACTTAGTAAAACTTTAGGTTAATTCTTTTGGATCCCTTGGCGGGGCGTTACACTTAGCATATCCAAACAAGTTCATCATTTTGAGTTCAATGTTTTGTCATGGAATTGATGTCAAGTTTTAGTGTCTAGAACATGTTTGAAATAAATATCTTCAATTAGGGTGACAACGGTAGGTAGACAGGGTCAAAACGACTAGTGAATGAGGTCAAGGAGGAATCTTTGAGGTGAAGAACCTACGAGAACTGAGTGATAGTAGATAGACATAGCTAGAATGATTGGTGATTGATGCAAGAGAGATCTTCCATAAAGGAATCTCAAAACATAAATTGAGCAATAGTAGATAGACATAGCTAAAACAACTAGCAACTATTGTGAAAGAGATTTTATGAGGAGAATCTTAACAAAAAGTGACACTAGCGACAATAGGCAGACACAACTAAAAATAATTGGTGACTGTCATGCAAGAGATTCTATGAGGAGAATCTCAAAAGGAGTGACACTAGTGACACTAGTAGAAGTAGACCCTTTGTGGTCTTCCTTCTCCTAGATGTCTTCTCCTTAACACCCCTCAAACCACTTCACAACATAGCACTTAAGTAGTAGCAGCATCAACAGCATTTGCTTCTTGGTCTATGACTCCTTAAATAGAAGTTTGGAACTCCTGTCTCTTCTTGATTCTTCCATTATTTAATTTCAATTTGTATGGATTAGGTGGGATTCATTGTATCTAACCCATATTTTGTTTCCTCTAGAAACTTCTTGAATAATCCTTTTTAAATTTGTTGAAAAATGGTTTACATAGAATTCTGTGCCACTAGCTCATCATCCTTATCTTCCAACAAGTTCACAAAATTCAAGACAAAAACTTTGTGGCTCAGTTTTGGCAAATCTTCGTTATTCAAAATAATGTAGTAGCTTGTCACTATTGAAATAGTGGTGCTCGACACATACTGTGTTACTCAACATCAACTAAGATTTTCTAATGCTTAACACATGATACTTTGTTCAACACCTAAAGATCACTTGGCACACACTAGAATTTCTTGTTGCTCGGCTCCAACTAAGAATTTGTTTAGCTTCAACTAGCTCGATCAGTACCCACTAATGAACTTAGTTTTAAGCTTTACAGTCAACCTTATTACAACTTCTTCCTCCAATGTTTTTAAGTGTGACCAACCTCTATATCTTTTAGTATGTTATCAATACATCATTTAACCATTGTCTTAACTGATCCTTGCACTTCATTACAACATCATAACTCAACCTTTCCCTTAGGTTCTCTTGTTACATCTTGTTGATCAAATCCTCTTCATCAATCAACTAAGTGATAGTACTTGGATCTTATAAGAAAATGTCATTCCTTCAAGTAGCAGGTTTGGCATCAATGAAAAAACAATGATTGAAAACATTCTTTATCAAAATCTCCCTCTTTGATCTTCAATCTTCTTCTCACAATGATCTTTTCAATCAGATTTCCAACAATCTCTCTCTTTGGCATTGATGGCAAACCAAAGTAATCAACCATCAGACTAAACTATTTAACGGAATGCTAACTAGGTTAGAATCAGTAATTCAAATGCCAAAAAGTGATTTTATTACCATCACTATCAATTTGCACATCTCCCTCTACTATCTTGATTGCTTTATTTCTACTTTCTCCCTCTTAGCTACTATAACCTTTCCTTGTTCTCTCCCTTTGTGTGCATTTCTCATCTTCTGCTATTCTTTCTCTATTCTGATCAACTTCTTCATCTACTCCTGTTGATCATTTCTGTCTACTTCTCCCTCATACTTTTGATTAACAACATTTGATTATTTTTATACTATTTCTCCCTCTTTCTTTATTCTTGATCTACTCAATAGTTGTTGATTAGTTTCTTTAACATTTCTCCCTCTTTGACAACATTGCCAAAGACGTATTAGCATCTTACCATGTAAGTGTAGCTTTTGCAAGTTCATTCAATTTCTCCCTCTATCACCTTGCTTGTGACTAATTTGAAACTTCTACACTTTGATTACTTTAGGCATGAATCCTAAAGTAAACATCCTCTACATCAATGTGTAAAATCTTCAAATAGCCTTGTCTAGGGGTATCACCCCTAACTTACCTCTAAGATACTCAAAAGCATCTTTAGGTAGCGCTTTTGTGAAGATGTTAGCAATTTGTTCTTTTGAACTAACATATTCCATCTTCACTTGTTTTCTTCCACCAACTCTTTTACATAGTGATACTTAATTACAATATGCTTGGTCTTAGCATGCATTACAAAGTTCTTTGATATGTTGATAGCACTTATATTATCACAATAAAGTATCATAGGCTCATTTACCTCTTCCTTCATACCTTGTAGAAAATATTTGATCCTTACAATATTGGTGCAATTTATAGTAGCTGCAATATATTCAGCTTTAGCAATGGACTATGAGGTACAAATTTGCTTTTTGTTGGTCCATGTAATCAACCTTTTTCCTAGGAAAGGTGCTCCTCCACTGGTGCTTTTTCTATCATCAATGTTACCTTCCTAATCTGCATCAATGTAGGCTTTCAGTTCAAACTTTTCACTCCTCTTGTAGTACAATCCAAAGTTATTAGTTCCTTTTAGGTACCTTAGTATTCTCTTTACTACCATCAGGTGATTTTTGATTTATAGAAAATCTTGCCACTATTCCAACAACTAATGCAATATCTGGTCTACTATGTACAACATATTGTAACTTTCCAATCATTGATCTATACAATGTCTGATTCACTTTAGCTGACTCATCATTCTTTGATAACTTATGTCCTATTGCCATTAGTGTGCTAATTGATTTTGACTCTTCTAATCCAAATGTCTTGAGTATCTCCTCGATGTATTTGGATTGGGTCACAAATATTCCATGCTTCAATTGATGTACTTGTAATCCAACAAAGAATTTGATTTCTCCAAACATTGACATCTAAAATTCATGCTTTATTTGATCAGAAAAATCTTTGCAAAGAACATCTTTTCCTCCAAATATTATATCATCAACAAATATTTTAGATATAAAAATATCTTTACCTTTTATAGCATTGATGTACAACTTTCTATTGTCATCTGTTCTCTCAAATCTTATCTTCACAAGATATTTGTGTAGTCTCTCATACCATGCTCTTGGTACTTTCTTCAACCCATAAAGTTCTTTGTGTAGTTTGTAGACCATATCCTTGTTCTTGTCATCAACAAATCCCTTTGGTTGCTCTATGTAGACTTCTTCTTTGGGCATACCATTCAGAAAAGAAGATTTCACATCCATCTAGTAGACTTTGAAACCTTTGTATGCAGCATATGCAAGTAATATCCTTACTCCTTCCATTCTTGCAATAGGGGAAAATGTTTCCCCATAGTCCAGTCCTTCTTCTTGTGCATAGCCTTTGTAAACTAATCTGGCTTTGTTTCTTGTTATCTCACCATTCTCATCAAGTTTGTTTCTAAACACCCATTTGGTACCAATTACATTCTTATCAGCTAGTTTAGGAACTAGGATCTAGGTTTTTTTCTTCTCAATCTAATCTATCTCCTCTTCCATAGCTTTATATCAATCATCATCTTGTGGTCATCTTTCACTATTTTAGGTTCAACCTTGCTTAGCAGACATGATTCATTCCTAATCCTAATCCTTGTCACCAATGATTTTATTAGCAAGGTGATGTCTTCTTACATATTTGGCTAACCTTGGTTTAGTCCTTCTTTCCATGTTTGATCCTTCAACTTCAGAGTCATTTCATCATTCTTCATGTGATATTTCATCATCTCTTTCATGTAGACTATTTTTAGAAGCTGAATGTGCATTTTCATAATTCTATAGCTCAGCTTCTGAATGCAGCTCGACATTCACTGGCTATGACTCAAATGATACTTAAATTTGTTGTTGATTCCCAACTTGATTAGTAGCATTTTCTTCAATAGTCATTCCTTCATAGAAGTATACAAAGGATCTATAATCTTTTGATTGCTTAGTTCCATCAACGTAAACTTTTGCATGCTCATCAAAATTTACATTTTCACTCTCCACAACTTTGTTTATGTTAGTATTTAGACACTTATATGCCTTACTTCTAGTGGAGTAACCAAGGAATATGCCTTCATCACTTTTTGCATCAAACTTTCCATTTCTAGTATCTTTAAGAATATGGCATTTACAACCAAAGACTTTGAAATGTTTTACTTTAGGTGAGTGACCATACAATAATTCAAAAGGTGTTGCATTTTTACCTTTCTTGACTTGGACTCTATTTAGGGTGTAAACAATAGTACTTACATCTTCTCTCTAGTACTTTAGTGCAACATTTCTCTCCATCATCAAGGTTCTAGCATAGTCAATCACTGACCTACTCCTTCTTTCAGCAATACCATTTTGTGGTGGAGTCCTTGGTGTTGATGTTTGTCTTTTGATGCCTTTGTCATTGCAGAATGTCTCAAATTCTTTTGATGTAAAGTCACCTCCTCTATCTAACCTTAGACATTTCAAATTCTTTCCTGTTTCCTTCTCAAATCTGGCCAAATACCACTTTAACATTTGAAATGCAGCAGGATTTTTCTTTAAAAACATAGCAGTCATCATCCTTGAATAGTCATCTACAAATAATAGTATCTATTTGTCTCCTAGGTAGCTTTTCACTTCTATTGGACCACATAAGTTTGTATGAACTAACTCTAGTACTTTTTTGGAAGTGTATGTTTTGCTTTTGAAACTAGACTTAGTCATCTTCCGTAGTTGACATTGTTTGCACATTGTTTTTTCAGGTTTCTTCAATTTTGGCAGCCCTCTAACCTTCTTCTTTTTGTTGATACTAATTAGATTATTAAAATTAACATGGCACAACCTTTTGTGCCATAACCACACATCATCAAGTCTAACAAAAAGACATGTTGCATCTTCCATATCTAGGTAAAATAGGTTACTCCTAGTTTGTTCACCTTTTCCTATTAGATTTCCATCAATATCATAGATCTTGGTAGTTTTGTTTCCAAACTCTACTTTGTAACCTACATTGCCTAACTATGATACATTGAACAACTAGGAGTTCAATCCTTCAACATAGAATGCATTATTACATGAAATTTTCTCTATGAGTTTAATAGAGCCTTTTCCTTTGATTTGAGATGGAGCATCATTACCAAATCTAACACTATTTCCATCATATTGAGTAAAGGTAATGAACTTACTTTTATCTCCTATCATGTGATGTGAGAATCCACTATCTTGATGCATCTACATCTTTTGTATTTATGTCTCCTCCTTAGTATCATTTATTGTCATCTTGGCCTTGGAAGTAGATTCAAGGTTCTCAGGTTTTTAGTTATCAAAGTTGGACAATTCAAATGCAGTAAGTCTTCTCACTGTTCCTTTAAATGTTAGTGAGTTTCCTTGTACACACCTTCGCTCTTGGATGGCTAAAACTCTAATAGCATAGATAGGGAGTAGAGTTCTTAAGTATTTGTTGTTAACAATTTCTTCTTCCAATTGACCACCTATACTTCTTATTGCACTTACCACTTCTTTCACTCTAGCAGCATATTGAACAATAGTTTCTC
Organism: Cupressus sempervirens; assembly: GCA_028749045.1. NCBI lineage: Eukaryota > Viridiplantae > Streptophyta > Pinopsida > Cupressales > Cupressaceae > Cupressus > Cupressus sempervirens. The sequence goes on along the minus strand of CM053788.1, from coordinate 564,883,426 downwards.
CTTCCTCCATTTTCACGTCATCAAACTTTCCTCTAAGGCTTTCTCTCTTTTCTCTTTGTACATTCTCATCTCCTCCATAGATATCTATTAGGGCTTTCCACATCTTGAATGCAGTATCACAATCTTTGATGTCATCATATTCTACATAGCTAAGTGTAGAAGCAATCTCCAGCATTGCTTGATTATGCTCGTTCCTCTTGCTCAAATCATTTACAGTAAGAGGTCCAACTGGATTTATATGTTTGGTTCCAATTGAGGTTTGTGCATAGTCACTTATTGATCCAAGGTGCAATTTCATCAGACTCTGACATACAACAAAGTTGTCTTTGTTGAGCTTGCAAACTTCTCTCTTGGACATCTTGATCTTCTTGCTTCTAGTACCTTGAAACTAAATCAGCAGATGGCTCTAATACCAATTTTTAGAAATTCTTTAGAATAATTGAGAGGGGGGCGGGGGGTGAATTAGTTATTTAAGGTCCAAATGTCCTATTCAAAATTTTTCACTAAGTGTAGTGAGCCCATTCAACCATTCATTCATCCAAGCATTAACTTTCCTAATCGGAAAGTTACTGTAAATCAACATGCAAGCATAACACATAAATGATCAACACATAACACAATGGTCTACATGGAAACCCAATTTGGGAAAAACCACCAGTACCATGCTACTCAATTCTCACTCTTCTTAAGTGATGCCCTATGAAAGGCCTACCCTATTAAAGGCTTACAACACACTATTAAATGTGACCTGGTTGAAGAATTTAACCACCCTATTAGAAGTGGGCCTGGTAAGAGAAATTTAGAGCATTCACTTACAATGCCACCCTATTAAAGGATTTACAAATGGCTGTTAGGCCAACCTAAGTCCATATGATTTTTCTTCTATCCGAAGTAATACAATTGCTAGAGTAACAATTAGGGATTTTGACTTGATTATAGCATACAACTTAACTTGTAGATCTCAGATCACTTCTCAGCTCTTCACATTGCCTAGCCTTTAATCTTTGCAACTCTTGATAGCTTACCCTCTTTTAGTCTCCATGCTCAATGTACCAGTGAAATTATCTCTTCTTGACCACTAGTAGAAGTAGACCCTCTATGCTCTTCCTTCTCCTAGATATCTTCTCCTTGACACCCCTTAAACCACTTCGACAACAACAGCATCAAAAAAATTTTCTTCCTAGTCTATGACTCCTTAAATAGAAGTTTGGAACTCCTCTTTTCACTTGATTCTTCCATTATTTAATTTCAATTTGTATGGATTAGGTGGGATTCATTGTATTTAACCCATATTTTGTTTCCTCTAGAAACTTTTTGAATAATCCTTTTGAATTCATCAAAAAATGGTTTACAAAGAATTTTGTACCACCAGCTCATCATCCTTGTCTTCCAACTAGTTCAAAAAATTCAAACACAACAACTTTTTCAGCTTAGATTTGGAAAATCTTCATCATTCAAAATAATGTAGCAGCTCGACACTATCGAAATACTAGTGCTCGATACATATTGTGTTACTCGACATCAACTAAGATTTTATGATGCTCGACACATGATACTTTGCTTGGTACCTAAAGATCACTCAGCATCTAAAGATCACTCGGCACACACTAGAATTTCTTGTTGCTTGACTCCAACTAAGAATTTTCTCAGCTTCATCTAGCTTTCTTGGCACCCACTAATGAACTTAGTTTTAAGCTTTGCAATCAACCTTGTTACAACTTATTCCTCCAATGTTTCTAAGTGTGACCAACCTCTATATCTTTGAGTATGTTATCAATATATCATTTAACCATTTTTTTAACTGATCCTTGCACTTCATTACAACATCATAACTCAACCTTTCCCTTAGGTGCTCTTGTTACATCTTGTTGATCAAATCCTCTTCATCAATCACCTAAGTTATAGTACTCTGATCTTATAAGAAAATATCATTCCTACAAGTAGCAAGTTTGACATCAATGAAAAAACAATGATTGAAAGCATTCCTTATCAACATTCTCCCTCTTTGATCTTCATTCTTCTTCTCACAATGATCTTTTCAATCAGATTTCCAATAATACCCCTAATGTTCATCACCATATTAATTTTCCTATAAAAGAGATCTGTGATCAAAATTTCCTTATCACTATAATTTATACTGATCCCTCTTATAGCTATACTACTTTTTCATCATAACACATAGCAATATACATCTCTTCATTATTGTTTGCTATCTCCTTCAATGCTTGAAACTGGAGAGCACCACGAGATCATAACAAGGAGCCTCTTCACTTCAAATAGTCCTACCAACCTACACAAGAATGAAAATGTAGCATAGTTCTTGAACTATAGTGATCCTAAACAAGCATGAAAATGCACCACATTTCTCAAACTACAGAAAGATATTTGTTCAATATTTGACTCATTCAATGTAGCTCCTTCGATGCATGAAATTGCACAATTTTTAGAGCTATAGTGGTATATGAGTAAAGTATAATAATGTTTGCATTGGAAAAACCTTTCAAGGGTTGACACAAGATACATATAATAGATTAACATATGAGTTTCAGAGAATACTTATAAAATGATTGTTACTATGAAAAAAACTAAAAAAATGTTGCAACAAACATCAACAGACTTAGTTGTAGACAATCTTGGTAGGAAGGAAACAATCATGAAGTTCTAAATGTCTGAGTGTGTTTTTATGTGGCTTTCCATATTTTTTACTTCCCCTTTTCAATTGTAGTCTCCTATGGTGGGGAGAGATTGTAAGTGCTACCTACTTATAAAACTTGAAGTATAAGATAGAGGTGATGGAATCAAGCCTTTTTCAATGGATGAAATTTAGTGGAATACATTTTAGTCTGATAAAGTTGCAAAAATAGAGTTGGTTTTAGCTATTCCACTACACAAACTTGATGTATTTATCATAGGGGAATTAGAGTGGGAAGGTACAAAATGTGGTTTTGTCCATGTGAGACATAACAATAACAACCATACAAGCTACAAGGAAGGAAAAGTGAAATTTAATTCTAGGTGATTAGAGATGCAATCAATAGTTTGTGTTTGTTGTGAAATTGTACCATAACCTTTATGATTTAAAATTTGATTAGCTATTCTATATGTGTAGCTATTGGTGTTCTTTTGGGCCAGATGATAATAAGACCAAATCACTGGCAAAGAAATGCCACTATCATTTTATTAAGAAAAGGGGTGTCGATGCCACTTCAATGTAAAGTTTATGTTTGGTAGAACTAGTGTCACTATTATTATCTACATTGATATGCTTTTTGTATATGATGAAGGTTTATATTGTCATGGGAAATATGATCTGAACAATGAGCCATGGGCTAATTTGGCCCAAAACCTACCTTCCAAATGTAAGGCTTACATAGAGGCCCTTTTGGAAATGGATGTGAGTGTGGATGTTGCAATGGATAGACATCTGAGTGATCCATAATTTGTGGCTATATTGATACTCTCCTAACTTAGAAAGATGTCATGAATTCTTGGAGGAGAGTTAAATGTGGTTGAACACAAAAGGATATCAATAATATAATTAGTATTATTAAATGAAGGGAAGAGGACTAAACTAAATTATGTTATTGGTAGAAGCCACTAATAGATAGTAGACCTATCATCATGAGTTTCCAAACCCTATGGATGCTTGATATGATGGTTAGACACTCTCATAATTTTGTAGTATCCATGGATTCCACTTTTGGAACAAAAAAATATGGGGTGAGACATGTACAATTACTTTTTACCATTAACATTGTGTTCTTATTCTTAATTGGCAATAACATGTCGTAAGTCATTTTTAAACTTTTAGTCAATTGTAGTACTAGCTATATTCTCTTGTCATCTTTGAGGAACATGAGTTGGGGGTTCTAATTATATGGGTTGTCTCATCTCACAACAAGATTGAGGACATTGAATGTTGACTCTCTGTCATCTATAGATGAGGAAAGGAGGCTAGAAATGACTAGATAGTTAATGCCTTCTTAACTGATGATACAAGTACCAAAATATAAGCAATTGAGTAAGGGATGAAAAAATATATATCTCTAACTACATGTTTAAATTTTTTTAACATTTATATATTCTAAGTTTTTTACTAGGAAAGGAAATGAATTTCATCTTCGTGTCCACTAGGGCCACTTTCAACTATCATGTCATTCTATGTATTTGGCACATTTGTCAAACATGGTTGAAGAACATGCTAAAGTATGCATCAAAAGATAGAGCAAAGTCAATGATTGAAGGACTTAGGATGATTGTGAATACAATGATTGAGAACAAGGATACCACTTATAGGTTATTAGATATTTTTTCATTGATTTCTCTTATCAATAAGATTTCTTAGTATACTTCTAGAGTACATGTTGCGAAGGGGATGGATGTATATGTAAGACATTCCACTCTCTTATTTTGAAATGTTATTACATTAAAATTTATCTTCTCTTCACTACACTGAATTTGTATGGAATCATGTCCCCTATTACACATATAGAAAGATGGGCCAAATTGTCCAGAATCTTCCCACATGCAAACTAGGACACAAACACCGCCATCAAATATTATCGTTGCATGTTGAAGATACAATACCTTCATGACTATCAAAATAAATGTATGTATTGAATGTACCATCTATAATTTACCCCAATTTATCGGATGGAAAAATTCTACAGGGAAAAGAAGAAGTTACAAAAATTTGGTTTCATCAAGAACTACAAGACACAAAGTTTGCAGAAAGGTATAGATAAGTCATAGGAAATTCCTGATGATGATTGCATTGCTGATGAAACTAGACTAAGATACTATTTTGTGAAGAGATAGAATATAAGAAATTATTATGTTATCAGACCCTTCAATGATTAGTTGTATATGTGTGATTATCCTTGGGCCTTGTAGGGTAACACATGCAAGCATGCATTGAAGGTTTTAGCTTTACGCCTATAATTATTGGCAAGTATACGTGTTCTTTATAATTTACTCTTTTGTGTAATTTAGCTTGCACTAAAAATTCATGCATTGATCACATGCCTCTAACATAACTATTGCAATGCAGGAAATTTAAGCACACATGATTATTCCAAAAACTTACAGACATACACCCCACTATCACAATTGGTTATGGAAAAAAGTCCCCTTGGAACGAAACACAAACTTGTTCAGAGAGTTGACTACTAGAAAGAATCCATGGCATTGGTAAATGATGCCACACATATAATACGAGAGTTTGGTAAACAATCAAAAACATTCCATGAATGTGTGAGTCAATTTTGAAATGATCTTGGAATGTCTAGTGTTCTTCCATTTAGTTTTACTCTAAACATCGATCCATCTTCTACTAGCATAGTACAGATGCATCTGTGGTTCAGTCCAACCTCGCTACAAGTCCCTTGAAAGTAAAAAGGGAAACATGCCTCTCAACATTGCAATATGAATCATGATTATTCTTCATATTCATTCATGTTTTGCACTGAGGGACACAAGAGGGGGAGGACTAAGAAGGACTCATTGCATGCACTTGAAGTCAATAGTCATCTTGTGCCTACTTCACTAAATATTGGTGAGAACGCATTGGCATTTCATTGTGGGAAATACAAACTACATCTATTCAAGCTTCATAACATCTCATGTTTTCTTTTTATTGTCAATGTAAACTTTCTCATGAATTAATGTATATAATTGGCAACTAGGTCCGACATCTACATCTACAAATTGTCAATGTTAATTGTCATTTTATGATGCAAGTGGCAAAGATGTTATAGAGTGAGGTTGGTGTGACAAAGACATTACAGAGGGAGGTTGGTGTGGTGAAGACATTATAGAGGAAGGTTGGTGCGAAATGGACATGGTTATCCTCCCTACAAACTATAGAGTTGACCAATATCCAAAAAGTCTAACATATCATGAATTTTTTTGAAAAATGTAGAATGATCATTAATTAATGTAAGATTTTTTTTTGTCTAATGGTATAAAATTCAAGAATTGAAGATTACAACATAGATATGAAACTTGAATAATTTTAAGAAATATGAATATTGATTAAGAAATAGTTTCAATAATTTTAAGATTTTACAAGTATTAATAACTACTAGTCATTTTTTAACTCATTAAAAAAACTTATACTCATCTTAATTTTCACATTTCAAAGCAACAAACAATTGATTTACTATTAAAATAAAACATATATAAGGATTATGGTTTAATATTAAATTAATCTACATATTTATTTAATTCTATATAATTTAATTTAAGTATATAATGCTTGATTTACTTCTCTAAAGTTAGATTCAATTATTTGAACATTGATTTAACTTGTCTTCATAAATCAAAACTAGCACTGGCACCACTAAAAGGTACAAGGAGAAGCCGATAGGTAAATAGAAGAAAGGCTTAAACTAATTTCATAATAAGTATACAAAAATATATGTATGTACACATCTATCATTATATATTATAATTTAGTACATTTTTTTAATAATGGATTTCATATATTTTGGCTTCTTTGAATCATTATCATCTACTTTGGATCAATTAGATCTAGTCACCTTGAATTATATTATTTTTTAGTTGAAGTCAAATGAATGATTGAACAAAGATGCATGAAGATGCATGTACATGAACCTTGTAGAAGAAGAGAAGCATTGACTAATAGTTCATATCAACTATTACTACTAAATAAGATCATTTTTAAAATTGTTAGGAAGAACAATGAAACAAAATAATGAAATGCTTATTATCATAGTGTTGAGCATTGAATAGATGCCCATAGATGAAATTAAATCTTAGGATTGGTCTTTCACATGCAAAATTATGTTCATGTTTACCTTGCAATAACCATAGCTTGTTAATGCTATCTTCTATCATGGAAAACAATATAATTAAGAGGTTTTTTCATACCTTGCAACAAGCTTGTATTTTTAGGGAAAATGGATAAACTAACCAAATTTCCAATGATATTGATGATAGTGAATCAAATGGATTACCTGACATTGTAGATCTAGAGGAAAACCAATAGAAAAACTAATGATCAAACATATTTCTTTTCTTTCTTGTTATTTTTATTTTATTAAGTTTTATTCAAGTTGTAATAATTTTGTAAAGAAAAAAATCAAAATGGAGAGTCAATTATGTTTTATATAGGTCCATTAGGATTTGATTCATATTAGGGAAAACAAATTCTGTATAGAACAATGAGTGCAATTGAATCTGACCATTCTACTAAGCACAATTAATTGCTAGATACTTAGAGTTGATTAATTTAATTTTGAAGTCCAAAACATAGATGCACCATTTAACTATAATGCACAACTGATCAATTCTTTCATTACAATAAAAAATTTATGAAGTTTAATAATGGTCACCTCTATTTGAAGGATGCAATAAAATGCAGATTGTGAAATATAAAATGTAGCTAAAGTAATAAAAAACCACTATATTTTTTTCTAATTTAAAACTCTATAATTTCCTTAATAGGATAATGGCTTCAAGAGTATGATATAATTATGCTTTGTACTCTTTTTTGTGGGCAACATGAATCCTCCTTTAACTAATATTAGTGTAAACTCATTTAATGATCCATCTTTATCATTACATGTGATTTCTTATAATATATGAAAATATTTCTTGTTAGATGTGATTTCTTATAATATATGTGATTTCTTCTCTCAATCAAATAACTCACTCAATACTATTTTAACATGAATAACGTCTTTTCACTTTTGTGCAATAGAGCATAATTTGGAAATAAGTGGTTGTTTATAACCAAGGATTTTGAATGAGGAAGGAAGGTGTGAAATGGAAACCACAACAAAAGAAGTAGATAAAATTGAATTTTGATGTATCCCTATTTCAATAGGATAGGCTAATCTCTATTGAAAATGCACTAAAGACAAAACACAGTCAAACTTTTTCATTTTTCTAGAATCATGAAATAGTGTAGTGATTTTTTTCCAAAGTTTCTGTTGTTTTCAACAAACTATGCATGAAAATATGGATGAAACGTTTATATGTTTTGGATATTATGACTCTTTAAAAAAATCAAAATATGCATTAAAGTATAATGCAATTTCGATAATACCCTAACCTAACTACCTGGTAACAATATCTAATTATGGATGAAACTGTAATACATTTATGATAAAACTAAAGGTGCCAAAAAATATTCAAAAGATATCATATAAATGTATTATATTACATAATAAAAGTATGGATGAAACTATTTTGTGTTTTTGATATCTCCTTTTTGATAACCGAAAACATGATATCCCCATGAATTATAGTGATACAATATCTCTATTTTTCATATTTAGTTCTTATCTCTAACATGTTTTAAGTTGCAATCTTGCAAAGTTTTCTTTCTCACTTCATCACTCCAATATGATCATTAACCATTTTGGAGGATGTGAAGGTGTGAAATAGTCAAGCTAATGGTCATTGTAGCATCATAGGTGTTAATGGTGTCCTTCATTTAGGGGTTGCAAAGGCGCAATTCATTAAAAATTGCATGATCGCAAAATGGTTTTGGCTTAAAGGGTTTTAAGTTGTGAAGAAGCGAGAGATTATGACTAGTAATTTCATTCTTCATTATAGAAAGAAAACATTGATATTGATGTAGTGCCTGCCCCTAGTTCGCATTTTGTTATCATTGCTGAACTCTTTTAGGGCTAGTTTTATGTTGATGGTTAGCAGCATTGTTATGAGATTATTAGATATTCTACTATGGATTCAGTTTATTATGTGATGAGATTACATAGTTTTTGCATTTCATGTATGTATGATGGTTATTTTTAGTGTACGCAATTGTTGATGATGATTATTACATTGCTTTCAGTTATTAATGATACTTAGTAAGATGATTTATTATCATATGTGTTTTCTTATGGATACTTACCCCATACTTGCATGTGTATGGTGTGCGTATTTTCTTTGCGTGTTTGCTTTTGTATGGCATGTCTGATGTGGTTAAGGAAGGGAGTCGTAGTCACTTGCTAGTCGGGATCTACACGATGCACCACTTCCTGCCATTGCCTGTTTAGTTTAGTATATATTGTGCTTGTACATGCATGGTTTTTATGCAGGTTGCAGGTACAAGGTATCGACTTCCCTGAATTGTCAGGATGAGCATACCCTATCATATTATCTCAATGATAAGAGAGGGGAGATAAATTCTCAAGTCCAAATCCCAACCCTTTTAAGCCATTTGTTCTAATTAGAAAATTAGGACAAGTATCTGAGTTGAGTACCCTCCGAATACGTTGGATAACGTAATTCATGATATTAACCCTTGGTTTGATTTTGTATGTATTTTTGTTATGATGGGTTTTCATATTTTTACCTTGTGAGTCTTTGGTGTATTTTCTATTAATTAAGCCTAATTAAAAGATTTAATTAATGGTTTAATTAAATGAAAAATTAATATGGTATTTTAATATTTATTTTATTTAATTAATTGAGAAATTAATTAAATAAAACAATTAAATTTGAAAATAAAAAGTTAAAAGTTTAAATTTGGAATGTGACAATATTTATTTTAATAATAATATATTTGGAGTTCATTTTTAAATAAATGACTAAATAATAATATTATTAAAGCTAATAAATATTTTAGCAATTAAGTTTTGGAAAATGAAAATTTAAAAGTGGAAAATATATTTAAAATTATTAAAAGATTCTAGATTTCATGTGCTTAAAATATAAATATATTAAGATTGAAAAGTGGAATTATTAAAGTTAGTGCATGACATTTAATAAATAAATAAATAAAATTGAAAAGAGTAAATTAAATAATATATTAATTAATGTGCATTATTTTATTATTTGCTCACATAGGAGTTGGCAAATTCTCGAGAGTTGTCATGTAGACAACACTGGAGTTTGCACTCTAAGAATGCACTAGTTGTCTATACTTAGAAGTTAGCATTTTATTTGAGCACATGGTGTCTACAACCTTAAGACTTATCTAGAAGGTTGGAGAAGACTCATGCTTGGTTGTCATGCTTATCTTCTAGTTGTTTCTAAAGACACTCTATATGCATCTTAGAGGCTTTTAAATAGAGGCTCTCCTAGTGTGTTTGGACAAGCTGAAGTAGAAGCTGATTGGAAGCTACAAACTACAAGCCTTTATGGAAGCTTCAAGCTTACATGCATTGGAGAAGCTCATATGCTCATATGTCTCTACATGTTTCTATGTTTCTTCTAGCATTTCTAGTCATTTGGAGGATTCGATTGGCTTGGATCTTGGAAGGATTGTGAATGATGGAGAAGGAAAGGATTTTCTATGAACTTCTAAGGCATGGAAAAATTAGCATCAGTGTTCAGGTGCACTCGTGATAATCGCATATTCTCTTTGCACTATTTCTCTTCCTGTCTTTATCATGTCTATGTGTCTGAACACTCTTGTGATTGAATCTATAATTGAAATTGGTATCTAGATATGTTATTGGTTGAGAAGAAAATAATAGAAAAACCCTAGTTTTAATCTAGGAAGGAAACTAGACCTAAATTGGGTTTGGGTTTGAATCAAAATCAAATTGATAAATAAATTTGGAAAAATGGTTTCTAAAACTATAGCCAAACCTATCAGAAGAATTGGATAAATTTAGAGAAACAAATATTCTTAGTTTTGGAAGTCTTTTAAAATTGTGTATATGTTCTATACATGATTATTTACCTTTTTCGAATTTGCGATATATTTACGCATTTGTATATATTAATGTTGTAACACAAACTCTGCGTATATATATATATATATATATATATATATATATACATACATATATATATACATACATACATACATATATATATATGTATGTATGTATATATATATGTATGTATGTATGTATATATATATGTATGTATATATATATATATATGTATGTATATATATATATATGTATGTATATATATATATATATGTATGTATATATATATATATATATATATATATACATACATATATATATACATAGATGTATATATATATGTACGTATGTATGTATATATATATATATGTATGTATATATATATGTATGTATATATATATATGTATGTAGATATATATGTATGTATATATATATGTATATATATATATATATATATATATATATATATATATATATATATATATATATATATATATATATATATATGTTATGAGGTTTGGATTTCGGTTGAGTTTAACAATAGTTTCGTAGAAAGATATTATTTAAAGGTTTATGTATGTAATTTGATTTTGGAGTTATTAAATATTAATAGAATTTTATTTAAGTGATTAATCAAGGCAATAGAATGAGCTATTATCTATTATTTTGAGGTTCTCAATCGACTTATTGAAAAGATAAATGATAAATGATTAATAATAATTTGTAAATTATTATTAAATTAAAAAGAGATATTGAATTGCTAGAGAATGGAGGATTTCTTTTTAATAGATATTAAATAACATTTAATTTGGAGATGGTAATTTTATAGTACGAGATGATTTTTAAATTAAGTGACTCAAATTTTATTGATATTGGACAATGGGTCATTACTACATTATAATATCGTTATAACATTGTTATGTTAATGTTAATACGTTCGAATTATTAGATATCTTATTGTTATACCTTAATCATACTAAGAGTTAGTTAAATATTAACTAATGAGGTTTATGTAAAGATTCTCTAGATCGACTATTTATAGTTGTGATTAGTTTATTTATTAATGTTTGTGGGGACTAACAAACTATTAATAAATAATAAATAGTTTAAATAGATATCAAATAATTCGATTAGGTGTAATCTAGTGGGGATTATTTAATGATTAAAGTTTTGAAGTATAATTGATTTTAATCAATTAATGAGTTGTCAATATAATTATATGCGATAGAGTTTTAACTTGAAATAATTATCATGACGAATGTAGTCATTATGGATAAGATTTCCAAAATAACTTGTTAATATTATTATTATTAAAATACTAATATCTGTGTATTGGATTGAAGTTGACTTTGACGTACAAACTATTGTTAGTCAACTAATACTCTTTGGGATGATAGTTTGGTTGTGAAATTATTAATTGAATCAATTAATCAGAGTTAATTGGATTTAATTAATAATTAAGTTATGTAATAGAGATTTGTTTGATATAATTTTAACGAGATTGTAGATTATTTATATTGAAGTTATCTTTTGACTTGAATTATGACTTTAGATGTTATATGATTGTCAATGATGATAACGATTGAATTAAAAGGCTTAAATTTTAATAATATTTAATTAAGTCTTAATTAAGAATTATTAGAATGATAATAGGTCATGGATGGTGTGCCTATGTTAATTGATCGATTTAATTGATCATTCTAATTAAGTTATGATATCTTATTTGAAGATTGATAATTGGCTCTCTTATAATTTAACGATCAATGATCCTTGATTTATGTGAAAAGATGAAGTAACGATAAGAAGAGTTGATCAATTTGATTATGGATCTTAGTTAAATAAAGAGACCAATTTAATTAAGGGAATTGATGATCAATTTAATGAGTAAATGTTTATCCTTAAGTTATTCTTGGAATGTAATTCTTAATAATGGAAGGATAATGCTATCGGGGAATCAAATGGGTTGATTTGTAGGTCAAATGATGAAAACTTAGACACTTGAAGTATACTTGCAAACAGGAAACTGGAAACCCCTACATATTATTCAACTATGTGAATTTAGTAAACCAAAACATGTGTCTGCATCGTGTATTCTATATGCTTCTTGTTTTGGGTTTTGGGTTGACTAGTGTTGACCAGTCTTAGGTTGTTACCAGAGGCTCGGGAGTTATGAGATGTGATGGCATGTTGATCTTTTTGGTCTCAATCTTTATAAGCCCAACCATGGTATGTTATTGTATGCTCTATGATATGATTGTTATTGTTCATCAGTCTTCATGTGTGAAGATGAGATGTATGTGTATGAGATACTTGAGCTAATCATTTTTGAGTCATCGATCAGTTATCCTTGGTTTATTTTCTAGTCGCCATGATGGGATTGAAATGTGGATTTATTCTTGATGATGTCATGTTGTGACATGTTTTGACTCAACCATTTTGGAGTCTTCGATTAGTATGATTTTGAGATATTCTTGGTTGCTTGTTGAGAACCAATGGATGTGATGATTTATTTTGGTTATTGAGAACCAATGGATACTTATGATTATCGGTGATACTTCAGTTGCCAATAGAGAACTGTTGTGGTCATGATTTTCTATGGATGCTTTTCCAGATGCTCATGGAGATTTTGATGATTCTTTTTATGGATTATCTTTTGGATTTTCTTTAGAGTCGCTTGTACAGGACTGTGGTGATTATGATTCCATGAGCATTAGGGTAGGTAATCTACTTGTAGTGTCGGGAAGTGGCTTGCAATGGGGGTCGGGGACCTAAGTGGCTGCCAGGGTAACTCATTGTAAGTTTGGTTAATAAGTGATAACATTTACACACTAAATGGGGATTAAATGAACCTAAAAAGATAAGAATTATGATTTTTTCGCCCATGCCTTGAGCGCTTGTACAGGCTAGGATGGGAGTAGTGAGACACATGGTTGCGTCCTTGCATTCCATAGTATGCCTTGTTAGTATGAGAGGATACTAGTGGTCGCATGAGATTTGTATGGACCCGTAGAGTTTAGCTAACTGCCAGGGTAACTTGTACGAGATAAATGCGATGACGCTTTCTCGCTTGCAAAGTAGGTTTCCTACATGTCATTAAGTGCCTCTGGGAATTAGATGTCAATTTTGTGTGATGGAACCCTTGAGTTAGTGTACTTTTAGGATTCCTGGACTTATAGAGATTTATGCTATGTGGTTTTGATAGCCTATTTGGGACTTGAGATTATCTCCTCAGCACGGTGGGAGTGGACCACTTAGGTTCCACGCGGTCGGGTGGTAGTGTATTTTCCACTCTTATCATTTCAGATCCATCGAGACACCGTGGCTGGAGTATTCTTGGTTGGTGTTTATCTTCATTATCTTCTTGGATCATTGTGGTAGATGATATACCTTATGATGGATGTATTTACTGGTATGTTCTTTCATTGATGATTAGCATATGTTAGATGATGTTATCTTATGCTTTACTTTGCATGTTAGTAGGATGTTTTTAGGAGTGACATTCCTACTGTGTTAATAGCCGATGATCTCTTTGGTGCTTTGGAATGTTATGCACGGAGGGATGGCTAGGATCCACGATGGTCTAATGATGCTATTTATGGTTGGGAGGAACCGTGCACTTAGTTATTTATGTTTGTATATGATTATCTTTTAAGATGGATGTTTATATCTTTTGTGATGTTGTATCATGTATGAAATGTGGTTTCATTTGTGTTGTTGCATCATGGATTAATATTGGATGATGATGTACTTTATTTACATGGATGTTTATTATTTTAAGCTTTTCATACCTTGTAACATGTATAGTGGATGATTGAGCAATCTAAAATGTACACTTGTATATGTTTTAAGAACATTGGATGTATCCTTGTTATTTCATTGTTAAGGATGTAATGTTAGATGAATAAGTTATGATTAGAAGTAATTCAACATTAAGGGATCTTTAAAGAATGTAACTTGTTATGTATGTTATGTTTACTTTTATTCGAATTGTTACTATTGCTTCCGCAAGTGTTGTGTATGGTTTTACTTTCATGTTTAAAAAAAAAAAAATTGTTTGGCAAACTTAGTGAAATTCTTTGGATCCCTTGGCGGGGCATTGCAATTGATTTGTATGTGTGTTATGCAATAGCATGACCATATGAATTTTTATCTAAATTAATGATTAGTGCCTTATCCAATTATACAGAGTCAAAACAATAACCCTAGATCTATTTAACTGACTTATAATTAAATTTATCAGTAGTTAACCCTAAATTTCATTCTTATGATATCCCTTCCATATACCTAGAAACCCTATCAATTCATAAAAGCATTTACTTAACTCTTTGAATTAAAAGAAATCAATGAAAATATATATAACTCCATCTCAAGATAAAATCCCTTGAAAGGTGGATCTTCCTTCCTCATCTCTTAATCAAAAGATACTACATCCCAAAAATTTATCATTCATTCCCTACATACATTCTCATCCAATCTATCAACAATGATATCTTGCTCCCATAGGCATTTTTTTGGAGGTAGGGTATAATTGCCCATGCTTGTTGATTTTTAAAAAAATTCTAGGCTAATCTAAAACCTAATACCAGGATGCAAAAGATAATATTGAGTCTATCTAAGGGTTAGTTTCTTCGTATATTCAACTAAATTTCTTTAGATTTAGACCAGCTTCAATAGAATCACTAAGAACTCTCTACTCTTTAGGCTCTACAAGGCCAAGGTAGGTGCACCTTAGTGATGTAAATGTGGAGCTATTTTATGATTCTCTCTTCAAAAATGTTCACTAATATTTCTCTTTCATATCTATCCCCTATAATAGATAATGGTCAACAATTCTTCTTGGATTTGTAAATATTCCTTGATTATAGTAGCTAACTATAATTTAGAGGGAAACTTATTACAAATAAGTGAAGATCGGGAAAATGATTCTTCATTATAGAAAAGTAAATTTGATTTCATTAAAAATTTTCTTTGTGCAACCACATGAAATTTTTTATATACATCTTGAATTGATGATTGGTGCCTTATCCATTGCTACATAGAGCCTAATCAGAAAAAACTTGACCTATTTAATTTCCTTACAATTAAATCATCAACTACAAACCCTAAATCCCATTCTTATGATATCCCTCTCTTATTACTAGAAACCCTACCAATATATTGAAGCATTTACTTAATTCCTTGAATTAAAATCAATAGTAAATTGATATACAACCTATCCTAGTTGCATTAAATTGCATGAACCTTGCTCATTCAATCCCAAAATAACCATCATATGAAAATGGAGATAAAATTTAGAGACACGGATATTGAAAAATTTTCCTTTGTATTTATCTTCCTTGAAAATAATACATTCGAGTATAAACTCAAGACTAACTCAAGATATGACTAAATTATCATTCCATATTCACTTGTATTGTCAAATTTGCATAATTTGAATACAACACATAATAGACACAAAGACTAACTAGATTAACTAGAAAAAAAAATAGCATGAACACTAAAAGTTGTAAGGAATTTGGACCCTCACTCCACATCTTGGAAATCATTTTATAGGAAGGATTGTAACAAACTTTATATGGGAGGAAACATGTCAAAAAACTATTGGGAAAAAAAAAAAGATATTTCATGTCCAGTTACATTACAAATGTTCTTTGTACTTGATCAAAATTATAGAATGCAGTCAAAAAATTGGCAGGTGGTACTTTCAGTAGATGTCTTTAACATAATTTTGTTTTTCTTCAAGCTCCTATCACTTTCATTTCCTTTTCATTTGCCTCTAAGTGCACCCTAACTACATGCTTCCACTGCCTAATCACCTTTCCTAGATGGTAGGGCATTTATATCTACAATTACTTCCCAAATGGCAATATTTATATCTATATTAGGCCAACTAGCATCTCTAACTACACCTAACTCTTTGAGGCATTTGTTCCATTTGGCATCTACTATTTACATAACCTCTTTAGTAACTTATGACATTTATGACTCTAATTTGTAGAGCATGTCAATCAAATCATACACCACTACTACACTTGACTCATCATTGTAGTATGCTAGGAATCTGAGATGGTTTAGAATACTATCAAAAGATGCTGATGATTCCACCCAGTCCTTAACTCTTACATCACTTTCCAAAGCTATGGGTACAAAATTGGGTGTTGCTATGGAAATTTCTTTCATTTTATTTTGGATCAATTGCAATTTCCACCAAAGAAACCATTCTAATTTCTTACTTTATTGATCATCTTTCTAGTGTTTATAATAGCTACCTTGGGTAGATCTTTCTTCTATACCAACAATAGTACAAGACTATCAAAAAATGGAGTATAAGAACCCCATGTGGTAAAAAGAGGAGATAATAAGGTAACTACCTCTGAACATCTGTTCTCTACTCCCTACAACATAAGATAGTTGTTGTGCACATTCTAGGATACTAGCTTTAGAGAATTTATTTTATGAATCGACAAGTTCTTGATAATACTGATTTCAAACTCCTTTCTTGATTCTAGATCCTCTTCATGTACTTCTATTTCCTAGCCTAATGTATCCCTTGTTTTAGGTACATGGCCCTCTATTTTCACACCTTTGTCCTAGATTTATGTAGCTAATTTGATAGTATTTTTCAGTACTACTATTTCATTTTCCAACTTGAGGGTTTTCTTCTCTATGAAAAAAGTCTTCTTCATTTCTTCCTCATATTGCCTCCTAGTTTTAATAAACATTCCATATGCTCCTTCCAACTATGCTTGAAGAACACCCATCTTATTCTTACCCAATAGAGCCAATAACGTGTGCATTCCATAAATTTGGCTGCTAGAGGTGGAGTGCACATCCCAAAATATTGCATTCCCCCTTAGGAATTATTTGATTTCCATAAGGGTGGGCTTTTGATCCTCTAGAGCTAAACACCATATTTCCATTGTTTGAGAATCAATGTTATAACTTGACCCTCTTAGTTCTCCAAGATGATTTTCATCTTCAAATGAGATGGACTTGTCTTATCTTCTCATTTGGTCTAGCAAAAAAGATGAATTGATTTCCTATTCTAGGAAAATAATCATGCCACTTCTCCTCACTAGGTCTCTTACCTCTTCTACAGAGAGGGTTTTACTAGCAAGATCATATTCTTGCAGTTTCTATACTAACCTAGCAACTGCCTCATTAGAATCACCTAGCTTTATTTGTAGAGATAACTCATTTTGTTTGAATTTGAACAAGAAGCTTTTAAATTATTCAATCTTGATGAATTTATGATCACCTCATAAACTCATTTGCTTCTATAATTCGGTCATCTATCATCTGAGCCTATAGTTGTAGCTTCTTAGCCCTTTTCTCATCCTCAGAGGCCTAAGCTTCAAGATATCTCCTTCTAACATCATTAAAATATTGGCTACCCCTAGGCAAGATTTACAAGGCCTTTTCTTGAGTCTTTTGTGGAATCTCTACCATCTTTTGTGTTATGATTAACCTTAGGTAAAAATAAGAGTTACATTCAAATATAACTAGTATAAAAAAATAATAGGTCACATAGAAGAGAATACAAGATATCAAGATTTAACATGGTTCACCCAATGCTTGGGCTACATCCACCAACAACAACTCTAGTATTGTTATTATCCATTAATTACAATCTACAATCTCTTACAGCTCAATATTACCACAAGAAGCTACAATATCACCATTATATTATGAAATCCCTAACCCTAGGCCTTTTTACACAATCTTTATTTTCTTACAAAATTAGGTGCTACCCCTTGACTCCATCTTAGGGGCATTGCCCCAAAACTCATATAGAAATAATATGGGGAGAAAACCACACTGAATAAACCTCTGAGTCTGATTAGTCCACATCACAATAATCTCCCACTTGGAGAATCACCATACTTCATAATAATAACCTCCCACTTGGAGACTGATCATAGCACTACTAAACTTGTAGCTCCCATTGGAATATCAAACCATCTTAGACTCTATTTTTTTTTTATTATGTTTAGTCTAGAAGACAAACAAAGGATGAAGAGTTCAGGTTTTCCCTTGTTACTACCTTGTTAACATATCTGTTAGATTATCATCTATATGTATCTTCTCTAGCTTTAATCATCCATCATCCAAAATTGACTAAATGAAATGGTACCACAACTGTATTTGATTTTTCTTTGAATGCAGAGTTGAATTCTTTGCAAGATGAATGGCACACTGGCTATCTGTGAAAAAATAATTATCCCTCTATGGGTGTCCCAATTCTTTGATGAAGAACTAAAACCATATCATCTTCTTGGCTACCTCTATAGTGGATAAAGAATTAACCTTCTACAACCTAGAAATGCAGCTCACTATTGCTCCACCAAAAGTAAATACATAACATGTAGTACTTCATCTAGTATCAATATACCCTGCCAAATTTGAGTCAACATGGCCTTGTAAATTAGTAGTATGTTGGATACAATTGTTCAATTGTGTGTTGTCTTTAATGTTATACAAATGTCATATTAGTTATCAATTAGAGTCCATCGAGCTCAGTTGGTTAGCAAGCCAAAAGATAGAGTCTACCAAGCTCAGAAGGTTAGCAAAGAAGATTTATAGCATCTACCAAGCATTCTTAGACTTTACCTTGTGTAGATAGTTGTTACCAAGCTTTTGAGGTTAGTAAAAGAAATTCAGTGTCTACCGAGCTTACTCAGTCATCAAAGGAAAATATGGAAGAGAACAGTTCTTATTGAGTTTACTTGGTAGCCAAAGGATTTTGCAAAATTTGTAGTATTAACCAAGTTTATATGGTTAGCTCAAGAAATTATTTCTAGAGCAGTGTTTAGTGAGTAGGGTCAACCAATAAAGAATTTTATTATTTTAGGAAATAAATTTTATTCGTTTAATGTAATATTTGTAGCCGATTGATGTATGGTTTATTGGTAAATGTAATTTGTAATTGAGCCAACTTGACAAGTTGTAATGTATAAATAAAAAGGTCAAGTTGTGGATTCTAATTGTAAGTAATGAGTATGCAATGAGCTGATTGTGTGAAGAGGTAGTGTAAGAAAATTTTGAAAAAGGATTAGATATCCTTGAGGAGAAACAGAGTTGTGTTTGATCAGCAAGGATCTATTGAAGCAAAGCAGAGATCTGTATCAGCAAAGTTTAGTTGCATCTCATTCAGGTCACTTATTGTTACTTTCTCACCATTGTAACACTATTTCCTAAATCTCTCAATAGAGTTGGTTTAATAGCTATTTTGTAAATCCTCTAACAAGGTGAACAGTTTAGCTGAATTATTCTAAAGACCTCTAGCAAGGCCACTCCTAGTAGGGTGATTAAATCCTCTAATAGGGTTACACCTAACAGTCTATTTTGTAACCTTTAACAGGGTTGGCTCCTAATAGGGCTCACTTTAGAAGAGTGAAAATTGGTAGCTAGTTACTTGGTGGTTTTTCCCATATTGGGTTTCCACATTAAATTTGGTGTCTCTTATGTTCATGTTATTTACTTTTTCATGCATGTTAATAATTATGAATGCTTAATCTACCAAGTTACAACATTTTGTGAATGTTTACCGAGTAACAATAGTAAGTAACTTGTTTGACATCTAAGGGATCTATGGATTTTCTTTTGTAGTAACTGATACCCCCCCCTCTTAGTTACTCCATCTATAATTCCAATTATTGGTATCAAAGCTGTTGGTGCTTGTAGGAAAAGGATTTCAAAGATCTAAGCTAAAGTTTAGGATGTCTTACAAGAGGGAAATTCCAAGACTTAATAGGGACAACTTCTCATCATGGCAAGGATTGATGAGACTTCATCTGGCTTCAATTGGAGATACAGGACTAAAATATTTGAATGAAGCATATGTAGAACTTGTTGGCACATTATCTATCAATGATATTGCTAAAAAGAAGACTCACAACAACATGATGATAGATATTGCATCTACCCTAATTTATGAAGAATTTGATGATATCAAGGATTGCAAAACTACCTTTGCAATGTGGAACAAGCTAAAGTAAATCTATGGAGGAGATGATAATGTGAGAAGAGCCAAAGTTGAAAGTTTAAGAGGTCAATTTGATCAGATGAGGATGAGAGAGGATGAAAACATAGCAAAATATGTTGAAAGAGTTAAAGTAAGTTTCAGTGCAATCAAAGCATTTGGAGGAGATATCAAGGAGGAAATAGTTATAAGTAAATTTCTTAGAACACTACTTCCCATTTATGCAATCAAAATTTCTGCAATTCAAGAACAAAGATGTGAAGAAAATCATAATATAAATTTAGAGGCCATAGTTGGAAGATTGATTGCATTTGAGCTAGATAACTATGATAATTATGTTCCAGCTACCAAGAACATTGAATCAACATTTGAAGCCAAGCTTTCACTCAAGGAGAAAGACAAGAAGATAAAGGATCCTCAGTTAGATAGTGAAGAAGAATCATAACAGAGTTCTAATAGTGATCTTGAGGTGGTTGAAGCTCTGATAGCAAGGAAATATTCAAGAGCCAAAGGGAACTACAAAGGTAAGGTTCCTCTAATCTATTTTTTCTTGTGAAGAAATTGGACATATTGCTACTAGGTGCCCAAATAAGAAAAACAAGGATGAGAAGAAAGGTCTCAAGTGCAAAGGTAAGAAATACTTCAAATCATTCAAGGAAAAAGTTAATAAAACTTGTTTCATGGATAAGGATTCTAATGATTTTGATGAAGAAGAAGATGAAATTGTTTACATTGCTGTAAAGGATGAATCTGATAATGATGAGAAAATGGCACTCATTTCTCATGTGAGAAAAAATGATACATGGATTATAGATAGTGGTTGTTCTCATCACATGATTGGTGATAAAACTAAGTTTGAACATTTTGAAGACTATGATGGTGGCAGTGTGAGGTTTGGTAATAATGAACCTTGTTGCATAAAAGAAAAAGGAGGAATCTTGCTAACCAAAGAAATTGTATGTGATAATGCATATTGGGTAGAAGGACTAAAACACAATTTATTGAGTGTGGCACAACTACTCAATAATAGATTCAAAGTGGAATTCATGCATGGAAAAGCAAGACTACTAGATGGCAAAGGAAAGCTGATTAGATTAGGCACTTAAACAAAAGGTAACTTGTTTTATCTTGAACTTGGTGAATGTTCATGTTTTATTGCTCAAGTTGAAGAAAGTTGGTTATGACATAGGAGGTTGTGTCATGTGGACTTTGATAACTTAGTGAAAATAAGTAAATTTAGGAAAGTAAGAGCCCTTCCTAACATAAAGAAACCTGAGGTTGGTCTATGCAAGAATTGTTAAATTGGCAAGATGGGAAAGACTAGCTTTAAAAGTAAGAACTATAAGTCTAAAAAAGTTTTAGAAATTATGCATACTGATTTGTGTGGACCTATTGAAATTGAAAGTTATATTGGTGAAAAGTTCTCCATTCTTTTTGTTGATGATTACTCAAGAATGATGACTATCATGTACCTAAGAGAGAAATCATAAGCATTCGAGAAGTTCAAATGGTATTTGGCCAAAGTAGAGAAGGAAACAAGAAAAAAACTAAAATGCTTGAGGTCAGACATAGGTGGTGAATTCATTTCACATGAGCTCAATAAATTTTGCATTGAAAGGTGAATCAAAAGGCAGGTTTCAACACTCAGAACTCCTAAACAAGATGGAATAGCTGAAAGAAGGAACAGATATATCATGGACTATACAAGAACCTTAATAATTGAAAATAGCATTGCTATCAAATACTGGAAGGAAGCTATCAGCACTACAGTTCATACCTTGAATCGAGTATAGCTGAAGAAGGACTCATTCAAAACCTCCTATGAGTTATGGTATGGCTACAAACCCAATGTAAGTTACCTAAAAGTATTTAGAAGAAAATGTTACATTTTGAAATAATCTAGAAAAGGTAAATTTGATGTGAAGGGTGATGAAGGAATATTTTTGGGATATTCTTACAAAAGTAAAGCATATAGATGTTTGAATCTGTCTACTCAAAAAGTCATAGAAAGTGCACATGTGAAAGTTGATGAGTTTGTAGAAAGAACTAAAGAAGAAAGCAAAAGGGAACCAAAAGACTATAGGAGATTTGTTTTCATTGAACCTGATATAGTGCCAGGCACACCTGTCAATCAAAAATCTTCTACTCTAGAATCTTTTTTAACTGAGTTGCAGGAAGTTCAAACTGAACTAATGCCTATCAAGTTGTAAGGACCCGAGTTGCAAATAGAAGCTACCAAATCAATAGCTACTGAACCCAAGCAACTAGAACTAGAAGTTAAAACACAAAAAGATAGCAATGCAAGTCATTCAAAAGGTAAGGAGCTTGTGCTAGCCAAGTATGTCAGGAGGCATCATGCACCAGATCAAATCATTGGAGATAAATTTGAAGGAACTATGGCAAGAAGTAAGTTGAAAGGTACTTGTTTACTTGCTAAATTTGAACCTAGAAGTATCAAAGATGCATTAGAAAATGAAAGCTGGGTTGAGGCTACGAATGAAGAGATAGACCAAATAGAGAAAAACAAAACATGGACTCTTGTACCCAGGCCTAAAGAGAAAAATGTGATTGGAACTAAGTGGGTATTCAAAAATAAGCTAAATGAAGATGGTAAGGTGTCAAGAAACAAAGCTAGATTAGTATGCAAATGATACTCTCAAGAACAAGGTATAGACTATTGAAAATTTTTTTCTCATGTTGCAAGATTGGAAGGTGTCAGAACCTTGCTTGCATATTTTGCATATGAAGGATTCAAAGTTTATCAGATGGATGTCAAGTCAACATTTCTCAATGGTATACTGGATGAAGAGGTTTACATTAAATAGCCTAAAGGTTTCTTTTATCCAGACAAGAAGGACATGGTCTACAAATTACATAAAGCATTGTATGGTATAAAACAGGACCCTAGAGCATGGTATGAGAGATTAGATAACTATCTTATTCAGATTGGTTTTCAAAGAACTAATGATAATAGTAGCTTGTATATCAAGGAAGGATTAGATAATAAGATTGTTTTGATAAAAATATTTGTAGATGATACTTTGTTCATAGGAAATGATGATCATTGCAAAGAATTTTCAGAGCAAATGAACAAGGAATTTAAGATTTCAATGTTTGGTGAGATCAAATTCTTTATTGATCTTCAAATTCAATAGAATAAGAATGGTATTTACATCACTCAATCAAAATACATCAAGGAGATATTGGAAAAGTTTGGTATGGAAGACTACAAACTAGTTGGGACTCCAATGTGTACTGGATTGAAACTTACCAAGGAAGATGAATCAAAGGAAGTGGAGCAGACATTGTATAGATCTATGATTGGAAAGTTGCAGTATGTAGTGCATACAAGACTAGACATTGCCCTTGCAGTAGGAATTGTAGCAATATTTTTAGAAAAATCAAGAGAAAATCACATGATAGCAATCAAAAGGATCATGAGATATTTGAAAGGCACTAAAGATTATAGATTATGGTATAAACTTGGAAGAAATATGGATTTAAAAGTGTTTACTAATATAGATTGGGCAGGAAATATTGATGATAGAAAGAGTACAAGTGGAGGAGCTTTCTTTCTTGGAAAGAGGTTGGTCTCTTGAACTAGTAAAAAGGAAAAATATACATCTTAGTCCACATAGAAGCAGAATATGTTGTAGCAGTAGTAAACTGTTCAAACATTGTTTTCTTTAAAAAATTATTGGAAGGCATGAAGGTCAAGATTAAAGAATTAGTTGTCATGTTTTGTGAGAATACAAGCGCAACTAATATATCCAAAAATCCAATGATGCATTCAAAAACCAAGCATATTTCTATAAAGTATCACTTTGTTAGAGAATTGGTACAGGATAAGGAGATCATATTAGAATATGTCAATACAAAGGAACACATTGCTAACATATTCACAAAACCTTTACCTAAGGATGCATTATTGTATCTAAGAGGTAACTTAGGGGTCATTCCCCTATCTGAAGCTCACTAAAATGTAGTTTTAGTGATGCATCAACAGGAATAGAATTAAAGATCTATCAGTTGATGTAGCAAAGTAATGAAGACATTACATATGAATTAGTACTTAAGGTACATTGGGATTCATTTGAGTTGTGTTGTCTTTAGCATGTGTTTTCAAAGAGGGAGAGTTTACTATCATATCTTTTTAAAATTTGTAAGAAAAAGAGATTTTATGCAAGAGGGAAAGATTACTATGACAGAGGGAGATTTCCATATTTGAGGAGTTTTGTGAATGAAATATAAAAGGGAGAAACATTCTGTTAGAAAATACTTGTTTTCAAATTTCATTCTACTATGACATGTTGTGTTGCCATCAATGCCAAAGAGGGAGATTGTTGGATACAATTGTTCAATTGTATTTTTTCTTTGATGTTACACAAATGTCATATCAATTATCAATCAAAGTCCACTGAGCTTAGTTGGTCAGCAAGGCAAAAGACAGAGTCTATTGAGTTCAAAAGGTTAGCAAAGAAGATTTATAATGTCTATCGAGCATTCTCAGACTTTACCTTGTGCAGACAGTTGTTACCGAGCTTTCAAGGTTAGTAAAAGAAATTCAATATCTACCGAGCTTACTTAGTCATCAAAGGAAAATATGGTAGAGAATAGTTCTTACCGAGCTCTCATGGTTAGCGAAGGAGATCCATTTCTTACCAAGTTCACTCAGAAGCCAAAGAATTTCATAGAATTTGTAGTATTAATCGAGTAGAGATGGTTAACTCAGGAAATTGTTTCTAGAGAAATGTTTACTAAGTAGGGTTGGCCAATAAAGGATTTCATTATTTTAGGAAATAAATTTTATTTTTCTAATGTAATATTTGTAGTCAACTTGATAATTTGTAATGTATAAATAAAATGGTCAATCTATGGATTCTAATTGTAAGTAACAAGTATGCAATGAGTTGATTGTGTGAAGAGGTAGTGTATGAGAATTTTGAAAAAGGATTAGATATCCTTGAGGAGAAATAGAGTTGTATTTGATCAACGAGGATCTATTGAACCAAAGCAGAGATCTATATCAAAAAAGTTTAGTTGCATCTCATTCAGGTCACTTATTGTTACTTTCTCACCATTGTAACAATATTTCCTAAATCTCTTAACAAATTTGGTTTAATAGCCATTTTGTAAATCCTCTAACAAGGTGGATAGTTCAGCTAAATTTTTCTAAATAGCTCTAGCAAGGCCACTCCTAGCAGGGTGATTAAATCCTCTAACAGGGTCACACCTAATAGTGTGTTTTGTAACCTTTAATAGGGTTGGTTCCTAATAGGGCTCACTTTAGAAGAGTGAAAATTGGTAGCTAGTTACTTCGTGGTTTTTCCTATATTGGGTTTCCAGATTAAATCTGGTGTCTCTTGTATTCATGTTATTTACTTTTTCATGCATGTTAATAATTATGAATGCTTAATCTACCGAGTTACAACTTTTTGTGAATGTTTATTGAGTAATAGCAGTAAGTAACTTGTTTGACATCTAACGGATATATGAATTTGTTTTTGTAGTAACTGATTCAACCCCCTCTTAGTTACTCCATCTATAATTCCAACATTGTAGAGCCCAAAAAATGTAACACTTACTAGATGTTCCTCTCAAATATCTAAGAATCCATTTAGTTGCATTCTAGTACTAAATTCCTAGATGACTCATATACCTACTAGTGACTCCCACTACATGTGCAATATTTGGCCTCGTACATAACATAGAATACATCAAGCTTCCTACAGTTGAATCATAAGGTACCTTAGAAATCTTATCCTCCTCTTCTTGTGTCTTTGGACACATCTTGTTTGTCAACTTCAAATGACTAGGTAAAGATGTGTTGATAGCTTTAGCATTCTCCATAGAGAAATGTTGCAACACCTTCATAATATAATCAACCTAAAATAATGTCAGTTTCCTATTCTTCCTATTTGTACAAGTCTTCATACCAAGGATTTTTTTTGCTGCCCCTAAATCCTTCATAGAAAATGAATGTGCTAGCTATTTTTTTAACCCCTTAATGTGATCCATCTTAGAGCCAGATACAAGCATATCATAACTATATAAACAATAAATAATCTAGCTAGATCATCATCCAACCTCTTAAACTAAACACAATGAACTAAGTGACACCTACTATATCCATGCTCAAACATAAAACTCTCAAATTTTAGATAACATTGCCGAGGTGCTTGCTTCAAGCCATATAAACTTTTCTTCAATTTTCACACTAAGTTCTCCTTACTTTTGACCTTGAATCTCTATGGTTGTTCCATATATATTTTGTTGGTGTAAATAAGTGTCTACTATTTACACTTACTTAATTTTACTTAGGTTAATGCATATATTTTATTATTTATTTATTACTCACCTAGGAGCATGCGTACTCTTATGAGTTGTCATGTTGACAACATAGGAGTTTGCACTCTATTTATGCACATGTTGTCTACACTTAAGAGTTAGAAGATTATTTGAACACATGGTGTCTACAACATTCTAGATAGATCATCATGCTTATCCTCTTATTGTGGAGGATATATGCTTATTTTTCATGCTTGTCTCCTAGTTATTTCTAGACACATTCTAGATGCATCTTAGAGGCCTTTATATATAGGCTCTCCTAGTGTGTATGCACATGCTTCTAATAATAGAAAGCATTTTCATAATGATCATACTCTTTGGTCTACTATGTGCTTATGGTTGTTCTCCTTGATCTTGGGTTAATTTTTCTCTAAGGAAAATTCTTACATGTTATTAGAGCTATACCAAATTATTACATGGTATCAGAGTTTGGGGAAATTCTCATCACTAGCCATTCAAGACCATTGTTGCTTCAACACCTTCAATCCAAAGATCTAGAGAACTCACAGAATTTGAGAGTGTCTAGAGCCAAAGTGGACCTCACCACTACATCCGGTGCATCGATTCAGTGAATGACTATAAATTTTCCTATGCTAGGCAATAGTCAAAATTGAGGAAATTTTTGTTTTTGTAAACTAGAAACCGAAAGGCCCAATTTGAAAAATTGATATGATCATTTTAGATCTGTATATTTAATTTTTAGATCTACATTTTTTTCATCTAACTCTCTACAAATTTTTTTGGATTTGCATTATTTTTTCAAAAAAATTGGCCATCAGGCCTGTAGGAGAGATATTTTGTAGGTGAAGATTGAAGCTTGTTGGTGCAAATTAGATATTTGCATCATATTTAGAAGGTCAAAAAACCCCCAAATCAGATTTTGTTTCATCCAAATCAGACATCTGAGGCAAAATCTAGAGCCTTTTGATTTTTGGAGGTGCGGGGGCGATTCAAGAAAAATAATAACAAGAATGATATCTTTGTCATACAGACTCCTTTTTGCGAGAATTTTTTTTTTTGGGTAGAATTTTATGATCTACACATTGGTGTAGGTGGTTTGAGATCTCTATTCTTGAATTTTTCTACAAGTCGTAAATCCCTATTTTTGCCACTTCAAATGCTTGGTACAGGCTCATCTGGACTCCAAAACAAGTTCTATTTTTTTTGAAAGTGCATAGTTTTTTTTGTCTATTTTCTAGATTTGCAATCAGGTTATAGGGTTAGTGGAAAAATACTACTTTTACAAATAGGCCCGAAATTGGCATGTGGTTATTGCACTAAGTGCCAAATCACACATTAGGGGGGTTGATTGATTATTTATGTATTTTGGGGGGTACATAAATTCATTGATCTCATGGAGGCTTGTCACATATGTCAGTCTAGTATAAGACCAAATTTGACACCGAGGAACTATAAAAAATGGAGTGCTTTGATGTTTGATCATCTAAGAGAACATCAGGAAGTGATTCCCTCTCTTTGCTTGAAGATACCACCTTCATTCAAATATATTTCTAAACTTCTTGGATTTATGTATAACAGTATGAGTAAGGAATCATTTACTCCTCTTATTACAAAAATTTTTCCTCATGATATTTGGATGGCTCTTTGGAAAGCATATGGAGATCCATGTGTTCCTCCATTTCCAGAGGACATTCTACATCCAATCACTCCAATTCTAGTACCTTCAAATCTAGTTGAGATCTCACCTTCTGATTCTCCTGTTGATTCTACTGATCTAGTTCTAGCTATTGATGCTTCAGATTTAGTGCAATAGGACCCTTAATGTCTTCCTACTTTATGCTATGACTTCCTTCCCACCCTTGCAAGCTTGTTTGTGGAGTCTCACATTGAAGATGTGGGAGGCACTATTGATGATATTCATCTTCTCTTTGAGGCAAATTCTTCATCTGTTGCTACAGTGATAGATTCATGTACTTTAGTACAATAGGGTACACTATGTCTTCCACTTCTAGCTTCAGGTGATGACTTCTTGACTGACATTTTAGCTTTGTTCATTGAGTCACACACAAAAAATTTGGAGGACTTCTTCGATGATATCCAACTTCTCTTTGATGAGGATGATCCTTCTATAGTTGTTGCAAGGGCCTACTCTGACACTCATGTCCATTCTCTACATGATTAGTCTTTACAAGCTGATATGATTGTGGATACATATGTACAATAGTTGTAGGAGGTCTCTTTATCATTTCAGGAGACTATTGGTTCTTTGAGATAGGTTCTCCATGGATCCTTGCTCAATGTGCACATGTTCTTTTCAACAGTCTTGAAGGGAGCAACAATCAACATCAACACATGGACACTCAAACAGGTTTTAGAGATACCTTTCATCATCAAGATTCTTTCCACACATAGGGGAAACATCTCACCTATCCCTTTGCCATTGTTTCTTCCAAAGGGGAGGAACATTATATAGCGGTCATGCATCAACTTCTAAATTGGAGCATTTCTCACTAATTGACACACTACCTTTAGGGAGGGGGACTACCTTGTCTCATTCTTCTCTTTTTTTGGGGGGGACTTTTTCCTCTTTGGGGATTTTTCCTTCTCCTAGTATATTTGATGTATGTCGTAATTGGGGGGTCTTGATTACTCCATCCATCCATACACCATGTGTGTTTTTATCTCTTTTTGGGGGAGGGTTTTTCCCACAAGGTTTTCCATCTTTCTCCACTTTATGAGAGATTGTAGTTTTATTTTGTACATGGGTACCTAACATGGCCTAGTAGCTAGGACCCATCTTGCATTTTATCCTATGTAAGCTTAAGGGAATTTCCCTAAGTTGCACTTAAGGAGGGGTGTTGGTGTAAATAAGTATCTACTATTTACACTTACTTAAGTTTACTTAGGTTAATGCATATATTTTATTATTTATTTATTACTCACCTAGGAGTATGCGTACTCTTGTGAGTTGCCATGTTGACAAGACAAGAGTTTTCACTCTAATTATGCACATGTTCTCTACACTTAGGAGTTAGCACATTATTTGAGCACATGATGTCTAAAACATTCTAGACAACTCATCGTGCTTATCCTCTTATTGTGGAGGATATGTGCTTAGTTATCATGCTTATCTCCTAGTTCTTTCTAAACACATTCTAGATGCATCTTACAAGCCTTTATATATAGGCTCTTCTAGTGTGTATGCACATGCTTCTTATAATAGAAAGAATTTTCATATTGATCATACTCTTTGGTCTATTGTGTGCTTGTGCTTGTGCTCCTTGACATTGGGTGAATTTTTCTCTAAGGAAAAATCTGACATGGTATCAGAGCTATACCAAATTCTTACATATCTCTTCATCCAAATCACCATGAAGAAAGATCATTTTAATATACAGCTACCCAAAATGAAAATCTTCAATAGCCACAATACTTAAAATAGTGTGAATAGAAGTCATTTTAACAATAGAAGAAAATATCTCATCAAAATCAATGCCCTTTTTCTGTGCAAATCCTTTTACCAAAAACTTGGCTTTAAATATTTTCTTGCCTCCATCCTCTTCTTTTAACTTGTAAACTCATTTATTTTGTAAATCATGTTTACCTATAGGAAACTTGCATAATTCCCAAGTCTTATTTTTCAACAAAGAGTCCATTCCTTCTTTCATTGTAGACTCCCACTGAATCTTAGTATCCACCTACACATCTTTAGCATAACATTTAGGTTCACCAGCATCAATAAGTAAAATATAATATAAAGAAGAGAAAAATCTTTCTAGAGGTCTACTTAGCCTTGTTGACTATCTAACATTCATTGGGATGTGTGGTATTTGTTGTTGTTGTTATTTTAGATTGTCAAAAATTGTTGGAATCTTTTGGAGTATCATCCATCACTGGATAATCATTTTCTTTCCTCTCATGTTGCTGCAATAGATCTTGGTACAAAACTTTCTAATTGAATATGACATCCTTGCTTCTTACAATTTTATGATTTACAAAATCCCATAGCATATAACCAAATTTGTCAATTCCATATCACATTCAAAAGAGAAGGTTTTTAGAAAAGAATAAATCATGTTCTTACCAGTCCATGCTTCCTCTAAATTACCATAGACCAAAGGATTAGAGAGACTTCTATTAATAAAATATATAGTAGTATTGATAGCCTTCACCCACATGTTTAAGGGAAACCCTACATGCAACCTCATGCTTCTTATATGCTTTTTTATAGTCTTATTCATGTGTTCGGCCACTCCATTTTCTTGTAGAGTCCTTTGAACAATTTTTTGTCTATGAATACCATTAGTGCAACAATAATATTCAAATTCATGACTACAATACTCACCACCATTATCAGATCTAAGACATTTTAATTTCTTGCTAGTCTCATTTTCAACCAAGAATTTGCATTTCTTAAAGTTTGAAATACATCCAATTTATATTTAAGGAAATAACCCCATACTTTTCTAGTTGCATCAGCAATTTAACATAATAATGAGATCCACCAAGGGAATATAGATGAGTTGGTCCCCATACATCTGTATGCATAGGCTCTAATCTCTCACTTTTGTTTTCCATACACACAACTTTCACATAAATCCATATTAATACATTTCAAACCTAGTAAAACTTTCTTTGAATGAATTACTTTCATATGTTTCTGACTCATGTGCCCAAGTTTATGGTTCCATAGGGTTAAATCAGGATCTACAACATTTGTTTGTTCTCCCTACTCAATTGTAGCAATTGTTCCTAGACATTTATTTTTCTCTAAAACAATCAAAGCAGAAGGAACAATATGATGTTTACAAAGATATAAGGGGCCTACTTTCATACCTTTTTCTACTACAAGGGAACCTTTTGAAATTGTCCAATTTTTAAGAGATATTAGATTTCCACAATCCATTGAAATTATTGGTCTAATTTCTATATTAGATTGTGTTCACTTTTTACCATCAACATTTCGAATCATACTACATGATTCATCATCAGGATGAGAGAGCATGTGATGCAAAACCAAGTGCATCTCATGCTCTCTCATCTTGATGATGAATCATGTAGTATGGTTTGAAATGTTGATGGTAAAAAGTGAACACAATCTAATCCAAAAATTGGACATTATTGGTTTGATTTTTGGATTAGATTGTGTTCACCTTTTACCATCAACATTTCAAATCATACTACATGATTCATCATTAGGATGAGAGAGCATGAGATGCAAAACCAAGTGCATCTCATGCTCTCTCATCCTAATGATGAATCATGTAGTATGATTCGAAACGTTGATGGTAAAAAAGTGAACACAATCTAATCCAAAAATTAGACCAATAATGTCTAATTTTTATCAATAAAAGTAACTATACAACTCTCATCACTGAGTTGCCCTATTGAAATTAAATTCCTACTCAGCCTTAGAACATATCTAACCTCATGTAGTAGCCAATGATTCTCATTCTACAACTTAATGTTAACTTTTTCCTTTCCAAAAATTTGATAGGGTTCATTATCCCCCAAATAAACAAGCCCAAAATATCCTTCGACATAATCAATAAAATAACCTCTGTAAGGTGTAGCATGAAATGAAACAGTAGAATCTAAAACCCATGAATCATCAACACTTTCTAAATAAAGAAGCAAAGGATCCTATTTGGATTTTTTACTTACCACATTTTCCTCCTTGTTCCCTTTTGGTTTATCACATTCATTGTTCTTTTGAGTCCAATAATCTTTCTCATTATGCCCTAGTTTTCCATATTACCAACAATCTCTTGGTCCTCTAGATTGAGACCTCTTCCCCT
Organism: Cupressus sempervirens; assembly: GCA_028749045.1. Lineage (NCBI taxonomy): Eukaryota > Viridiplantae > Streptophyta > Pinopsida > Cupressales > Cupressaceae > Cupressus > Cupressus sempervirens. Next base: position 564,850,700 of record CM053788.1, on the reverse strand, counting down.
TTGCCTTTCCTCTTGATTTCCCATGATTTTCGAAATTTTTTTCTCTCTCAACCATTCTATCTTTGCTTTGTACATTCAAAGCACTTCTTGATGCAGACCCACTTGAGGTTTTCTTACGAGTTTCCTCACTCAAAATAACATTGATCACATCATCAAATTTTAGGGTATTAGATCCAAAAAAAAAATTACTCATGACCATTACCAAACCATTCTAGCTTTTATGCAAAGAATACAAAATCAAGAGAGCCCTAATTTCTTCATCAAAATTAATACACATAGAAGATAATTGACTAGTAATGATATTAAACTCATTTAAATGATCTACAATAGATCCACCTTCTATCATTTTTATATTAAATAAATGCTTCATGAGAAATACCTTGTTTGAAGTAGAGGGCTTTCCATACAATTTCACTAGGGTTTGCATCAACTCTTTCATCATCTCTACTTTTGTAATGTTAAATGTCACGGATGGTGCTGGGCATAATTGAATTCTTAAAAGTCCTTTTTTGTCTAAAATCTCCCAGTTATCATCTATCATAGCTCCCTATTTCTTGAATTTTCCTTCCAATGGCTTCCATAAGTCCTTTTGATAAAGATAGTCCTCCATTTACATCTTTTATAATTGAAAGTTCTACTAATTAAAATTTTTAACCTTTAGCTTACCCTCATCTTCCATCACTCCCACTCACATGTGAGACTGCCACTCCACTATGAGACCTTCTTGCATAAGATCACTAAAAAAAATGATGACAATTTGGCTAAAAAAAAATGATGGCTATTTTGCTCTGATACCACTTGTTAGGGTTAACATCAGATAGAAATAATAGTTACATTCAAATATAACCAATATTAGAAATAATAGAGTGTACAAAAGAGAACACAAGACACCAAGATTTAATGTGGTTCACCCAATCCCTGGGCCACATTCCCCAATAGCAAGTCCAATAGTATTATTTTCTAGTGATTGCAATCTACAATCCCTTACAGCTCAATACTGCCGTAAGAAGCTACAATATCACCATTACATTATGAAATCCCTAACCCTAAGCTATTTTATACAAGCTTTTTCCACTTACAAAATTAGGGCTAGAATAAGTCATCCAATAGGAAAATAGCAGCTAGCACCTTTTACAATATAAGTTCATTTTTGATTTCGAGGGTGTTACCCCCAAAGACCCCCACAAGGGTGTTTCCCCTCAAGCCCACCCTATGCATTGATATGATGACACCTGAGGTGCTATGCTAGGACCTTGTAGGGATGTTGTCCCTTAACCGCATCTTGGGGCACTACCCCCAAACCCCCATAGAAATAATATAGGGAGAAATCCATGCCAAATAAACCTTTGAGTCTAATTAGGCTCCACATCACAATAAGGGTCTTGAATATTCAATGCCATGACATATTGTCCTCCTAGGGCATTCATGGTTCCATTTGAATTGAGGAATCTTTTAAGGCCAAAAATAGTATTCTAGAAATACTTCTAAAAGAATTCAAGAGGCATGATATTCTCCACTTCCTTATTCTTTGGAATCTCTCCCTCATCTTCCATCACTCCCACTCACATGTGAGACTGCCACTCCACTATGAGACCTTGCATAAGATCACTAAAAAAAATGATGACAATTTGGCTAAAAAAAAATGATGGCTATTTTTCTCTGATACCACTTGTTAGGGTTAACATCAGATAGAAATAATAGTTACATTCAAATATAACCAATATTAGAAATAATAGAGTGTACAAAAGAGAACACAAGACACCAAGATTTAATGTGGTTCACCCAATCCCTGGGCCACATTCCCCAATAGCAAGTCCAATAGTATTATTTTCTAGTGATTGCAATCTACAATCCCTTACAGCTCAATACTGCCGTAAGAAGCTACAATATCACCATTACATTATGAAATCCCTAACCCTAAGCTATTTTATACAAGCTTTTTCCACTTACAAAATTAGGGCTAGAATAAGTCATCCAATAGGAAAATAGCAGCTAGCACCTTTTACAATATAAGTTCATTTTTGATTTCGAGGGTGTTACCCCCAAAGACCCCCACAAGGGTGTTTCCCCTCAAGCCCACCCTATGCATTGATATGATGACACCTGAGGTGCTATGCTAGGACCTTGTAGGGATGTTGTCCCTTAACCGCATCTTGGGGCACTACCCCCAAACCCCCATAGAAATAATATAGGGAGAAATCCATGCCAAATAAACCTTTGAGTCTAATTAGGCTCCACATCACAATAAGGGTCTTGAATATTCAATGCCATGACATATTGTCCTCCTAGGGCATTCATGGTTCCATTTGAATTGAGGAATCTTTTAAGGCCAAAAATAGTATTCTAGAAATACTTCTAAAAGAATTCAAGAGGCATGATTTTCTCCACTTCCTTATTCTTTGGAATCTCTCCCTCATCTTCCATCACTCCCACTCACATGTGAGACTGCCACTCCACTATGAGACCTTGCATAAGATCACTAAAAAAAATGATGACAATTTGGCTAAAAAAAAATGATGGCTATTTTGCTCTGATACCACTTGTTAGGGTTAACGTCAGATAGAAATAATAGTTACATTCAAATATAACCAATATTAGAAATAATAGAGTGTACAAAAGAGAACACAAGACACCAAGATTTAATGTGGTTCACCCAATCCCTGGGCCACATTCCCCAATAGCAAGTCCAATAGTATTATTTTCTAGTGATTGCAATCTACAATCCCTTACAACTCAATACTGCCGTAAGAAGCTACAATATCACCATTACATTATGAAATCCCTAACCCTAAGCTATTTTATACAAGCTTTTTCCACTTACAAAATTAGGGCTAGAATAAGTCATCCAATAGGAAAATAGCAGCTAGCACCTTTTACAATATAAGTTCATTTTTGATTTCGAGGGTGTTACCCCCAAAGACCCCCACAAGGGTGTTTCCCCTCAAGCCCACCCTATGCATTGATATGATGACACCTGAGGTGCTATGCTAGGACCTTGTAGGGATGTTGTCCCTTAATCGCATCTTGGGGCACTACCCCCAAACCCCCATAGAAATAATATAGGGAGAAATCCATGCCAAATAAACCTTTGAGTCTAATTAGGCTCCACATCACAATAAGGGTCTTGAATATTCAATGCCATGACATATTGTCCTCCTAGGGCATTCATGGTTCCATTTGAATTGAGGAATCTTTTAAGGCCAAAAATAGTATTCTAGAAATACTTCTAAAAGAATTCAAGAGGCATGATTTTCTCCACTTCCTTATTCTTTGGAATCTCTCCCTTTTCTTTTCCAAACATAGGGATGTGTCTTGTCATTTCTCTACCCATATAAAATCTCTTTCACCTCTTGAAATTCCTAGTTAGGTCATCAATGTCAATAGGTAATGACATTGGGCCTCCCAGGTCAATGCTTCTATGAATGTCTCCTTATCTAGAGCCAAGAAGATGCTATTATCTCTCTAGTGGAATGATTTTCTAAATGGATTGTAACATTTGACTAATGCCTTTACTAGGTCCACATCCACAAATACTTTTGGCATAATCAGTTTTTCCAAATTTCTAACCCAAGGATTACAAACTGAAATTTTATGCCTTCTATTTTGTAGAAGAACCAAAACAATTCATATCCCTTTCTATCTAGAACCTCTATATCTATATAGAATGCATATGGGTCTCTAAAGGTGCGGTCATTTGCAGATTGTGCATTAGTAGAACTTGACAAAATATGTATCCATTCTTCCACAAACAAGCTTAGCATTTTGTTTTATGATGTAGATTCTTAAATCTAGACTTGTGCAATCAATTCTCCTTCCTTTTGAGCCATTTCTTCAAGTAATTCAACCAATTATGAATTTTGTATGCTTTAAAAATCTCTTCAAATCCCTTTGCAACTCAAATTCGCTTTGAAATCTCAAAAAACTTGTAACTGGTAATGAAAATTTTGTGTTTTTTCTAATTTATCTAGCTCTACAATAGGAGAGTGGCATTGATGGCATTTAAAATTTAAAATGATACACTTCAAAACCTATTAATCCTCAAAAAGCTAGCAAAATATTCTCTTTTTCATACTTCATACTTCTAGCTCATACACCTTTTTATCCAGCTGAAACATGGTTGTTAAACATTATTTTATGCTTTAAAACTAGAAGTTACAATGATGCAATGACCACCTTATCATTTCCTCTTCATAGTTTCTTCTCTTTACTTATTTCTAGATATGACCACCTACATAGGAAAGTACCCATCTTGATAGTTTTTCCTAAGTAATCCCTGTTTAATGAAATCAATTGCCATAATATTTCTACAATTCTTAACCTCTTTGGCATGAATTTTTGAAGAAGATGGGGGGGCTAAGAGCATCCAATAAAATCTTATAATAGTAGAATCTTAAAAAAAAATCACTACCCCAATCATGTCCTATCTATTTTCCCTCATCAAAACATAAATTTGGCTTAACTATCTTCTTCACAATATGTGGTATTCTTTCATTAATAGTTCCTATCATCTTTAACATAGGGTGTACAAAGTTAGTATAGAAATAAATACCATTAGAATAAGGGTAGAATATTTTCCATACCCTTGTCCATATTTGCACCAACAATTTTAATCCCCACTCTTGTATCCACTTGAATAAACTCTCATAAAAATAATATACATTTTTGAACAAGATCAAGTGCATGAGCATGGAGTAGTGAAAGAACCTAAAACTGTCCAATTTTCCCTCTTGGGAAGCCAATATTTCATCATGAATTTTTATGATGATGCATTCTACAAAATCATATCCCACATTTAATGAAAAATCAAACTCGATCAATCATGCAACTAGTAATGAAAATCCCATGAAAATCTCTGTGCTTTTTAGAAATTATCGATCTCTAAAATTTCCCTCTACATGTAAAAGGGAAAAAGGGAGTGTGGCAATAAAAATCTTTAAAACCTGAATCCTTTAAATCCTTGAAAAGATGGCAGTGTTTGGGCTTGTAAAACCATGTTCACTTATTTTCATGTTTTATAGTTGCTTCATAGCTGTATACAACTTTAACTTTCAGACTATTGCAATTTGGCAATGACCTATTTATATATAAATGGGGTGATGCACCTAATTGAAATGGTTGAAACTATACTCTTGTATGCACAAAACATCAATGAAAAGCCTAGATATGCCAAGTCGACCATGTCATTAGGTCAAATGGATTCAACCATCTATCCTCACCACATGGCCCAATGCCTCTAAAATATTTTGTCACCTTGTATAGCATTCTTCTTTATTTTGACTTGTTAGGGATTCATTTCTATTTAACTATGTGATGTTGTGCATACAATCATTTTACCTTTATCACTCCATCAAAACCACCATTTGATATTATCCAATAACCATTGTGAACGACCAGAGCCATTACATTGACCTTCATCGTAACCTTGCAAATAAATCTTTAACTTCAATTTTAACCTTGCGATAGTGCGCACCATATAATTTGCTGCTTCGTAGCCCTAACCTTGGTTTTCCCTTAACCCTTTCAGATAATGTGAACAAAGGAGATTGCCATTTCATAACCTTGAACATGGGTTGACATTAACATCATGTAATGGTGCAAATCAAAGGATTCCTTAACATCACAACCTAAACCTAAGGTAAGCCTTAATGGTGCACTATGATGTGAGAGCACATGAATTTAAGCTACTATAGTTAACTTCACATGGTCACTACTTGAATTTTCTTAGGCCTGAAACTACTTGCGATCATGCAAGTAAGGAAAAAATTGCATTGTCGCTCATGCAAGCAAGGAAAAAATTACATTGTCCCAGCTTGAATGCTTCCTTTGATATGAATTTTCTAAGGCTTAGGGATAAAAAGAAAAGCAAAATTTTATTTGTATCCCTATTAGCTTTCATGGAAATTAATGAATATAATAATGGATATGATCATGGTTGTCACCATGGATATTTAAATTTCTAAGAAGGGCAATAAAATGGTTAATGGCTAACTCATTTCAAATGTTTAACTCTATGGTGAAGTAACAAAAATAACTAATTAGAGGTACATAAATAATTATCTAACTTGATGCAACATTAATAGGCCTATGAAACTACCTTGAATAAGGTTTCTTTTCTAGTATGAATTCATACAAAAATACTCCATGGTGATAATTCCACCATAACTCAATTACTTGGCATTTGTAGGACCACATAATTAATAAAAAAAAAACTATCAGCTCAATGAAACATTTGTCAGACATGCTAACAGGGCACCGAGGGAAGGACATAGAATAAATGGAGATGCATCTAGATGGATACATGGGATGTATGTATCATGCCATAAAAAAGGATGTATGTATCATGCATTTTTTAGTCCTTTTTCTATACTTTTCTTATACAGTGAGATGATTTTGTGGGAGAATAATTGCATCCCTTTTTTACTCATATGATGGAGTGATAAAAAAAACAAAAATATTGGTAGAATAAATGGACTTAACAAGCATTTTCATTGATTTCCATATTTTTCTTTCCATTCTTGCTCCCTCTCCCGCTCATTGACTATTTCAAAAATACTACGGTTGGTCAAAGTTTTCTCTCAGCTTGAGTTCGAAAACCATGGAGAAATCCTTCAATGACAATGAGAGTTTGTGGTAAGCAAGGGAAACTAGGTTTTAACCTTTGAATGATTCATTTTTTCTTTAATTTTCATTTTTATATCAGTTTATTATATTTCTCATTGGGTTATTGTTGTTGCATAGGTGGTGAGTATGAAAGTTATCAATAATAATATGAATCAAGTGTGTGATGAGGATCTCCTACTCAATATGTCTCCAACTACTCCTCCCTACCTAAAAGTGGCTATAGAAAAAAATCCTAAGATCATTTTCAAGGTGGTTGCTACAAATCAAAATGCCCATTTTGAGGGTGTTTTAATGGCCTACTTTTTCTACAAGATCTATTTGGTTTTATTTAATGAGTCATTTTATGATGTATTTTGGATTTTTTTCAATTGGGAAAATCAATAAGATGATTGCCTTTTTTTCATAGTGGTTAATGGGGATGGTAGGCTATTTTGCATATAGACATTTTTGTGTCCCTTTGTATTGTTTTAATATTTCTATTTTTATTGTTTGGGCATTACGATTGAGGTTATTAAAAATGATGTTTTTATTGAATATAGGAATGGGTTCTATTGTATGATTCACTATGCATTCTTAATAATGTACACAAATGGGGGTTTTGAATGATTAGGATTTTTTATTGATTGATTTTTTTTGAGGAAGAAATTTTGATATAATTAAAAAACTAATGAATGGATAAGATTTTTCACTATGAAAAGACTAATAAAATTAAACCCATCAATGAGTGGTTTTGATAATCATTTGGAAACAGGTGTGAAAATGTTATATTATGTGCACTATTGCTTTCAACTCAAGTGTATTAAAGGAATTTGGGTCTTTTAAATGAGCTTTTATATTTCATATTTAATCAATTGTGTTGTTATGGTCTAAAACTATAAATGGTGTTGTTGTGATATTATTAAAAATATTTCTTGTTCAACTTCCAAAATTCTCATTTAGTGTAGAGAGAAGAAAGCTAGAAACCATCGGGATTTGACACACCAATTCTTTTTTATTGCTTGAAAGTTTATAAGCCTATTCACCTTCATTCTATCTTTGTTTTCTCTTGGCATATTTTGTTCTTGAATTATATTTTGGATTGTCTTCCATAGTATCATCAATCATCTTTTGGTACACTTTTGTTTTCCATGACTTTTTCATAACAACATCTCATGTGAATAAATAATGTTATGTTGGCTTATTTAACCAGCAATATCTCTTTGAGGCTTAATCAAATAATTAAGGTGTTTTATTGAAACTAGTTCAGAGAAGTTAGGAATTTTTAAAAATATATTAGTTAATCTTGATTATGTATAAATCTAAGATGTCATTGCATAAGTTTTTCTTGTTGTTGTTTTTTTATAGGTGGCCAGTATGAAAGTTATCAATAGAATTTATGGCAACACCTGTACATGGGGTAACACAAAATATTAATATCTTAGATTATTCAATTATTATAGTGACTAAAAATTTAAAAAAAACTAGAATGTCAAACAATAATAGGTAATATATTTTAGATGAGTATTACTTAAATGAAGTTGAATTCTCGTATTTGACAAAGTTGATATTTCTATTACTACTAAAATTGAAGTTACTATACAAGATATTATCTCTATAAGTTTGTTCAAATAATCATTTCTCACAAGATCCATATTATTATTGACAAAAATCTAGTTTTGTTGCCCAATGAAAGCATATTAGTGTTGTTTAGATTGTAAGTTTGATGCATTCTATGCATAGATGTTAATGAACATGTATTCGTTGTGTGAGCAGGAACCCTTCTTTCTCTAAACTAATTTAGAAGTGGGAATGTTCATAACTAAACAGTTTGGAATTGATTAGGATAAAACTTTTTCTTCAAAATTTAGTACCCACAAAACATCCATTTGAAATTTAAAAGTTAAAATTTAGATCACGCTATGTGTGTCTAAAATTAATAGCAACATATTTTCTATTAGAACTTTTTTTTTTAAAGAAGAATTTATGGCAATGATTCCATTGTCATCATTGCTAATCTACTAGGTATTCTTACTTCCATGAGGGCCAATGGTTAAATAGGAAATATGCAAGAAGGTAAAGACAAAATAACTAAAATGGATATGTATATGAGATATCCAAATGTGCAATTAAGATTATTCATGTTGTTTGCATGTTTTTGTTTAATTTGATGATATAGATATGAGATGAATTTTATTTTCATGTATATTTGATATGTAGTGAAAGAGATTCTAAGAATTTTTATTTGAAATATTAATATGTTTGGGAAAAAAAACTATTTTAAATAATAGTAGTAAAAATAGTAATAGTATTTTAGAAATAAAGTATCATATTAAATTTGAATAAATATTTGATGTCCAGTATAATGTTAAGGATTTTTTTATAAGTATATTTGATTTGAAAATAAAAAAGCACCTTGAAGAATAATAATAATGCATTTATATAACAATTTATATCTACAATAGTTTAATATAAAATTACCTATTAAAATTTTGGGTATTACTTTGTATAAGGTAGTATAATTTGTTAAAGATTTGGATATTGCACATTAATTAATCTCATGAACATAAAATACATGCACATATGTATGGAGAGGATATAATGTGGAAATTATATTTTTCTTAGTAATTCTAAGGACTACCAATATGTTTCAAACAAAAACTTATTTGGCCTCCTTTCTACCACACACCCACAAACTAAGATGAAAAGAATTAGGTAGTGCCATGAGCTAGAGCTATCTTGACTTAAGGCTAGAAAAGATAACAAAGCTAGAAATTTTAGACCTTTAAGGAAAAAATTATTATTATTATTATTAGTGAATATTTCAATTGTAAAATAGCTAACATGCACTATTTTTATAATATTTAATTTAACATTGAATTCTCATTGTACTGACATTTAGTTTATCATTATTTTTTTCAATCTCATAATTATTAATATCAGTTTAATGTAGATTTTGAAAAGGAAGTATTATTAATAGAATTATTTTATTTTATACAGTTGGTTATAATTAAAAAAATAAAATTTAGTTATTATTATTATGTGATAAACATGTTATATATTTATGTCAATCTATATTTAATTTCAATACATATTTCAAGAAATCATTTAATACAATTATATAGTGATAAATACTACAATCTTATGTGAAGTTGGGTTCATTCTCATCAAGTCTTTCTATTCATGCTCGTTCCAACATAATTAATCCATCTACCATCTTTATTCACATATCATAAAAATATCAATTCTTTATGTAAGATTTCATATAATAAATAAAAAAACATTGCTTTGGCTTTAAGATCAACTTCTATAAACTCTTCAAGAAAGTGTGCAAGTTCATTCATTACATTCTAATTGGTTATTTGGAATTCACGTTGACAATACCTTATTCGTACCTTATTGGTGTGAGTTCATTCATTGTATTCTAATTGATTATTTGCCATTCACATTGATAATACCTCATTGAACATTTTTATTATTGTTGGTCTAAGACAGTTATCACTAATAAATGTAATTCAAATGTATGTTGGATTGTCAATGGGGAACAACATTGGAAACTAAATCCAAAAAATGCAATTAGGAAAGATAGAATAATTGGAGAAAATAAGAATGGGCTTGTCCAAATGAAATTCCATAGCCTTTAAATCTAACAAAATGCTAAAGAAACTTAAATAGATTGTTAAATTCTCATGTCATGTACCATGGACTATCTATCTACAAATAAAATAAATAAATTATATATATGCATACATTTGTTTACAATGAATGATTTCAATACCAAAAAAAATGGTAGACCAATAGTTGCAAGGAAATCTTTCTACATTACTAAGCTAAAAGAGTGTCATAATATATTAAAATTCATATGACATATAATTATAGAAAATCATCTGATGACAACATATGTTTAAAAATCCTACAACATAACATGAGTAATAAGATTTTTTCGGGGTGCTTGTTATGTTGGCCATTTTTTGGCCCCCATTCAACCCATCATCAATAACAAATTAGAGATATCATCAATGTGCTTTTTTCTTTGATATGGGTTAACACACTAAAAGTTGGTGGCTAACATTTTGTGTTAGTTTGATTCCTTCTTTAATCGAGTTGACTTAGGTTCTTCATTGATCGATGAGCTTAGTTAACTCTTTTCCTGAGTGACTCAGTTTTGGATCGATCTGTTATTTTGCCAAGTTACTTGTTCCTAGGTAAAATCACAAACCTGTGTCACCCTTTTGTAAAGGAAAATTCTAACAAAATTATAATTGTTCACCTTCAATGACATAAAATTGGTATTATTATTTTGAATTTGAAAATGAAGTAAACTAATGAAATGTGTAGAAATGGACAAAGTTTAGGATTATAATTTTTAATAATTATTTGGAATAAAAATTGATATATGTTCCTAATTTTTATAGATAATTTTTTATCTGCTAAACAATGCTAAAAATTAGGAATCTAGTTCCCACCACAAAACTATATGGAAATAAATGTATTACCATTTGATCTCAGACTATATTATAGATAATATATATAGCTAGAACAGTCAAAAATAAAAATTAGCTTTAGGCCTATATTTTCTCTTTTATAATGATTCAAATTTCAACTCACCTAAAATCAATAGTTTTCATCTCCCACCACATTTTTCAAAATAAATCTATTATAGCTTGGAGAAAAATTATACATTCTAGAAGAGGATTCTCTCCTCTAGAATGTCATATTGTTTTAAATTTTTTTATATGATTTAATATATTTTTCCTTCTCAAGCTTGACATTTTTTTGAGAGATAAAATATGTGCTAGTAGAATTTTTTAATTACAATATACTATATCTAATTAAAACACTATAAAATTTACATGAGGACATTCTTGACTCTGAGCTCTATAAAATGGTGCTTATAAGTTATTAAAAACTTACCTTTAAAAAATAAGAGTTATTGAAATGCTACTTTTTTGAAATAATTTAATTTCTTTAGTAATTGGATATAAACTAGTATAAAACATGAATTTAATAGATATTTCCAATTGGAAAAGTGTAAGACCATATATAACATAGCTAGAATGAATTTATCTAGAACATGTGTTTAAACAAAGTTGATTTTTCGAGTTGAGGGTTAACATGCACTTCTACAAGGGTTGACATTTTGTGTTAACCATTTTTGTTATTTCAGAGAGGAACTTTCATGCCCTTTCTGAAATAGAAAATTTTGCTATTTTGAAAGGCATATCTTTTTGCCTCTTTGAAATGACAAAATTTTCTATTTTAGAAAGTGGCTTTTCTAGCTTCTATGAAATGGAAAAATTGATTTTGTATCCAATAGGCTCGTTCCACATGGGGGTGGGAAAACTTGCATGTTGTCTCTTTTTTTTTCTATTTATAAAAGTCTCACTTTTGGCTTCTATGAAATTGTGAAATTACTATTGTCTCTTCTATCATGCATTGGGCATTGTGTTGACCACCAAATTTGTGCCACATGGTGGATTCTTCTTGTGTTGGATTCATCTAGACTTACTCCCCATCAATAACTATCCTATGGCTTTCAAATACAAAGGCTTTATTCCTTCTTTAATCAAGTTGGCTTAGGTTCTTCATTGATCGAGTAAGCTCAGTTTACTCTTTGACCGAGTGTATTAGTTTTGGGTCAGTCTGTTCTTTTGTTGAGTCACTTGTTCCTTCATTGACCTAGTAAATGTGGTTTCCTCTTTTGCCAAGTGTTGGGTTAACATGCATTTCTATAGGGGTTACAATGTCATGTTAACCATTTTTTCTATTTGGGAGAGGCACTTTCATGTCCTTTCTGAAATAAATAAAAAATTCTCTATTTTAGAGAGCTTCTTTCCTTGCCTCCACAAAATAGCAACATCGGGTTATGACAAATGGGATTGTGCCAAGTGGAAGTGGGAGAACTTGTGTGTTATCCCCATTTTCACCATTTTGCAAGAATAATTTTTGGTGACCCAAAAAATCATGAAACTAATGTTTCCTCTTCCACTGTGCATTGGGAATGTGTTAATCAAATGGTTTGTGTCACATGGCATTGGGAAATTTTTTTGTGTTATCCCATTGTTTCTCCTAGAAAAATGGTGAAACTAGTTAGTCTCTTGCATGTGGTAAGGTTAACATTGCATGTTATTTCATCTCACAATTTCTTTTGTTGATCATGTAACTACCTAGATAATCAATAGAATCTTGGAAGATCATCATGTTGTGGTGAAAAAGAAGGCAGATATATTATCTACCAAGACTCTATTGATTAGAGGTAGTTACACAATCAACAAAAGAAATTGTGAGATGGGATGAAACACAATGTTAACCCTGCCACATGCAAGAGCCTAACTAGTTTCATTATTTTTCCAAGAGAAAAAATGGGATAACATGAAATGATTTCTCAATTCCAATTGTGCATGTTAACCCACCTATGATATATTTTTCAAAGGCAAGGAACGAAGCTTTGTGAAATAGAGAAATTTTTATATTTCACATAGGGCATGCAAGTGACACTATGAAATAGTGAAAACAAACAACATGATATGTTAACCACCATTTGTATGTGTTAGCCCACCTATGACATATAAGGAAGGAAGCTTTGCGAAATAGAAAAACTTTTCTATTTCACAAAGGTAAGGAAGGAAGCTTCGTAAGATTAAAAAAAAAATTCTATTTCACAAAGGGCATGAAAGTAGCACTGCAAAATAGCGAAAATGGACAACATGACATTTTAAACATTGATTGTGCATGTTAACCCACCTATGGCATATAAGGAAGGAATCTTTGTGAAATATAAAAACTTCTTCACTATTTCACAAAGGAAAGGAATGAAGTTTAACGAAATAGAAATTTTTTCTATTTTTCTATTTTGCAAAGGGCATGAAAGTGGCACTACAAAATAGTGAAAATGGACAACACAAAATGTTAACTACCAATTGTGTGTGTTAACACACCTATGACATATAATAACCCATTGAAAATATCTCACTATATTTAGTTGAATTTTGTATGTTCCTATCCCTCCCTATCTTTATCTTTCCCATTACCCCTCTCTATCTATTTCTACCCCTATGCTTATAGTTTTATCTCTATTTTTGTTTTTCCTTTCTTTCTCCCTCTCCCTCTCCCTCTACCCCAAATCTCTCCCATTACCCTTCTAGACACTCTCTTTTCCACCCAAGCTCCCTATGATCCCTTTTAACCCATTTAAAATCACAATTTATGTCTTAAGGTGTCCAAAGTTATCTTAACACATATATAATCATTTGAATGGGTTAATTTTTTGTAGAAACAATTATAAATTCTAATATTTATTAAAAACACATCTAAATTTCCATTTTGTTTACATTTTTTTTTTAAAACATATAGATAGGATAAATGGGAGGAAGTGAGATAGTAGAAAATAAGGAGAGATAGAGATAGAATGTGTGTGTGTGTGTGTGTGTGTGTGTGTGTGTGTGTGAGAGAGAGAGAGAGAGAGAGAGAGAGAGAGACCCAATCATTATCTATCTCACATACATAATCATTATCTTAAACCCAATCTTTACACTAACCCTAAACATAATCATAACACTATAATTCTATAGTATATATATGGTAATATATAGTTATAGATATATAGAGACATATGAAGATATAGAGATAGTGGGAATGAAGAGACAAGGAGAGAAATAAAAAAGTTCATAAATAAGTAGAGGTAGGAAAATAAAAATAGACTTAAAAAATAAAATTGTTTTTCCATTTATTCCTCTCTTATTCCCTTTATCCATCTCTTCCTCTTTCCCTTTTCTCCCTCTCTATCATCTTTATCCCCCTATCTCCCTCTTTCATAGCTCTCCACCTATCACCACTGAATCATATATAAAAATAAAATCATTTGTATAGTACAAAGTGTGGGTATGGATGAAAGAGAGGAAGTATGACAATATGTGTGCATGTTGTATCTTGTTTTTTGATGTTATTAAGGTGTTTTGTATGCCCATAATTCTATTTTTCATCTCATAATTATTCCTCTTTAGTTGTTCAAGCTATAAATAGATCAAGAGAAAGAGGTCTTGAAAATAGACCAAGACATTATAAATAGATCAAACTTTTCTTATTTAATAATAAATAAACCAATAGGAACTCATCACGAGTGATATAGACAAAAAGAAAAACATAAATAAGTAGACATAGACATATATAAATATAGAGTGAGACATGGGAGAGAGTTGGGGAGAAGGATACAATGAGAAGGAGAGAATGAGGGAGGTGAAAAGTGATGGGCCCCACTCAAGGTACATGTCATATCTCCTACACTCTATCTTTTCTTTCCTAGGTCCCTTACTCCATCTAATTTTACCTTTTCTCCTTTATTTCTTACTCTTTTATCTCTCTTTGTTCACTAAACACAATATAAGAGAGAGAGTATGTATTGTAGAGTTATGAGATAGATAGAGGGGAGAGGGGGGAGGAAGATATTTATTCATGATAGTATATTGAGTGCATAAATAGAATCCATTGTAATTCCCTTCTCAAGAAACCAAAATAAATAAACCTAATATGTTACAAAGTTTACTGAACTACTTTTTATAATAAGTTTAAACAAAAACAAAGTAACAATAATGCAGAAGCAATACATACATACACAACATTTGCAAAAATGCAATTACAATACAAATTTCTTTCCTGAAGGGTTCCTTCACATTGATGAGGAGAATAATCAGAACTTGAATATCCTCTCATGAAGATGAGCTCTCAAGGTATCATCTTACTCCCATCCTTAGTCTATACAAGCAGTCAAGGCATGGACAAGGAAAAATCTGTAACTTATTTTTTTAATGAATCTGAAGGAAAGGGCTAGGCAAGATATTTTAATTACTATGGTAGCACTTGTTACACAACTTATAATGATTTACCATGGAAGTCACTTTGGGCCCTGGCCCCCATTGAAAGCCACTCCCATAGACTAACTAAGAACAATTAAAGCATCATTATTGCACTAGTAATCATAATCATCAATCAACATGTGTAATATAATTAACTAAGTAATTATTTATTGATATACATGTAATCCAAGTCATAAAATAATGTCATAATTATAAATTCAATATCTTTGAAACTAACACATGCATGAAATAAGCATACAAGAGTTTGGTAAATATAATATAAAATAAAACTATGGGTGGGCATTACAGTTTCTTACTCTTCTATCTCTCTTTGTTCACTAAACACAATGTGAGAGAGAGATAGAGTATGTATGGTAAAGTTATGATATAGATAGAGGAGAGAGAGGGGGAGGTAGATATTTATACATGATATTATACTGAGTGAATAGATAGAATCCATTGTGTGCAATAGTTGTAAACTTCAAACTTATTAGAACAAATGCCAATTAAAAATATAACAATTCATAACTCAAGATGAAAGACAACATCATAACACTCATACCTCTACCAAAGAATTTGGCAATCATTATATATCTCCTCCACACTTGTGAGTAAGGGGGAAAAGAGTGATAGTGGTGGACCCTCTATCTAAAACCCTAAATCCTAAACCATATTCAATAAATATTAAACCCTAAAACCATAAGCCCTAAAACCTAAACCATTTCTCCATTTTTGTGATCTACATATCTTTTTCCCCCTCTCACTTATTTTATCTCTCCTCATTTCTCTCCATCTCTCTCTAAACTTCAAACTCTCTCTTTCATTCTCACAAAATCTCTCCCTCTTTTTTGTCCTTCATCTTTCCTACCTCTCACCATCTGTCTATCTTTCTCTTTAACCCTAAGGCCTACCTAATCCTAACATCCTAAACCATACAAACCTAACGTCTACAATGTATATTAGTAGATAATCCAAAACCCTATAACCATAATCTTTTAACCTTGAATCCTTTCTCCTTTCTCCATTTCCCTCTTTCCTACTCTTATTCTCTCTCCATTTTCCTCCTTTATCTCCCCTCACTATAATTTCCCCTACTTTTCTCCCCCTCTCTACCTCTCCCCTAACTCACCTATCTTGCCATCATTAAGAGAAAGAGAGGGAGATGAAGATATGATGAAACATTGCAGCTTAGTAGCTAGGACTCATATTTCATTGTGAGTTTAAGTTCATTCTACTTAGTTGTGCTTAACTTGGAGTGTTGGTATAATTATTCATTCACCGATTACCATTTAATTAATCTTAATCGAGATAATTAATTACATAGTAGTACAAATATGATACACATAGGAGTTTATAACTATATTAATTGCATTGTATAGGAGAGCTATAATTTGGGTGGGGATAGTTGATATCTAATTTCACTTTATGTGTGAGATCCACCTTTAGTTAAAATATCACATCATCATCATCATCATCATATGAAGGCTCTCATTTTATATCAACATTCATGCATTTTACTTTAAAGATCTATTTTATTTCTTCATTAGTGAATCTTTCCATGACGGAAAGACATCTTGATCAACCATGCATGATCATTAAAGTACTAAACTCTTTAAGAATTAAAGAGCATAATTGTATCCATGAGTCTATGATTTGAGAGATTTTTTGGTAGGTTTTCACAGAGAGAGAGAGAGAGAGAGAGAGAGAGAGAGAGAGAGAGAGAGAGAGAGAGAGAGAGAGAGAGAGTGTGTGTAAAAGAGAGAGAGTAAGGGATGGTAAAATAGAGAGGCCCCTCTGACTCTCTATTGCTTCCCTCTAGCTTCAAGTGTCTCTCTATTACACACAAGCATCAAGGTTGGCTCAATGAATTATTTTGAGGACTTGGTCTACAATAAATTTATTTTCCTTGTGATGAAAAAATGTAATTGTGCGTAATAAGGAAGTGAATGTGATAAGTGAAGAAAATTGGTAAATGCAAGTAGGCAATTAAAGGGATTATTGTGATGCAAGTTTGTAAATCAAGTATTGAGATCTAAGAAATGTTTTGGTGTGATAGAGGCATGCGAAGACACTAGATAAATTATTGAGTTATTGAGATTAGTTGCATTTTTATTATTCTAAAAGAAATAATATAGAGGCCAATTGGATAATGGGTTTGGTGGTCTTTCCCCTAAAGCTATTTAAATAGTGGGTCCATCTTACTTCTTCAACTCCTAATAGGGTTGGAATCTTCTAAAATGGATTCAAAATCTCCTAATGGGGACTAATATATATTGAATGTAATTCATTTCCTCCTAATAGATGTCATCCTCTTACAAGAAAAATTTAAATTAGCACATCAATAAATTTGATACCATCCCCACTAGGATTTTCCCTTTAATCAAGGGTTTCCCTAGCTAATATATATCTAGTGTAATTTTGTATCTGTGTCTTCTTATGGTTTTTATTTATATTGATCACATGTTTAAGCTCTAACAAAGTTGATAAAAGTTGTATTGATCAAATAACTTATTTACCCCCCTTTCAATTATCTTGGTGGACTTTAGTTTTTAATAGTTGTAACCCTAGTAAGAAGGATATCTATCTCTCCTAACCATTAAAAAAAATGTTAAGAAGGAGATTATTGAAAATAGATTATTACAACTATTATAAATGTGTTTCAATAATTTTTTTGTCACTAATGTCAAACCTACTTTTTGTTGGTAAGACAATTGCTTATATGATTTAAGTACTATCATCTATTTAATTGATGAAGAGAATTTAATCAAAAGATGTAACAATAGAACCTAGAGGAAAGTTTTAGTTATGATATAAAAGGAGAACAAGAATTAATTTAGATGGTGATATCATAGTGCATTGATAATCTACTTAAGGTTGTAAAGATTGGTTACACTAAGAAAGTTTAGAAGAACAAGTTTAAAAAAAAATTCTGTCAAGCTTGACTGAATGGATAATAGGTGCATAGGAAAGTTAGTGCAAGCTTAGAAAAAAATAAGTTGGAGGAGAGTAAACATCTATTTTAGTGTATGCTAAGTAAAATAGTGGATGCCAAGTAAAGTTTAGTTGATGCCAAGAACCAATAAACTTTAGTTCATGCTAAGTGATTTTATAGAGGATGCCAAGCAATGTAGTATGTGTCGAGCATTAGAAGCATTTTAATCCTGAGTGCTAGCATTATTAGAAAGATCATGAATTCAATGGATCAAAGCTGACAAGTTTTTTCTCTTGGATTGTGTGAACTAGGTGGAAGACAAGATTGATGAGTTGGTGGCACATAATTTATGGTAAACCTTTTTGGGAAAAATTCAAAGAGGATTGAAAGAGAAGTTTCTAGAAGTGATATGAAATTGTTGGCATTAAGTTATATTTGTCATTAGTGACAACACTTATTCAATTATGTATGGTTATCAAGCTCATCATTTAGTCTCTAGTGTTTTCCAAGAAATCTAGTGATAACCAGGTTTCTCAGTTCATATTGAGCATTTAATGGTTGCCAATTAAGTTTAGCAGTTCACAGTTCATACTGAGCATTCCAGAAGCTACTGAGTGAAAACAAACAATGTGCAATCCAACAATTATCACTAAGAAAATAGTGGTCACTGAGTTTCATAGTATTTACCAAGTCATCAGTTACTATGATGTGAAGCTAGTGTCAACCGAGTGATGGATGTGCAGTGTTTACTAAGTGAAAGCAAGGTAAACATAGTGTTTAGTATCTACTAAGTTACACTGTATCTACTGAGTCTCCAATGGTTACTGAGTTCAAAGCAACATTGTGTGATTAGTATGGACCATGCCTCTACTTCTATTGAGTGGATGATGATGTCAAGTAATGAAATGGACATCAAGTGTCAAAAGGTCATCAAGTTAGCTATTCAGAACCCAAGTTTCTATTATTTTTCTGACTCAGTAATATTTTTTTTACTTATGTTTTAGCCGACCTTGTAATTGTAAATATTGGAATGGTATATATATGTGATGTATTGCATCATACCATTGTGTCATGAAATGAAGTAATGTTTTGAGAGGAGTGAATGCGAATCAGTAGTAAAGTAGAGTATTCAGCAAGGTCTATAAGGAGCAGTAAAGTTATATCTACTATAAGAGGTGATTTGTGCTTCAAGGATCTAATCAACAGTCAAGTTTTAATTTAGATCTACTATTTCATCCTAATAGGTGAATTGGTTTCTAAATCCTTTAAAAGGGTAGACTTAACATTCTTTCTTCAAATCTCTTAACAGAGTGCATACTTGATTGTATGTTTGTAAAACCTCTAACAAGGTGGATCTAGTAGTCCAAATTGCTCTTAATAGGGAAAATCATCAGAAGTGGTCAATGCAAGCCTTAACAGACCAACTTTATACTATAGTAGTGAAGTTTGGTGGGTATCATCCCTATAGGATTTGAGCAAAACTGCACAACAAATCCATGAAGCCTAAGAAAACCTGCATTCAAAAAACCTATCACAGAGAAAAAAAAGACAAGAAGAGGCAAGGGCTTGATCTGAAAAACTTAGATGAAGAAGAAAAATATTATTCAACAGATCTTCATAATGAAAAATACAAAAAGATCAATCCTTATAAAAGGAGATCGAAACTCGAAAAGGGTAACCTAAAGCTTAAAAAAGCTAGGCTGCATAATATAATTAATAAAATATTAATTATATGCACCTAAAAGATAGCTTAAGAAAACTAGAGTAATAGGAAACTTATTTAATTAAATCAAAGTGATTTAATTAATAAGTGCAAACAAATAATTACTCTAACACCCCCCCTTAAGCGAAGTTGAAGAGGTAAGCTAACCTAGCATAGCTATGAAAGTAGAAAAGTGGGTCCTAGCAATAAGGCCTGATCAAGTACCTAATACAAGGAAATCTTTGTAAACCAGAGACAAAGGAGAAAACCTAGTGGGAAAAACCCCTCTCCAAAAACAGATAGCAAAGAATGTTCCAGAAGATAGGAACAAAGAGAGATCATGAAGAGAACCACTGAAGCATGAAAAACCACAAAAATCTATCAAGAGGTGATGATCTAAAGAACCTCCATGGAAATAGAAGGCACGAACCAAGTGTGTCTATATGGTAGATGATCCATCTCCCTAAAATGTGTCGGTATCCAACCACTACAATTGCCTAGTATGTAGGATCAGGTACTAAATACATAGCTCACACTAATGAACCATCGAACCAAGGAAGCATAGAACAAAAATATAATCTCCCCTTAATGCAAATGGGGTGAGGTGATAGGCAACTAAAAAGATGGGCATAAAATCTCCTACAACACAAGAACCAAACACATCAAGAGTGAGGTACAAACACCTATAAAGGCACGTGTCATCAACACATCATGGGACAAATTTTTAATGGAAGGGACACTCACTTGAAAAAGGAAGAGGGTCAAAAAAAAAATCAACTATCCCCCCCATGGCACTTTATAAAATAGTGCGAGTACAACAAATCACAATGATGAAAAGGATCTTGAAACGCAAGAGTGACACTTTATCTCAGTGCATTTACATAAATATTCTTACAATGAATATCAAAAATGATCAAAAGAAGCATAAGGCTGATACAACAGAAGGTATAGCCCAAAACAAAGCATCTAAAGACACAAAATTGATTCCCAGACTTGAAATAGCTAGGATATCGACCAGCATGCAAAAATGTAGAGGGTTGAATAAAATATGCCTCTAGTAGAATCTATAACAACAACTATCATCACTAAAAGGAGCACAAGAAGAGATTTCCAATGATATGAAGAAGTCCAAAATTGGAGATTAGATGCCAAGATATGCCTCCCAGAGTGCAAAATAGAACATTTGGATTTGACTGCAAAAATAGGCAACCAAACTACATCAAAACTCAAAAAATCCTATGCAAATATCTCAATATTAGAACTAGCTTTCCAACACATTTTTCGGATCAAAAAAATACATCCGTATGCTCAAGTTAAGGAGAAAAAATAACCAGGCCCTCTAAAATGCAAGAAAAAATATTTTTTTAATAAAAAAATAATTTAAAAAACAAAAAAAAGGTGCCACCCTTGCACCACCAATAGAGTGGCAGCTAGGGTGGTGGGAGGGTGGAGGTCCATCATGGAGCCGAGCAGCGACGGAGCCGCTGCGGGCACCACCGGTGGAGCCGCTGCGAGCCACTAGCAGATTGCCAGCGATAATCGCTCGCAGTTTCCTCCAGTGGTGACCATAGCAGTTAACTGCTAGCAGTTCCACTATGGTTAACTAGCCACTACAGGTAAAAATAAACCGCTGAACATTTTTTGGCAATTTTTTAATAATTTTTTATGCCTCAAATTGCGTGCAGAGGCCGTATAGCCCTATACTGCAAATTTTTTTGCCTCCCAGATCAACATTGTCCAAATTGGACAAATTTTATATGCAAATGGGGGTTTTGACACCTTGAATCCATCTGTGATGTTTGTTTGGCCTCAAACTACTCCAAAAATTGGTGACCCCACAATGTTCTCAGAAAAAAACTTAAAAAACACCAAATTTGATCTGCCAAACCCTTGTTCTCCCTTTTTCTTGAAACACTAAACAAGCTATAGTAGATTTGGCGTATGATTTGAGCAAAAGAACACAAAAAATCCATGAATCCCAAGAAAACCTACATGCAAAAAACCTATCATGGAGAAGAAAAAGACAAGAAGAGGCAAGGGTTTTATCTAAAAAACTCAGACGAAGAAGAAAAATATTATTCAATGAATCTTCATAATGAAAAATACAAAGAGATTAATCCTTATAAAAGGAGATTGAAACCTAAAAATGGTAACCTAAAGCCTAAAAAAGCTAGGTTGCACAATATAATTAATGAAATATTAATTATATGCACCTACAAGATAGCTTAAGCAAACTAGAGTAATAGGCAACTTATTTAATTAAATCAAAGTGATTTAATTAATAAGTGCGAACGAATAATTACTCTAACAATCCCTACCCCAGTTTTACTTTCTATTTGGAAGGTTTCTGGGTCACCAAATTTTGTGTTCATGTGTCATGAATTTCTATCTTTCAGTTTCTTATGTATGCAATAAAGTAGATCAATTAATGATGAATGATTTATGATGATTAAGTGTTGAATTAGTTTAAAGTTTTGAGGTTACTGATTCACCCCTCTCCTTTCAATAACCTAGCTAGTCTTGATTATTTCCAATAATTGGTATCAGAGCAATTTGTGGTTCTCAAGATAAAGCTTGATAGCTTGAGAAAAGATTGAGGACAATGGAGATAGTCAGACTTGACAAAGCCATTAATAATGAAAAGCTAGATCTAGAGATGGCCATAGCTCAACTCAAAGAATAAAAAGAACATCTTTCCCAAACCCTAAAAAGAAGGAAGGAACTTGCAAAACAGATGAATGACCAACAATATGTTGAAGAAAAGATTGAAGACTTTTTCCCCTCAAGCAGTTTAGATGAAGGAAATGAGGCAATAAAAAAACTCCTAAAATGAATGGCTCTCTATAAGAAGAGGTAAGAAAATTGAAAAGAGAACAAGAAATTCAATCAATAGGAATGTGTGAAATCTTAGAACAAAGCAATAAGGTAAGTGAAGACTTGGAGCCAAGGAACAATGAAACTCAAAATCAATCCTTTCAGTAAGAAAGTCTTATCAATCAGTTCTCCAATGCAAATGAGGAAATCATGATTTTGAGATCTGAAAATGAAAGGCTAAGAAATGATTTAAGCATTGAAAGAAAAATCAATGAAAGATTGAAAGCTGATCTGAATTCTGAGAAGCAACTCAATGAAAGAATAATTAAATTCCAAGAAGACATGGATCAATTGAATCAACAAAGTGAGTAGAATCTATATAGAAAAAAGTGTAAAGTAGGACTTGGATATAAAGAAGAAGGTGAATCCTCCAAACAAGGTTCTCAAAGGAATCAAAGACCTACTTGCAGCCACTGTGGTAAGATAGGTCATACATCAAACAAATGTTGGAGCAATGGAATGGAAAAATTAAATGGAAAATGCTACAATTGTAGTCAACATGGTCATAAAGCTAATGAATATAAGGAGAAACCAAAATTTGAAGGTGAATGTCACAATTGCAAGAAACAAGGTCACAAGGCATCCAAATGCAGATCTAAACCATTCAATCTAGCTGAACAATTTGTAAAAGAAATATTTGGTTGGGACTAGTATACTTGGTGTAGATGTCATTATTGTGGAGAATATGGACACATTGGCATAAATTGTGAAAGACATCACTTGAGAAAGAAGGATACCACCATAAAATGTTACACATGCACTGAACTTGGTCATATAGCTAAGAATTGCATGAATATAGGAAAGGTTGAAGATGAAAAGAATGCAAAAGATGATAACATTAGGAAGTAGATGAGATAGTAGTGGATTCCCAAATCTATTGAGCAAGCCAATTCAAATGATGGTCATGTCACTCAAGAAGTGGGTGACTCCACCATTTCCAATTAAGTTCTTAAGAAAGAATTGGAACTGTATCTTCAAGCCATATTCTAACTAGTTCTAATTAAAGGAAGCAAAAGATCCAAATTTGTATTTTAGATTTAGAGGGATCACAAGGAATCAATATTCACCAAGCAAAGTTGATCATAGACTCTACTAAGCTAGGTTGGGAGTAATAAAGTTTTGTTCGATCGCTAAGTCACAAGCGTGTACCGAGCATAGTCTGTGGATTATGGAACCAAACATAAATGAAAAATTTTCATCAAAAAGGGAAAAAATCAACTTCATTTTTCACTACAAATTTAGTATACCTAGAGCAGAGCAATTTATAGTGCATCCAAGAAATCTTGAGCAAATTTGCAACAAAATTTTTTTCAAAGAATTTTGTCATTTACTAAGCAACCATGGCATCTGAAAGCAACAACAAAAAAAAGGAAAAAAGATGTTCCAAAATGTTTTTAAAAGGTGAGGAATGGAAAGTATCAAATTTCAAGTTGGTACCAGCAGTTATGGAGTCACTAGATCTGAATGGAGCTCAATTGCAAATTCCTCCAAAGGTACTTCTTATTAACAATATTCACACTCATTTTTAGTGTTTTGTATAAGAAATTGGAACCCTAGAGATGGATAGTTCCCTAGGAGAAATGTGTGTTGATGGATCTTTGAAACCTGAGCATAAGCATCTAGAGGTCAAAGGATTAACCCATATCCCACATATGCCAAGGAATTCCCAAGTGAAGTGGATTAGGTATATTCTGAGCCATGTTCATAATGGTCAGTTATGGTTAGAATAGCCTATGTTGGTCATGAAGAAAATGATTCATAAGATTATAGGTCTCCCTATGCTAAACAAGGCTAAAGCAACCAAAACCCTACGATGAGAAGAACTTCAGAAGAAAACCCTAGCTGAGTGGGATGTCAGTGGTCTGAAGATCAGTAATGTATCTAACGTGAAGCTTAGGTTTGGAATTGACATCATTGCACATAAGATATATAGCTCTAGTCATTTTAATAGTGTGCCATGTGAGGCCATTGATTTGGCATACAAGGTTGTAAAGAAGAACCTAGAATTTGATCTTTTAGATTTATTGTTGAAACAATTATTAGCACTCAAAATTGTAGCCCCAATTTTGAGTACTTTTGAAAAAAATAAAGTCCTTAAATGCTTTTTAATGCACATGTACCTGGCTATCCATTTGAGGCCTATAAGGTTTTTAATGCTTCTAAAACCTTCCATTTAGCATATCCACTCATTCCATGAAGTTAAACTATCATTCTGAGCCATTTCATGAAGTCTCATTTTGAGCATTTGTCAAATCTACATTTTTGCTCAAGTGTCAGATAGCGATAGGAGGCCATGTTTGCAATTGAATATTTTGCACCTAGTAATGTTTCATGACTCACCACTTTGGGAGTGTATAGTGTCCATATCCAAGAACATATGTTTCATATTTTGAGTCATTTTGGTTCTGTTTGACTAGATTTTGAATCCCTCAAATTTGGTAGTTTACTATTTTTATGCATTTGCAATTAGTTCTAAATTTTGGGAAGCCTTGTTTGACTTTCCATAACTTTGACCCAGTTGAACAAAATGAGAAATTTCCTTTTGCATTGAATTTTAGAGGTCAGAGACATGATATGTTTCAACTTTGAGCTTATGATGAATCTTTTTCATCAGTTTTCAAATGCGATTCCAAATGCAACTTGCAACTTTTTAGTGGTGTCAACAAGTATATGTTTGTCAAAACCGCTGTTTGTGATGTTATAACTTTAGATCTATGATAGGTAAGATCAAATTGATTGTACCATTATGTTTTACTCTAAAAATACTTTAAGTATGTCAATTTCCAAATCTTGATGAATCCGTTTGTGCACTTTCCTAGGTCAATTCCATTTGCAAAAAATGTTTTTCTGACATTGTTTCCAATCTGCAAAATTTGAGTAGCCTACTTTGACTGCCATTTGTATCCTATTATTCATCATGAGCCCAAATCCCAAATTTATATTGACCTCATGATAGGGAACCAACTCCCCAGTTGTCATTTTCCTAAGTATCAGTTTGCCCAATTTTTGAAGCCAAATCCAAATGTGTTTTATTGTTTTTTGACATGTTTTCTTGCAGGTAGTTCTAAGAGGTCAACTTTGATAATCAATATCTTTTGACTGAGAATTCATCATGAGATGACATTTGACAGGGTGTAAATATATAGGATAGAGAATCAGTGTGTCTGGCTTCAGAGCTCGGTCAGATGTTCAGATCAGTTTTCAAAGCTAGCTGACGTGCCCTGTTAGTAGAAAGTTATAGTTTGCAGATAAAGTGGTAAAATGAGTTTTAATGATGTTTTAGTGATGGATTTTGATTTTAATTAGTGCCAGATAATCAACAGGCTAGTGTGAAGGTTCAGTTGTTCGAAAATGAAAAATAAAATTAGTTGGACCCACATTGGGCCCGACTAACTCCATCAAATTGATGGGTTTAAAAAAATTCCCTTTTCTCATTGATGGATGTTTTGATGGTGGGAAAAGATCAATAGATCTTTAACTAATAAATCAGAGTGTACTTCATGCAAGAATAAAATTGAATTGTAAACATCACACAAAAAGCTAATTCCTTGGTAAGAAATGTTTTATGTGATGTCTAAGGATAGGCTGAAATATAGTGTGAAAAGTTGAATGGGATGTTAAAGAGGTAGGAGCAACATAGATCATATGAGAAACTTGTAGAGTTGAGGAGAATCCACTGGCAATGGCCACATATTAGATTATTCACTTTCCTCTCTCATGATCAAGCATGATAAATTTGTGGATAAAATCACATAAGATATTAAATAAAGCCATTGATGGGGAGGTTTTTGTTACTTGGCCAACATTCATTCATGAAAGTAGTTTCCCAATTGTCATACCCTACTTAGTAGGCAAAGCTGCCTTCTAGATGGAGGAGAAAGGGATATTCGTATTATGCTAGGGCTAAATAATCAATGTACGACAAGAGTTCCATCTAGTTTTTTCAAGGCACAAGCTAATAATGTTAAAGGGTTGCAATAGATAACATTCCTAGGATAGCTATTTTCCAATTCGACACTATGGTCATCTACTACATCAGCTACTTGTCAGGGACTCATTTGCAATATTTTGGGGTTCCAAAATGGGCTATGCTGAGGATCATTTTTGGGTTTAATAAATTATTTTTCTTGTTGCCCAAGATCATATGGGATAATAGATTCAGTTGATAGTAAAATGCATTGGAAAAATGGTGTGGGGAGTTGAGAATAAAGTTAACAACCTACAATCCCTTTCATTCAACTTAATGTGCATAAAAGGACAAGCCAAATGTTGAAAAAGTGAGTGTTGAATCTTGCAATGAGAAATCAGGGGATTTTGGATAAAAAATTAGCAATGACACCTAACAATCACATCATGAGAGATGTGTTTTTGGTTCTTTTCAACATGACTACCATTGGAATTGTGTTGTCAGGTAGTCCACGAAATGAAAAAAGAGGAGATCTACTAGTAATGCAAGGGATCCTTCATAAAAAAAATCCATGTAGTCAAATAGAGGGGAGGCGGCTTCAAGAAAGGAAATGATAGTCTTTTTGAATGAAAGAGGCCACAAGCCAAAGGGTACATCCATCCAAACTTCTACCTCTACTTCACCTAGTTCTCCTAGACTCAACTTCTTTTCACCAAAAAAAATCCCAAACTTTAACACTAAAGTTTGCCAACATAGAAATTCATGGTGTACATGTGTGGAGCAATCAGGATATTCTATGATAGCAGTAGAATCAGCTCAAGAATGGTGGTGGACTTATCCAAGTTGTTTTTGGGCCAAAAGTTTACTTGTGGGGATCATAGCAGATTTTATCATGGATTTTACAATTAGAAAATTATCACAGTGAAGGTCATTAGGTAGCCAAGTGGCAATGGAATTAAATTTTGGCAAGTTGACTAGAGAAACAATTCAATAGAGAAGTTACTATATTGTCTCATCTTCATCAAAAAAATGTTATCTAGTTAATGGTAGCTTGTATAAATCCTCTAGTTTTCTGTGTAATTACAAAATACCTATTAGGAGGTTCTTTGAGTTCCTTTTTGCATAAAAGAGACCTTGGATTAGTAGACTTGAGACAATTTGTATCCATGGCTTTGCAAATTGCCCAGGGTATGGAATATTTGCACTCACAAGGGGTGATCCACCGAGACTTAAAGTGAGGAAACTTATTATTTATAGAAGACATGTGTTTGAAAATAATGGACTTTGGTGTTGATGGAGGAGGAAAATGGTGATTAAATTGGAATAAAGTGCCTCCCTTTCACTGGCAAGCTCATGCTTAATATTTTAAAGAAAAAATAGTAAAAAACCAAACATCCCACATTCACAAGTTGGGAAGCTTTTTACATGTTTAAATCAAGAACACTCAAAGCATAAGTGTCTTAAGAGACACATGGTTTTTGAAGCTGCAAGCATGTGAAGTGGTCCACTTAGCTGGCTAGTTAGTGATAGGTAATAAATTTTGAAGTGAAACACAAATAGAGGTCACCGAGAAATGTAAAGATGCTGAAAAAGTTAGAAGTAGTGCCAAAAAAGCTCAAGTTTCTGGTGGTCACTATGTCACCACTGGAAAATGGATGAGGGTCTCACCATTAGTGACATGGAAACCTCCCAAAAAGTGGAGATTCTAGCTAGTGACCTGCTAAAAAATTCAAAAATATGGCAAAGGTAAAATGAAAACATGGGTCCTACTTGTAGATGCGGTCAATGAACTAGATAATGACAAGTGTTAGCCAGGCAATATGTTGTAGTGATGAGGTGATGACTCAGTGATGATGTCAAACTCTAGACCAACCATAAGGTGCTACATGGTATAGAATTCAAGGAAGGATATGACATGGTGATTAGATCTTGCAATGCATCGGATCGTGCTATGTGGTAGATTAATGGATGTCACTATGTTGCTAAGGAAAAGTTGCACGCTAGTTAACATAGCGACATAGTGACCATGATGTGGCATCCATGTGGTGTGCTGATGTGGTAGTGCTAGACCAATGTGATGATGCCACATGGCAAGGATGGATGACTGTGTAAGTCCAAGCCAATCATGTATTGACATCTGTCACCAGGGTTGTCAACAAGGTTGACCTGAAATGGAAGATAAGGATAAATAAATAAAATGATTTTTTAAACTATTATTTTAAATATCTTCCTAAATCACGTATAGTTCATTTTTAAGTAGAGTTGGAGATTATTATATAGTTTTAGCTTTTGAAGAATTCAAATATTTGTGCAATATATTGCTTTGAAAGCATATAAGCAAGAGCTTAAACTTCAAAAGGGCATAACAGGGGCAATTTATGCTCAATATAGGCACTCCAATATACTATTGCAACTTAAATGATCTAAATTTTTTGAATCTGATGTCAATTTTTGCACAAGTGCTCACTAGTTCATGCTATAAGCCAATTTGGGATTGCCAGGGCATTCTCAGCAGAATGGACAAAATTCATCATTGATGATTAGAATTGGTCAAGAGGCAGATACGAAGACTTGTTGAACCCTGAATGTGGAAAAAACAATTTGGAAAAGATTATTTTACATTCTGGAGGCCATATTTAACTAATTTTTCACTTTTACCTTGAGTTTAAATTTGACATCAAAAATCAGTTAGTCTTTCCAATCAAATATATGATCAAATATCTAAATCACTTTATGCCTTTGGGAGGAAAATTAATCAAGGATTTGATTCACCATGGAAGAGAGAGATTAGAGAGATTCTTTTCATTTCTAAGAGAGGGAATTTCAAGTGGACACATGTCAGATGTAGAGCAGATCCAGGAATTCCTTCCTTGATATCATTCTCATTCTTTCTCATTGTACAGGTTCTAGTTTTGAGAAGAAAATAACTCACTACTGAGACCCATTCTTCAGCATTTCTACTTGTATGAACAACAATTTAGGTTTTATGTAGATACTCCTTACTTGTTAGGTGATTTGTGATGTATTTCTATACATCTTTCATGTATTTGGTTTCAAGGAAAACAAATAAAGTACAATAAAGGGATTTAAATTTAGTTTGAATCTTGTCTATTGTTCATGGATCTATAGTTTCTTCTAATTTATGAACCAAGAGCATAAATTAGGTTTCATTTTGTTTAGGATTGTATTTGATTGAAGTATCTTTTTGATGGAACAAAGAGCATGTAATTTCTTGATGTTTATCATAGGGTGCAGATATCATTAATCAGATAGTTTGAGTATGAGATTCATTTTGATATAGATGTCTATTCACAAGGTGAAAGATAGATTAGGGGTCTTGATGTAGGAATAACAACAAATATTTCTAGGAGATGTATGGTTGTAATTCATGTAATTTCCCAATAAATAAGGCATTGGTTAGTTGTAGGATCATTTAGTTTTGTTGCTCATACCTAGGTCTTGCTGATATCAACATCATTAATAAAAAAAATTTCCTTTCATGCTGATAGTTATCCAAAGTTTAACCCTCACTTAGCTTAATAGTTTCATGAATCATGCTATTAGCTATTTCATGCTTATGATTTCCTTGTTAAGTATAGAAGATTTAGGGGTTTCATTTGTTATTCTAGATCTTGATTATGTTCAGTGCATTGGTCACATAATTAGATCTTAAGAGGTTCACCCACCTAGGTTTTGCAGAGCCTAAAGTAGAAGAAGGGTCAAGCCTTATAGTTGGCCCGATGTATGAAATGATATGTTGAAAATGGGAGTTAGCTATCCCTAGATATGTCTTGTTATCATTGAGGTAATTGGAAACCTACAATGGTTTCAAACATCAACAATAGCTAAACAAAAATAGGGACAACATCAAGACATCAATGAACAACCCCTGTAAATTTGGTTCTTTGCTAACTTGTCTTTTCTTTTATGTTCAAAAAAATTTCACATCTACAGATTTAGTTGTTTGAAAGAAAGATACTCCCATTTTGTATCAGATTAATGAATTCATTACAAAAATGGGTGAAAATTTTGAATGTATAATGGATAACTATTTTGAAGCTTTCAAGGAGACAATGAACAATAGGTTTCAGATTCCTCCCAAACTAGTTGAAGATTATAAAGATGATGTATGCTTCATGGTTGATTGTGATAAATTTTATATCCAGACAATCACGCCTAGAGTTTCATGGGTGAAACCTCTTCCATATGAGGTAAACATTGATGAGAGAAAAGACATTATTGAAGCCCTAGTCAATGAGCTAGTAGATCCAAAGCTACTTGTATTTGGAACCTATGAAGAAGCTAAAACTAGAATAGAGCTTGAGATCAAGCTACCTCAGGTGGTAAACAAAGGAAAGAGGAAGATAACAAAATTGAAAACTACTAGTGCCCCCTCTTATCCTTATCAAGAGAAATAGAGAGGATGAAGAAGAGTCTGAAGAAGAAGAGCAAGAATCAAAAAAGGAGGAAGAGCGTGTAAGAAAGAAAGGCAAGGTGATTATCACCAAGCCACCCAAAACCTCCATAGCTATGTTTACCGAAAGGTCCAAGAAGAAATGAGTGAGTGAAGTTGTGCTTGTTAAGCCCCCTCTCACCTTCTAAGAGAGATTGAAACAACTAGAAGAAGGTGCTAATATTACAAACTTCAAGGCATTGAAGTTTGAAACCAAGACAGATGTAGAGAAGATGCAGATTGAGGAGCTTGTGCTATCAAAGATGAGAAAATGGAAATATTCCCTAGATCAAATTGCCCCATAGATATCCAATGAAATTTTAGAAAGGTTGAAACCAAGGTGGGAATCTGCTACTCAAACTGTTAGAGACATATTTGTGAAATCTTTGAGAAAGTTGCTGCCAAATCTTACTAATGCAGAGGTCAAGGAAGCAATGAAGAAGAATGAAGAGAAAATGATGATGAGATTTCATAATTGTCTTATTTTGGTCAAAGACATTGAGCATGTAGTTAAAGATGCTACATATAAATGGAAAAATGTTTATCATTTGCATAAGCCAAGTGAAGATCTAGTTGAAATCAAGGATGATGATGATAGTGACAATGATGAAGAAGATAACGCACCTTGTGTCACTTTTGATGTTGAAGACTATCAAGCATTGAAGGATGATGAAGAAGAGAAAGAGGAAGAAGCTAATGAGGAAGATAAGGAAGGAGATTGAGGAGATGATCTAGTAAGGATAGTTATACAGGTTATAGCCTCCCTTCCTCACTCTCCACCAAAGATTACTACATCATCTAGCATGGAGATAGCTTCAGCAAGTGTGATTGTAACATCAACTAATAAATCATCTACTCAATCACTATTTTCTCTCTCTTAGCACTAGGAATCACTAATGGAAGTGTCTACCACTTCATATACTGAGCTGTAGACCTCCTCTTCTTTAGCTACCGAGTCAAGAACTTCATCAACAACATGTATAGTAAGTTCCCTCACACTTGCATCTGGTATGGAACAAAATCCTCCATTGTCCTAGTTATATCTCACCACTTAGTAGAACTCTTTCATTTACCAAGGTCTCTCCTCTTTCTACATCCTCTAAATGTGATGATTGTGCATCCTCATCCACATGAGCAACCGTAGCTTGGCCCTCAGCTCTCCTATCTGTCCTTCCTTGTCATTGAGGGCACTCAAAGGCATGATGACCTTCTTCATTGCAATGGAAACAAGTACCACGAAAGCCTCCTCTTCCTTGTCCACATCCTCTACCTCTTCCTCTCTGATTTCCAAAGTCTTGATCATGGGAGCGGTTGAAACCCTCATTCCTCTGGTTCCTACTAGTACCCACATCTACATTTTTCTTTTGAGTTTCATTGCGGCCTCCAGATGATCTACCACTTCCCCTTCCTCCTTGACCATGCCCTCTTTGTCTTCCTTCAAACCTTTTATTCAGCTTCTCTTCAACTCGTAGGGCAAACTGGTATGCCTCTTCAACGCTGGTCATTCTTACCAGACTTAATTCCTCCTAGATGCTAGGTCGCAACCCACGGATGTAATGAGCAACCTTCTCCTTATTTGCTTCTGCATGCCCTACTCTAATCAAGAGTTGGTAAAATTCCTCTGTATATTCTTGGACTGATCTTCTTGCTTGCTTTAACCCATGCATCTTCTTAAACAAATCAAGCTTGTAGTCCATAGGAATGAACTGCTTCTTCAATTTTCCCACCATGTGATCACGTCTTGTGATCTTCTCCTTTCCTCTTTTGTTTCTTTCCAATTGGACCTCTTGCCACCAAATTTTGGCATGGCCTTTCAGTTTGGCCTTTACAAACTTAACCCTATCTGGGTCCCTGATATCCTCATACTCTAAGTATTCTTCCAGTTCATTGATCCAATCAATCAACTCATCTGGTTTCAGATTTCCTGAAAATACACCCACTTCAATTGTAGGTCTTTTCCCAAACTTAGTAATGGCCCTAAAAAGCCTTTCCTCTACATGATTCAGAACTTCCCCATCAAATTCCCCTTCTGGTCCAACTTCATCTTCTTCGTTGTCATCTTCACTTTAATCACCTGCGGCCATAGTTGCTCCTCTACGGAGCTCCTCCTGCAATGCTTGTACCTACCTTTGGAGGGCTCTAACCTCCTTAGGATTAATAGCTTTGGCCCTTCTACCACGCTCTCTTCATGGAGGCATCTTTTTAGCTCAAACCCACAACCACATTGTCCTGGTACAAACTGCCTCATAGTCGGTGCTTTGTCTACACACTCGGGAAAACCAGCTCTAATACCACTTGATGGGGACACAACCCAACAACAGAATGGAAACAACCAAAAAGGGAAATTGTATTAACTAAAAAATAAGCTAGTACATTCAGTACAGAGAAAATAAACTTCAAAACATGCCCTAAGGGCTTATAATAGCATAAATGTGGAGATAATTTCTCCTTTCAGTACCTCCTCTCAAACTCCACTCTGAACAGCCTTTTACAATGCCAAAAATTCCCTTAAATAGACCTCGGAGGTTAAGGACTAGGAGTACATTCTAGAAAGTGCTAGTAGGCATCCACCGACCAAATAGGAGGTTTCAAAAGCTGCGTTAGAAGTTGATGCAAATCTAGAAGAATCCAAAAATGGTAACCAATTTTTTTTGAGGCATAACTTTTAAACCGTAGCTCTGATTGACAAACCGTTTACATTTTTAGAAAGCTCTTGAAGCGCTCTATAGTCCTATGGACCAACTTCACTCATCCCCCATTTTTTGGCCCTTTTCAAGGTCATTTAATGCCCCTAACCTGACTTTGAAGCATTCTTAGGAGGTCTCTACAACCCAAAAAATTGCAATAACTCTCAAACCATGGAGCCTTTTGACCCGATTCTTTTTTTGGAATGCTCTAAATTATAATTACATTCATCTAGCCAATTTACACCTCCTAGTTCACCAAAATGATGGCTCAATTACATACTCCTATTTTTTTTGAGATTTACACGAATATTGATAGTGGAACTATGAGAGTTGGAACCTTTATTTGACCCAAATGGGTATCCAAAAATGAAAACACATGAAACAGAAACTAAGTCTAAGTATATTTTTTTGGGTGACACGGGATTGCCCTTATACCTCTGGATGCTCCTGCATCAGATAATAAAGTGCTTGAGCACATTGCCATAAATCAGGTGGAACTATACTCCATTTTGGCTAACATTGAAAATTCTTTTGCAAATGTAACATCACTTTTTGCTAAGCTATGTGATGTTACCAAGTTCACTAAGAAGGTAAAAGAGAAATTGTATAAGATTGATGAAGATACAAAGGCTAGTGTTCAAAGGTTGCAGCTTGACCCCAACTCAAGCTCAGCACATCACAATAAGGTGAGATTTCTATCAGATATGTAGGTTCAAAATACTAAGAGAGGAAGCAAGGATCAAATCCACATTCATAGACATCCAAAACATGATCCTTCCAATCATGGACACAATGCAAAATCATATTGCATATTCAAAATCATTGGTCCAAGATAACAATTTTTCAATTGCAGACCACATGATACAACTCTCAGCTATGTGATGTTATCGAGTTCACTAAGGAGGTAAAAGAGAAATTGTATAAGATTGATGAAGATATGAAGGCTAGTGTTCAAAGGTTGCAGCTTGGCCCTAGCTCAAGCTCAACACATCACAATGAGGTGAGATTTCTATTAGATATGCAGGTTGAAATACTAAGAGAGGAAACAAGGATCAGATCTGCATTAATAGACATCCAAAACATGATCCTTCCAATCATGGACACAATGCAAAATCATATTATGTATTCAAAGTCATTGGTCCAAGATAACAATTTTTTGATTGCAAACCACATGATATAGCTCTCAGCAGAGGTTCAAGTAGCTCTCCATACCTACAAAGTTTTGCAAAAGAACTTGGATAAGACATTAGCTCTTATTCTCAAGGTACATTCTAAATTTCTCTCACATTTTGGTGACTCTATATGAATATATTGAATAACTTTTTGGCATTATTGTCAAAAAGGGGGAGTAAGAGATATTTTGTGAAGAGATAAAAGGAGGAGAGAATAGATTGATATATGTACAAATTAAAAGGGAGAGAGACTATGTATATACTATGTCTTATGTATGGGGGAGTTATGTGCAAATGTATATACAATAGCTTTCCAAAGATAAATTTTGAAAAATCAAGAATCAGTAAGTCAGTGTACATAAGTCTTGGCTTATAAGTTTTTTTTTCACTAATGCCAAAGGGGGAGATTGTTGGCATTAAGTTATATTTATCATTAATGAAAACACTTTTTCAATTTTGTATGGTTACTGAGCTCATCATTCAGTCTCCAATGTTTGCCAAGAAATCTAGTGATAACCATGTTTATTAGTTCATACTAAGAATTTAGTGGTTGCCAAGTAAGTTCAGTAGTTCACAATTCATACCGAGCATTCCAAAAACTACCAAGTGAAAATAGATAGTGTGCAACCCAACAGTTATCACTGAGAAAATAGTGGTCACCAAGCTTCATAGTATTTACTGAGTCATTAGTTACTATGATGTGAAGCCAGTGTCAACCAAGTGATGGATGTGCATTGTTTTCTGAGTGAAAGGAAGGTAAACATAGTGTTCAGTATCTACCAAGTTACACTATATCTACTGAGTCTCCAATGCTTACTAAGTTTGAAGCTATGTTGTGAGATTAGTATGGACCATGCCTCTACTTCTACCAAGTGCATGATGATGCTGAGTAATGTAGTGGACATCGAGTGTCAGAAGGTCACCAAGTCATCTATTCAAAACCTGAGTTTCTACTATTTGGCCAAATCAGTAATATTTTTTTTACTTGTGTTTTAGCCAACCTTGTAATTGTAAATATTGGAATGGTATATATA
Organism: Cupressus sempervirens; assembly: GCA_028749045.1. Taxonomy (NCBI): domain Eukaryota; kingdom Viridiplantae; phylum Streptophyta; class Pinopsida; order Cupressales; family Cupressaceae; genus Cupressus; species Cupressus sempervirens. The sequence continues at coordinate 564,814,490 of CM053788.1, read as the reverse complement.
TGTTATGTATTGTATCATACCATTGTGTCATGAAATGAAGTAATGTTTTGAGAAGAGTGAATGCAAATCAATAGCAAAGTAGAGTATTCAACAAGGTCTATAAGGAGTAGTAAAGTTATATCTATCACAAGAGTTGATCTGTACTTCAAGGATCTAAATAGAAATCAAGTTATAAGTTAGATTTACTATTTCATCCTAATAGGTGAATCAATTTATAAATCCTTTAACAGGGTAGACTTAATAGTAATTCTTCAAATCTCTTAATAGAGAGCATACTTCATTGTATGTTCATAAAACCTCTAACAAGGTGGATCTAGCAGTCCAAATCTCTCTTAACAGGGAAGATCATTAGAAGTGGTCAATGTAAGCCTTAAAAGACCAAATTTATATTATAGTAGTGAAGTTTTGTGGGTATCATCCCCACCCCAGTTTTACTTTCTATTTGGAAGGTTTCTAGGTCACCAAATTCTATGTTCATGTGTGATGAATGTTTATCTTTCAGTTTCTTATGTATGCAGTAAAGTAGATCAATTAATGATGAATGGTTTATGATGGTTAAGTACTAAATTAGTTTAAAGTTTTGAGGTTACTAATTCACCCCTCTACTCTCAGTAACCTAGCTAGTCTTGATTATTTCCAACAAAAATGAGGGGTAGATTCATTGAATCCTACCTAATTTGTCCTAACCCTAAATTGGGTGATGGAAAATGAATGGGAAAAGATCTTAATTCTCTATTTAAAGGGATGGCTACTTAGAAGGAAGGTTATCATGTGGAAGAACCTAAGGAAGATATGAAGTCAAGTGTATTGCTTCATTTAGTGACCTAATTGAGAGTCTGCATTGGCATGTTAAGAAAGAAGAATTAAGGGTATGAATGCTTGAAGGGTGAATAAGCTGTGAAATGTTCTATTTATACATCTAGACCTTGGATAATTTATTCAACACCCCTCCCCTCTCTCAATTATTCTAAAAAATTCAAACAATTGGTATTAGAGCCATCTACTTAAGAGGACTAGTTTGAAGCTACTAGAAGTAAAAAGATCAAGATGTCAAAAAGAGATGTACCCAAGCTTAATAGAGATATTTTCTTGAATGGAAAATTTTGATGAAGCTACACCTTGGAGGATAGGGAGATCATGCACAACTACCATTACTAGTGAGCATGTTGATCCTATTGCAGCCCTAACTACTGAGGATCTAAAAAAGAAGAAAGAACAAAATGAGGCAACAATGGAGATTGCCTTTGCCCTAAGCTATGCTAAATTTGATGATATCAAAAGTCTTGTAGTGAAAATAAAATGTGGGATACTTTACACACCATCTATGGAGGAGGCAAGAATGTTCTAAGAGCCAAATTAGAGTCTCAGAGGTAAGTTTGATGATATGAGAATGCAATAAGGTGAAAATATTGCTCAATATTGCTCAAAGATAAAATATGTTGTAAATGCAATAAGAGGAGCTACTGGTCCAATAGATGATGATATTGTACTAAGAAATTCTTTAAGAACACTAAAACCTATATATGCTATTAGAGTTTCCACAATACATGAACTGAGATGTATTCCAAGAAATACTATCTCTTGAAGATCTAGTAGGTAGATTCATTGCTTTTGAGCTATCTAACTTTGATAATTACAAACCTAAGAGCATTGAATCTTCTTTTAAAGCTAAGTTGTCATTGAAAGAACCTAATGTGAAGAAAAAAAGGACAAAGTTTGTGTCCAGTGATAGTGATACAAATGAGGAGGATGTAGATCAACTTGAAGTGCTACTTGATAGTAGATTTCATAGAGGTAATGATAAGTTTAAAGGTAAACTACCTATCATTTTTTTAAATTGCAATAGAGTTGGTCATATTGGTACTAGATGTCTAGAGAAGAAGAACTACTAAGGTAATGACAAGTATAAATGTAGAAGAAATGAAGACAACAAAGTTTACAAAGAAAAAGGAAAGAAAACTTCCTACATTGTTGAAGAGGAAACAAAAGATGAATCTAATGAAAATGATTTTGAAGTGTTGTATGTTGTAATAAAGGATGAATCTGATGAAGATGGGGCAACTACACTTGTGTCTTGTGTGAACAAGAATGACAGATGGATCATTGAGAGTGTGTGTTCACATCACATGATGGAGATAAAAGTAACTTCATTACCTTGAATTGTTATGATGGAAATAGTGTAAGATTCGGTAACGATGTGCCATGTTTGATAAAAGGAAAAGGTTATATCAAAATCATAGAAAATATTTTATGTGACAATTCATACTATGTTGAAGGACTTAATTATAATCTATTGATTGTGTCACAATTGAATAATTTAGGATGTAAGGTTGAGTTTGCAAACAAAATTGGTAAGATATATGATATTGATGGAAAACTTATTAGAAAGGCTGATCAAACTAGGAGTAATCTATTCTACCTTGATATAGAGGATGTTACTTGTAAAATTTGATGATGTGTGGCTATGGTACAAGAGGTTGTATCATGTTAATTTTGATAACTTGTTTAGTATAAGTAACATGAGAAAAGTTAAGAGGTTTTCCTAAATTGAAGAAGCCTGATAACATAATGTGAAAATAATGTCAGTTAGGCAAAATGACAAAGTCAAGTTTTAAGAGTAAAAATAATACCTCTAAAGGAATATAAGAGATTGTCCATACTAACTTATGTGGACTAATTGAAGTACAAATCTATAAAGGAGATAACTACATTGTGCTACTTGTTGATGATTATTCTAGAATGATGATAGTTATGTTTCTAAAACATAAATCTGATGCAATCCACATATTTAAGTGGTACTTAGCAAGAGGTTAGAAGGAAACAAGTAAAAGTCTAAATTTTTTGAGATCTAATAAAGGAGGAAATTTACATCAAGTGATTTTGAGATGTTTTGTAATGAAAAAGGAATCAAAAGATAGACATTTGCTCCTACAACACCTCCACAAAATGGAATTTCTCAAAGGAAGAATAAATTTGTAATGGATTGTGCGAGGACACTCATGATGGAGAAAAATGTTGCTTTGAAATAATGGAGACAAGTTGTAAGTACAACTATCTATACCCTAAACTGTGTACAAGTCAAGAAAGGTACTCATTCAACACCTTTTGAACTATGGTATGGATAGTCACCCAATGTAAAATATTTTAAGGTATTTGGAAGAAAATGCTTAATTGTCAAATATTTTAAGAATGGTAAACTAGATTCAAAAATTGAAGAAGGTATATTCCTAGGCAATTTCACCAGAAGTAAAGCTTATTAGTGTTTAAATACTAACACTAACAAAGTTGTAGAAAATGCACATGTGGAATTTGATGAATGTACACAAGTATATGAGGTTGAACCTATGAAGAATTTAGAAGAATAAAAATCATTTGTATATTTTTATGAAGGTATGTCTACTGAAGAAGACACTACAAATCAAGTTATAAACCAATAACAAATTTTAGTGGCTACCGAGATGCATTCAAGAACCAAGCTACATTTAGATGCCAATTTACAGAATGAAGTTGAGGCACATTATGATTCTAAAATTAGTGTTCATGAGAGAAAGATGTTGAACTACCTGAAAATGATGTACATAGTGACATTGAAGTAGATAAACCAAATGAAGAAATTAGAGCTGAACCAAGATTGTCCAAATATGTCAAGAGATATCATCCTGCTACACAAATCATTGGAGATAAAGATGCTAGACTAATGAAAAGGAACAAATTAAGAAATGAAACATGTTTGCTAAGAATGAAAGAACCCAAAATAGTAAAATATTCCTTAGAATATGTGGACTAGAGTAAATCCATGGAATAAGAGATTGAAAAAATGGAGAAAAACAAGACATGGACTCTAGTTCCTAGACCAAAAGAAAAAAATGTGATTGGCAGTAAGTGGGTATATAGAAATAAGATAAAAGAAAATGGTGAAGTCACAAGGAATAAGGAAAGATTAGTCTACAAAGGATATGCACAAGAAGAAGGAATTGACTATGGAGAAATATTTGCTTCTATTGCTACAATGGAAGGAGTAAGAACTCTGTTTGCTTATTCTACATACAAAGGTTTCAAAGTTTATCAAATGGATGTTAAATCTACATTTTAAAATGACATATTAGAGGAAAAGGTTTGCATAGAATAACCAGAAGGATTTTTGATGTTAACAATGACAACATGGTATTTAGATTACACAAAGTTTTATATGGTTTGAAACAAGCACCAAGAGCATGGTATGAGAGACTTCATAATTATCTTATGAAGATTGGATTTGAAAGGAGTGATTATAACAACAATCTATGTATGAAGACAAAGAAAGGAAAAGGTATTTTGTTATCTTAAATTTTTTTGATGATATCATATTTGGAGGTGAAGATGCTTTATTTAAGGCTTTTGCAAATGAAATGAAGCAAGAATTTGAGATGTCTACATTTGGAGAGATCAAGTTCTTTCTAGGTTTGGAAGCACATCAGATGAAATATGGTATATACATCACTTAGTCAAAGTATGTCAAGTAGATATTGAAAACCTTTGGATGAGAAGATTCCAAACTAGTAAGTACACCTATGGTGACAGATCATAAATTGTCAAAGAATGATGATTCAATTGAGGTGAATCAAACATTAAATTTAGGTCTATGATTGGCAAATTACAATATGTAATACATAGTAGACCTGATATTACATTATCTATAGAGATAGTTACTAGATTCTCTACTAATCCAAAAGAGAATCATTTGATGGCTATAATGACAATAATGTGATATCTGAAAGGAATGGAGGAATAAGGTCTATACTACAAGAAAAATGAGAAATTTGAATTAAGAGCCTATACTAATGCTAATTGGGTTGGAAACATTGATGACATTAAAAATACTAGTGGACGATCATTTTTCTTAGGAAAGAGGCTAGTTACATGGACTAGCAAGAAACAAAATGTTGTGGTCTCCTCAACACACGCCCCATTCCTTACTAGGAATGGGGAACCCCCTACCTTTTTTCTACTCCCAGACTCATAGTTCAGGAGTCGGGAGAAGAAAAAACTTGATTAAATAAGTTAAAGTCAAAAAGTCAAAAAGTCAAAAAAAAAAATCTCTCTTGCACGCGCATATTGAGGTGTGCAAGCTTCGCAAAGACAAAGAAGGAAGGGAGGTTATAAAACCCCCTTCCCCCTTTTTTTTCACTTTATTTTTTTTAGAAGTGCTAAGAGGGAAAGGTATGAAACCTCCCCCCCTCTATGTCCATGAAGCCCTCGTGCTTGCGCACGTGCACAACAAGAAGAGGAAGCACGCATTGTGCACGTGCCATCGTGGTGCCCTTTTGGGCCATGCGCGCCATCTGGGCATGTGGCGCGGCTACCGCTGCTGCACCCTTTTGGGGTGCACGGTGCGGCACTATCGTCGTGCCCTTTTGGGTGTGTGGGCATGCACAACATGGCATTGCTGCCACGCCCCTCTAGGACATACGTGTGTGGCTACCATCATGCCCTCTTGAGTGCACGCACAGTCGCCACACCCTTTGGGGCTGCCGCCGATGCTCTTTGACCCACATTCTTTTTTTTTGTTTTTTTTTTTAATTTAGTTTTTTTTTAATATAAAGTCAAAAACCCATAACGAAAAAAAAAAAAAACACACAAAAAATTAAATAAGTTCTAGAAGATCTTTTAAAAAAATGTTTTATGTATATCCAATAAATAATCATTTTTTTTCTCTTTGTGACATGTAGGTAATATAATCAAAATGGTATCCACATCCAGATCAATAGAAAAATTAGTTGTGTACAAGTTCCAAGGCGTAACCCCGAAGTCACGGTTGCACAATGAACACTCTGAGATCAAAGACACAGAACTTGGACACATAGACTTGGGAGAGTTTCTGAGGGTTTGTAACAACCCAACTAAAAGATCTTCTTTGAGATCTGCCTTAATCTGGTCTAGATTGGTAAATGTAGCATCACATCTTGGGATTGTTCAGTTAGCTGAATTGATTATGACCTTATCTCGACATTTTGTTCTTGATGAAAGGATGGTAAAGAGCATCACTAGGGAAGTGGTCTTAGATCTATGACCTGATAATATTGAGAGGGTTTTTCACCTACCTAGAGCTGATCAGTTTATCAAGCTTTCATATGAAGCAGCTAAGAGGTGGCATAAGGATCATCACCAAGAGGCCATCGACATCATATATTCCTCATACTTCATTGAGAAGCCATCTCAGGGAAAGATAATTAGTAAAGTAGATATGACTCAAGGATAGATGAAGGATGACATTGGATATTCAATCATTCTCCTGAGCAAAGTTATGGGATTGCCTGCAGCAGGTCATCTTGCTCCATTCATGGTTAACTTCATTGAGACCATCAGACATGCAAAGATGCCACTAGATTGGGCCACCACACTTAGTGAGAACTTGTGTGATCAGTTGTGGATAGTAAAGGATAAGAAGAAGTTCTATATGACTTCTTATGCGGTATATCTACTTGCAGCAAGAGCCACCGACTATCCTGGGTTGTAAAAGAAGGATAGTATGTAATGCATGGTCGTATATAGTTTATCCTTAGCTAGTTAAGAAGAAGCTCTTGCCACAAAGAAAAGAGTACAAGATTGTGAATGATGCCTTCATCTTTGCCATCATTCGATTCATCGAATGGGATTATGGGAAGAGATTGTCTGATGAGGCCAAGGCACAGATCATAGCTCTTGGTGCATATTTCATCTAGTTTTGAACATTCACATACATTTGGGTTGGTGGTGCATATATCCATCCAAAGAAGCTCCCAAGATACCCAAGTGAAAAGTTAGTTCTAATGGAAATTTCTCGGCAGATTAAGTCAGCTTATGAGAGGATCAAGAAACAATGAAGGCCGTGTTGGGATTGGCCTTTTGTAATAGGAGCAAACCAGGTGAAGAGAAAGCAAGATATCTTAACTTTCGAATGGGAATGGAAAAATTATCCTCTCAAAGAATATAACTATCCTCGACCATTCTTTGACAATGTTGGTAAAGTGGAAAATCTAGCAGGAAAAGAGTTCTACCATGGAGACGCCATTGAAGATCATTGGATGAATGCCACAAATGACTATGATGTTCATATCAAGGACTATTGTAGAATGACTTTGTATTTAGCGGAGAAGGCTCTCCATTTGACCATCCCAGATGAGATAAGGTTACAGGATTTGCAGGAGCTACTGGATCCATTATTCAATATAGATAAAGTTGGCAAAAGGCCCATCCTAAATGTAGAAATTGATAGAGAGGAAGGAAATGATATTAATCATCGAGCAATACATGTCATTAGAATGACAAAGAGTTGGATCAAGAAACCCTTTCCACTTGATCCAATTTTGGATATAGTGATATTCCATGCACATGCTCACCCAGAAAGGGTAAAGGGGAGGAAAGTCACAGTTCCTATCTTTGCACTCCAGTCTCCTATCAGGCCAAAAAAAATCTACCAGCTTGATCATCCAGTGGGATACTACCATCCTTTAGAGAAGAAGAAAGAAAAGAGGAAGAGAGCCTCTCCTCAAAGGATCTAGACAGAGCATGTTGAAGAACAAGCCCCTTTGCAGCAACATGAATCTACTCCCCAAGACCCCCGAGACCCTAGAATTTCTCATATCCAGGTTGATTTTCCATTGCCTCCTATTTTGTCAAGCCAACAAGTAGAGGGAAATATTGCAAAGACATCCATTCATCTAATGCATGAAGAGCCCACTTCTCCTATGGTTCCACAAAAGAAAAAGAGGGTCAAGGTTAGAATGAACAAGAGGCAAAGAGTTCGTAAAAGATTAGTGCTTAATCCATCTATTCCTAAAACCATTCCTAAGGAAGAATCATATGAGGATGAAATAGAGTTAGATGGGGAGGAAGAGCAAGTGCCTCTATGAGGGAGAACCCAACTAGCCAAAGCCATAGAATTGGAAAGAAAGAAGAATGTCACAAATACCCACCACCCACCCAAGCTGAAATGGTAGAACTCTCTTCTTCAAAAGATGAAGTACAATGATGGGTGAATGTGCAAAGGGAGCTAGGTGATGATATTCTCTCCATTCCAAATTTTGATTTCATGCCAGTGGGTACAGAATTGGTTGGAGATAAGATTAGAGATACTTCTACAAGTGAATTTCGACAGCAAGATTGGATGCAGATGCCACCTGAGACACAAGGTCCTCATCCAATGTCCCCATATTTACCTCAGGTTATGATGGTAGATAAGGTTTCAGTGACACTTCCACCTTTGAGTTTAGAAGAACATGTTCAAAAGGAATTATCATTACAAGGAGAACCAGAACCAAGGGTTATTGATGAGCCCTCAAAAGAGGCATAGGTAGTAGAATGTATACAACAGCCTCCCCAGGAAGTTGAGGATCAAACTACGAGATCTACAAAAATTGAGACTACAGAAGAAGAACCTACACAACAAGAGACTTCGAGTAAGAGCGAAAAAGGGAAGAAGGTAGTTGAACACATCCCTTCATTATCTAGAGCCAAGGTTATAGAAAGACATATCCCGAGATGGTTTTGGAAGGAAATATTGAGAAGTGCTAAGCATCAATTCCTTGCTTCAAAGGATGATATTTGTGACATTGCAAAGATTTTGAACAAGCTTGACTCTCCATTATAGGATGCAACAACATTTGCATTCATTACTACTACTCGGAACCAGGACTTATTTGCACAAGTGGCTCACCCTCCGAAAGGTATAGATGAAGAATCTATTAGCCTTCAGGACTATGAAGTGAAGGATATCATGTTAGGAAAGCCTACACAGGATACTTCTTGACAAATGATGACTATGGGAGTCAAGGAGGTTCTTAACCATATGGAACATGATGAGATTGAAATCAAAACACTTTGAAGGCAAGTTGAGATCTTGAAAGGATATTTAGCTGAAGTAATTGGTCCTCTTGATTCTGAATGTCCTAAGGAAACTTTGACTACCATTCTTAAAGAAGGGGAAGGTGTATGGCTCAATCCATTTTTGAGAGCTTGTCAGGATTGGTGAGACAACCTTGAGGATAGGGGTGTCACTATAATTACAGGAAGTCTGAAGTTATTATATGCTACACAAGAGAATTTTGATAAGATCATGGCAATTTTGAGGTAGGACTTCAGTATTATGGATTAGATATGGGTTTGGAGCAAAGATTTGCAAACTCTACAGGCCATAAAAGGACAAAGGTACCACATTTTGATTGATGTATATACCAAAGAAGAGCTAGACATGATAGATGATTGGATAGAAAATATTGCAAAGGGAAATAATTAGACAGAAAAATTGCATGATGAGATACATAGGCTCAAGGACCAAGCCTGAGAGCAAATTTTGGAAGCAGAAAAGTTGTACAGTGATGCATGCTTGAATATTTTTGAAGATGAAGAATGAGAGATGCTAATACCAATTGAGGTAGTTGTGGAAAACTTTAGAAAGACTTTAGATGAAGCATCCAGTGATGAAGACATTAGACAAGCCTTCAGGACAAAAGAAGCATTGTTAGAGTTGGATACCAAACTCGAAGATTTTGTAGAAACTCAAATTGAGGTGGACAACTACAGACAAAAGGTCAAAGATAAGTATCAGGCTTTGGATCTTCCCAATGCTACTAAGATTATTGAGATTATAGAGAAATTCAAGGGTAAACATCCAAACATATCTTTAGGATAGAGATGAGAAAAACCTAGATGCCAAAATTTCAATTTTGACACTTAGTAAAATTTTGAGATTTTGACCCAGTCGAGGTCCACAGCTCCATAGCTCTGCAGATCAATAGCTCTATAGATCCGTAGCTCTGTAATTCAAAGGTGCACCAATAGTTGACTGCCAGTTCCAAAAATAGCACTTTCCATGCATTGGAAACGCATTTTGATAGCAAGTTAACTCTTACACACATCAAGTGAAGGACCAACTTCTATTTTTGGTGTCTCCATGCACTTCTACTTTGACTAATGGATTTCTCCTACTTTTTCTCTCATGCTTTTATTGTTTTCGACATGTAAAGGCTCATGCATCCAATTAGTGAGTAAAATATGGATGGAGTCCCTCTAAGTACTAGTTAGATTATCAGTTTGTATATATTTAGTTTTTTTTAATGTTTTAAAAGAATTTTATTACATCGAGATATCTCTCACTCTCAACAAAAATTGAGGAGAAAATTTCTTATAAATACCCCATTGTAAAATGTAAAAAGGGTTGCCATTATTATGCAATAAAATTATGCTTTTGGTGCTAGCATTCAGAGTGTAGTTATTCTTGCCTGAATGTGTTATTGTTTTGTGGATTTTATTCATGAGATTGTGATTGAGCCAAAGGTTTATTGCATTGTTTTTGGTTGTGCAATCTTTTAGTTCTAGTGTTTGCTACATATATATGAATTCCATTAACGTAAGAAGCTTGAGAAGAGATCACCCAATTGTGTCTACGTATCTTTTTGTCTAGCATGAGTGCATTTTTTGTGGCCTTGTGATTTGATGAAGAGTGAAACATCATTCGATTTGTTAAAGATTCTCACCAACGATTGCATCAGTGGATTCTAGGAAGCGTTGCTCCTATTTTCATTGGTTTCCGACCAATTTTTTCAAAGGTTTAACTCGCAACGTGTTTTATTCTGTAGCTTATGTCCATTTAGGAATTTCAATTTCAAGTTATTTGATTTCATGTTATTTTCTTTCAATTTCGCTATTTGCTTTGCTAACCCCCTGTTAGAATAGGACCTCATAGTAGTTGCATTGTTAGAATTGCATTCATTGAAAAATAGAAAATACAAAAAATATTGTTCTTTTGGTGTGATATTTTTAGACAATGAAAAGATTTTACTTGATTCCAAGGTAAAAGAGTTTTTGGAACCAGCAAAGGCCTTCTCCTGAACATTCACATTTATCTTCTACTGAGAAAATTTTGGTACATCGCAAGACAAACACTGAACCTTGGAGTGGATCCTTAAAAATATTTGCTTTTTTAAGAGAGAAATTACACTATGGATTCCTACCATTGACCTTGTGCAAAAAAAATGCCCAACACAAAACAAAACTTTACAATCTATTGTTGAAGGTCAATATGTAGTTGTTGTTGTAAATTGTACAAACATTGTATGGATCAAATAGCTACTCAAAGGTATGAAGGAATAGATCACTAAACTAGTGATACTTTATTGTGATAATACAAGTGTTATAAATATATCAAAGAATCTTGTGATGCACACAATGACTAAGCACATTGGAATCAAGCATCATTACTTCAGAGAATTTGTTCAAGATAGGGAGGTGAAGATGGAATATGTTAACACAAAAGAGAAAATTGTTGATATCTTCACAAAAGTATTACATAAGGACGCTCAAAAGTATCTAATAGGTAAAAAAGCGGTGATGCCCCTATCAAAGGCTATCTAAGAAACAAAAGGAGTGCCCTACATCAAACAAGCTAATTGACATATGTTACACATTGATGTAGTGGATCTTACTTTAGGAGCTACCTAAATAATCACAATGCTGAATCTACACATTAGTCACAAGCAAGGTGACTAAAGAGAAACTGAAGAAGTTCATATTTTCATATTGAGATGACAATTCTTTGGAATTCTTGTCAAAGAGGTAGAAATATAGAGATTTCACTAATCCTAAAGGGATAAATACAAGAGATTGAACAAAGAGGGAGAAATCCTAACACACAATATGAGGGAGAAATGCTACCTGTTGAGAAAGAAAGTGTATCTACTGATAACATCTATCTACCTAGTAAGAGGGAGATACTGTAGAAGGGAGAACTAAGAAGTAATTTATAGGGAGTCATGAGGTTGAATTGACTATTGATTTCTATTGATCATAACATAACACAATTTTGATTGTTAATTGTTTGTTGATCAAAACAGAAAAAAATTTTGTAACCTATTTAGAAGATGAAATTTTTTTCATAGAGAGAGAGATTTCAATACAAGGAATTATTTCCTTTTTTGTATTTTTTTGGTCTTACTATTTTAACTAAGTCAATTTGGTTGATCGGATTGGTTTTCCATCAATTCCAAAGAGGGAGATTGTTAAGAAGGAGATTATTGAAAACAAATTGTTACAAGTATGATAAATGTGTTTCAACCATTATTTTGTCACTAATGTCAAACCTATTTTTTGTTGGTAAGAAAACTACTTATATGATTTAAGTATTATCACCTATTTGATTGATGAAGAGGATTTGATCAAAAGATGTAATAATAGAACTTAGAGGAAAGTTTGAGTTATGATATAAAAAGGAGTACAAGAATTAGCTAAGATAGTGATATCATAGTGCATTGATAATCTACTTAAGGTTGCAAAGGTTAGTTACACTAATAAATTTCTAAAGAACAAGTTAAATAGAAAATGTTTGCCAAGCTAGACTGAATAGATAGTAGGTGCCAAGAAAAGTTAGTGCAAGTTGAGCAAAAAATCAATTAGAGCCAAGTAAAAGTCTATTTTAGTGTATGACGAGAAAAATAGTGGATGTCGAGTAAAGTTTAGTTGATGTTGAGCACTAGTAAACTTTAGTTCATGCTAAGTGATTTTACAGAGGATGTCAAGAAATGCAGTATGTGTTGAGCATCAAAAGCAAGTTAATGTCGAGTTCTAACATTATTAGAAATATTGTGAATTCAATTGATCTAAGCCAATAAGTTTATTTTCTTGGATTATGTGAACTAGGTGGAAGATAAGATTGATAAGCTAGTGGTATAGAATTCATGGTAAACTATTTTGAGAAAAATTCAAAGAGGATTGAAGGAGAAGTTTCTAAAAGTGTTATGAAATAAGAGGTAGTATCAATGAATCCTACCTAATCTATCCTAACCCTAAATTTGATAATGGAAAATGAATAAAAAAAGATATTAATTCTCTATTTAAAGGGATGGTTAGTTAGAAGCAAGGGTTTTCATGTGCAAGAACCTAAGAAAGACAATGAGTCGAGGGTATTGCTTCATTCAGTGACCTAATTGAGAGTCTACATTGGCATGTTAAGCAAGAAGGCTTAAGGGTATGGATGCTTGAAGGGTGAACAAGCTATCATAGCTGAAATGTGTGAAAGCCAAGTAGAATGAAGGACTAAAATAGAGATATATAATCTATAAATGGAATTGTAAGTTGTTATTAGATCAAGCCTTATTGTTACTCTCTAATAATTGTATTAGTCTAGGATAAATCCTTTGGATTAAAGTTGACCTAAAAATCATTTGTAAATCCTTTATACGGGTGACATTCCAAGTGAATGGTCTAAAGTCCTCTAGCAAGGCTCACTCCTAATAAGGTGATTAAAATCCTTTAATAGGGTCAAATTTAACAGTGTGTATTGTAACCTTTAACAAGGTTAACCTTTCACAAGACATCACTTTAGAAAAGTTAAAAATAGTAGCATGTTGATGGTGGTTTTTCCCAAATTGGGTTTCCACCTAAATCATTGTGTCAAGTGTGTTGTTGAATCTGTTATGCTTCATGTTTACATTTCTTCAAATTGATTTGATAGTAACCTACAAGTTTTAAGTGAGTGCATAATCTTACAGATGCATGCATGAAGATAAATGTTTTATGGATTCACTAAGCTATGAAATTTTTTATTTATACATCTAGACCTTGGATAACTAATTCACCCCCGCAGTTATTCTAAAAAATTCCAACAAAAAATACTAAAAAAATAAAACCCTAATCCGAACACCTCCAAGAAAGGACCCTCAACTATCATGTCCATTGAATAAGAAGATAAAACTATTAAATGGTATCAATAGATGATTGTACTCGGTTGTCTCACCCCTCCACCTTATCCCTCTCCTTGTCTTTGATGGGGAATTTTTTCTCCTAAGAGCTTCTAGATCTTCCCCAAGGCTACTCCTAGCCCACTATAGGATCATATCTCCTAATACTAACTTAGAAGATCCCTCTACAATCCCCTTTTCCCAAGAAACTTTCCACCAATTCATAACTCCAATGTCATTCTCCTAGTTCTCCCTAAAATGCTTTCTTTGGATTAGAAATGCCAAACCTTCCCAAGAATACCAAAACCCTCAAAAACAAAGAGGAACACTCCTGATGAGATTTTCAATGCTTTTCTCTTCATTCTACACCATTCATTTAAGATTCTTACAACCAATTCACACAATTGCCTAGTTAGGCCTTGTAGCCCTAAGAGCCCCTTTTAGCCCTCCTAGAAACAATAAAAGTTCTATGACTCACAAAATCCCCTAACAAGGAACCTTGAATATACTAGAATTTTTTTCACATGACCAACCTGATGGGACTCAAAATTGCATTCCCATTTTGAGTACCATTCCAAAATTTTGAGCCATCTTGAGCGTGGTAAATGCATTTTCTTGCTTGTGTGCCTGGCTATCATTTTAAAGTCTAAGAGGTGTTTTATGTTTCTAACACCTTGAATTCAAAATATACATGCTTCCCCTAATGATAAAATGTTATTCTGAGTCATTCCATGAAGTTTTGTTTTGAGCAATGTTCAAATCTGCATTTTTCCATAAGTGTTAAACAACAAGAGGAGGCCTGGTTTGCATTTTAATATCTTACACCTAGTTATGTTTCATGACTCACCTCTTTGGGAGTATTTATTATGCATATCAAAGAACCTATTTTTTAATTTTCAATTGATTTCTATATGTTATGTCTATGTTTTGAACCCCTCAAAGTTGGTTACTTATCTCTATCATGCTGATGCAAATTTCCCTAAATTCTAAGAGGCCTTGTTTGACCAATTATAACTTTGATCTAGTTGACCATACTGATAGATTTCCTTTTTCACTCCATTCTAGAGGTTCAACACTTTTTATTCTCTAGATTTGAGCATATGACAAATCTTTTTGATTAATACCCTTATTTGGGATGTCATAACTTTGAATCCATAACAAATGATACGAAATAGTTTTTACCACTATGTTCTACTCTAAAAATACTTCAAGTGTGCTAGTTTTTAAACCTTGATGAATCTGTCTACATACTTTCCTAGGTTCATTTCATTTGCACAACCATAGTTCTATTGATGTTCCTTTCTCTATAAATCTAAGTACCTAACTTCACACACCTTCCAAATGAGCCTTGTTGTTCATCATGAACTCAAATCATAGTGTCATATTCTCCTTCTAATAGTGATCTAATGCCCCTATTTTCAAGCTCCCAAGTATCTGTTTGCCCTATTTTCAAAGCCAAAATTGAATGCACTTTCCTATTTTCTAACATGTTTTTTTGCAGGTAGTTCTAGGAAGGAAAATTTGATGGTCAATATCTTTTTACCCCAAATTCCTCATGACAAAAAATCAAACACAATGCAAAATGTGAAACAAAGTATCAACATGTCTATTTTCAGAGTCTAGTTGTTGTATTCTGTCAATTTTTAAAGCCAACCTATAAGCCTTCCTATCAGAAAATATTAGTTTGTGAAAATAGGGTAAACAAGTTTTAAATGATGATTCAGTGCTCAAATTTGAATTTAGTCACTTTGAGAAGATCTTAGTGGAACAATTCTAGGAATCAAGTGTTTGAGTTTGAAATTTTTTTTAGCCAGACCCACTTTGGGGCCCAACTAATTCCATCAGATTGATAAGGTATACTAGGGTTTGGGGATATTTTTAGATAAGGGGTTATAATGGTTATGATCATTATAAATCCTCAGTATGAGTACTTCATCTTTAAGGCTCAAAAAAATATGTACTTCCAAAATATAGCTAGAAATGAAGAATAAATTCCAACATATCAAAGAGGATCTTATAGTTTATACATTTTAATGTGTGTTTTATTTTTGTTCCTTTTTATGGTATAAATGTTTGAAGCCCTTCTTGTCACGGGATACATTGTGATTCAAGATGTAGATCAACATCATGAAAACTTTGTGATAGGTGACTCCATGAATTTAGTAGTTCACCATACATGTCCAAAGCCTTCAACAAGGGAAATATGTTATGACATTTCATTAAGGGATTGGAGATATGTTCAGGGAAGAATTACACACCCATTAACAGGAATCAGCTAAATGATAAGGTGATTACTTTTCCAATGGAATGCTCAAGTATGGTGGAGGGAAAAGAAAAAGAAAATGTTAGAAGGACCATTGAAAATCTTCATTCATTGAATCTCCTTCCATGTTGCACTAAATATGAGCAATCAAATGGATTCTTTCACCATTCTCCACCCTATCTATAGGTGTTGGATTCAAATGGGATAAGCACCACTGCCTTCAACACTTCATAACACTAGATCATATAGTTCTTTCCAAATTAACAAACAATAGTAAGTGTGAAAATATAGGGAAGAGAAAAGGAGGCATGACCACCATATAAAGTCACAGGCTCTACTCCTCCCCTATTTTGTGATGATATTAGTGTCTCATGTATCTCGAGGAGACATGGAAGTGGAGGTACATGGAGGCTACAAATGGGAAGATTTGTAGAGGAAAATGAGGAGCTACATGAGGGATGAATTAGGCAAGAAGGGGTCATGCCTTGTAATTAAAAAATGATGTAGAAATTGGAGCTTGCATGGTGTCAAGCATATTGTTAAATTTTTTATATTTCTTCCCACTCTATCTGCTCGCACAAAAGAACCTTAGCCAGAGTACTATGTGATCACAAAAAAAACATGCCAAGATAAAAAAAACACTTACTCCAATTGGGTCTGGAGTGCGCTTATCGGAGATTCCATATGTAGTAGAGGTATGTTTTTGAAACACATATTTGATTTTAAGAAAGGTTTCTTCTATGGCATTTCTTGGATGAAGTTTTCTATAGTCCATTACATTGTGTAATCATTTATGGTAGGTATGGGGACATTGATATTATACCATTTTTCAAATGCGTTGACAAATCAACATCAACATATCTCATTTTCCTCTAAAAATGGGATGAGCACTATCATGTCAGATTTATTCATGGTGTTTATCCCGCATTGGGGGTGAAATGATTTAGAAAATTAGTTAAAAGCCTTGAAACTCTACTATCTTGTGTCCAAAAGACATATTCCTTTTAAAGGTGAAACTCACAAGGAGGGGCCCACCTTAGCCAAGTTAATAGCAGGGTCAATGTTGTTTTGACCAACCAAACTATTAGGACATGAAGGAGGAAGAGGCATGATCCTACAACATTTTTGTAAGATCATGAGACAATGTTTGAAGGATGTTACAATAGAAACCTTGACCATGAGATCAAGAGATAGGGGAAATGGTGTTATGATGCTATGCCCATCGTAAGATCATAAGGTAGCTTGAGGGGAGCTAAGATATTACAAAAATAATGAGTTTGTTGTAAATTTGGGGTAAAATAATTTGAATCTTAAGATGATACAATATTTCATAATATCATAGGATCATGAAATGGAAAGCATAAGATTCAAAAAATTCAAATATTGTACAAATAGGGGCCTACCCAGGTCAATTAGCAAATGAGAATCCGACATGTGGTAGGGAAAAGGATAAAAAATTGAATGAATTGAATAATTCAAATTCAATAATTTTTGAGCATGCATTAGTTGAAGAATTTGAATTGATTTGTTTATATAGTTGAAACTATGTAGTTATTTTAAATATTTTAATTTTATTGCTCTATTTATGGCCTGGGGCTTGGATTTTCAAATGCACACTAGAGGCACCATTTTTACCCAAAATATGCACTATAATATACTATTAGAAGCAGGAGAACCTAAATTTTCTATTTTTGTAGTCATTTTTTTACATAGGTCTCCAAGAGAAGAAGCTACATGCAGTTTTATATTTTTGGGATATCCTCAATTCAAATGCAAATTTGATCTTTCAAAGTAGAATAATATCAATTTTTGATCATTTTGAGATAAGATCAAATGCACTAATCAATCATAAAGGTAGAATTGAAAATTTTAATTGGTATTTGCAAGTGATAGCTTTTTTTGGTAGGAGTTAGAGTTTCATGACTAGAGATAGATGAGGACAAACAAGATTAGATTTGAAGCTCCAAGATACTTTATGACATATATTAGTTTCCTTCAGAAAGGGGTTTTACTAATTACTTTAAAGAAGATATTTTCAAACATTCTATTATAGAATTCATTAGGTTTTGATTGTTGGTAGATGGAGAAGAGACAATTTCAACTTCAACAAAGAGATGATGTTTTAGCAGGACACTTGGCATAAATCAAATTTTGATCTAGTCTCCTTCTTGTCTATATATTCTTCTTCTCAACTCATTGTAAGGGTTCTAGTTCTGCACATTCTTCATTGTTGTGTGACCACTCTACTAGTTCCATCCTGATTGAAATTTCTTCCATAACTATGAGACCATATTTCTTTAGTACTTTCTCTGTTATGAACAACAATTATATTTATTTTTAAGCATTAAGTTATATAGTCATCCTTTGTATATTCTATGAGTTTTGGCATACAAATGATATATTAGTTTCAATGAGATTAATACAAAAGCTTCATTTTCTTAATTTCATTCTATTTCTCATCTCCTTCCTTTGTTGTCTACTATGTTTTGTGTTTAAGACCAAAGATCTTAGACCCTTTTACCATCCCTTAAGGTTGTATGTCTGGATAGATTTTCTACTGGAACAAAGAGCATTGTAAATACTTATTTACATTGACAAGGTTGCAAGTTTAGGTTTCACCAGGAGGATACTCAATAAGTATGTGAATTCTTATAAAAAAAAAAATCTATTTGCAAGGCAGATAGATAGATCAGACATATGAGTATATTAGGATATCCATGTGTATGTTTTGACTTAGTATATGCCCAATGGATAAGGGAATGATCAACTTAGAGGTTACATGTGTTTTTTGTTGCATACTTGAGTTATGCTAATTAAATCATTAATCATATAATTTTTCCCTTTTAATTTAAGAGTTGAAAAGAGTTACCCTCACTTGGTTTATTAGGATCACGTGTCTTATTAATAGCTATTTCATGTCCATGAATGTTTGCATAAACATAGAAGATACAGGGGCTTTTATCTATTATCTAGATTCAATTGTATGCCTTTAGGTGGGTACCATATAAAGAATCTAAAGTCCACCCACCTAGGTTTCACAAAGCTTGAAGTGAAGAAGGAGATTAAATAGCCTTATCATTGGCCCTAGTGTCTAAATAGGTGCATCGAACATGGGATTTAGCTTCCCCTAGGTGTATTTGTTATTATAACTAGGTTATTCAAAAGCCAACACAACCCTTGAAGATTTTTTAGGTCTTGACCTCCAGTGATGTTCGTATAGTATAGATCTAGAAAGCCCTATTTTTAAGGGTTTTAATGGAAATGTTTGTTTTTCTTCCTCCACGGTTGTCAAACTCCTTGTCCAGCCTCCTCCCCTAAGTTATACTACCTTCACACACTATTCCTAGATTTCCATGTCAAGATTTATCTATATCAATCTGTTGTTCTTCACAATTTTCTTTACAAGCTTCTCTTTTACACCTTGCCAAGCTTGTTTGCTTGCCTAGGGCTTGCCGGTAAAAATTAGATAAATGCCTTCCAAAAACTACACCAGCCATATTTACAATATGTAAAAAGGCTATTTATTCATCTCCAAGAGCCATGGAAATTAGACCAAGGACACTCAAACCATAGGTCATTTCATAACTACAAAACAAAATTGGAAAGCAAGTTCACAAGAAACAAACAATTTTCTAAACCCTATAAAAATGTACTTGAAAGAAAAAAAAACTATAAAAAGATTCAAAAAATGAAGTCAAGATTTTATTCCCTTAAAAATAGTTCTTCATTCAATCCAAAAACTTCAACCAAATTCTAAAACTACACTTCACACTCACATACTATCCTACTATAGGTGTTATTCGTACATCTAGTTGTTCCAACCCCTCAAAATGATTGGGAAAAGTCTTAAATAGACTTCATGGTCATTCTTAGCCTATAGTTTCAACCATAATTTCCCATTTTGTTGTTTTAACAAAATCTTCATAAAGATTGTCAAGCAATTTTGTAAAAATTGTAAAGTTGTCAATGCAACTTTTGACAACTTTTCCAATTTTTCACGTAGACTCTTCAAATTTGCATAGGATGTTACTAATCCTCCTAGGATGACCTTAGAACTTCTAAGGAACACTTTTACATACTCTTTGCCTCCTTTAAGGCATTTTACCTCATTTTTCTTCTTAGAGAAACTTTTGCAATTTTTTCTTTACTAGGACCTAATTGACAAATTGAAACTCTTAATCAAAAACTTATCAAACCAAACCACCTAAACACCTCTTGAGACTTTATTGGTAGTCATTATTAACCCAATGGTTGGTTAGACCATTTAAAAAACAAAATTGGACATAGAGTTTTACCTTTCCCTAGGTGCTTTTGCACCATTCTCCCATTACATGAAGAGGTTAAGGTATTGTTGGAGATAAGAATTCATTGTTGATACCTAGCTTCTTGAAATCACCTTCAGCAATCCAAGTTGCCTCAGCTTCTAGAAAATATATAAATTTTACCAAATACTCCTTGTAGACCTTATTTCTTGTGCTCTTCTTCACTCTAGAATCCAGGATCTTCTCAACTTGTGGTTGCTTCTTTTCAGGTATCTTTATGTCTGCTACATCCTTGTTCAACTCTTCCTGATACTCTATATCACCCATATTATGCTTTCTAGGTATCTTCATATCTATTGCATCCATGTTCAACTCTTCTTGATATTCTATATCACCCATCTTAGGACCTTTTTAGGGTACTAGGTATTACACATTGAAGATTGGAGAAAGAAACATATCCTTGGATAGATCTATCTTATAGGCATTGGATCCATACTTCTCAAGGATCTTTCATTTCCCAGTCCTTCTCATCTATGATATTCTAATGACTTCCTTTAGTAATCTAGTCTTGTTGAGATACACTATCACCAAGTCTCCCTCTTGAAATTGCAACTCTCTCCTCCCTTAATCCTTCTTGTCTTTCAACTTTTGATTGGCCTCCATCAAGGTTTGTTTTACCTAGTCATGTACCTCCTTCATTTATTGCACAAAGGCATCAGTAGTTCCATTGATCCTTTCATGTGAAGGTATGTCTCTCAACTCCATTATACCTCTTGGGTGAGTACCATCTATCACTTGAAGAGGAATTAGCCCTATTGTCCAATTTTTTCTATCATTGTATGCAAACTTGACTTGGGGAATATCTTACTTCCAACTTTTTCCATACTCCTTGGTAAGACACCTTAGTAGGTTTCCCAACACCCTATTTATTACCTATGTCTAACCATTAGTATGAGGATGGTAGGGAAAGATATGTGTTAAATTAGTTCCAAGTCTTTTCCACAAGGTCTTCGAAAAGTTCCTCATAAACTTGACATTCCTATTAGCCACTATGAATTTTGGAAAATCATGTATTCTAATCACCTCCTTGAATAATAGGTTGGCAACATTACTTGCATCATGTTTTTTCTTGCATGATATAAAGTGGCTCATCTTACTAAACCTATCTACAACCACAAAGACACTATCTATGCCTTTCCTAATCCTTGGTAACCCCACTATGAAGTCCATTATGATGCATTCCCAAGGCCTATTGGGAATAAGGAGAGGTTGGTAGAGCCTTGAATTAGATGAAGTCCACTTTTCCTTCTGACATACACTGAATTAATCCACATACCTCCTAACATCTCTCTACATTTTAGGCCAATAATAGAATATTTCCACAAGGTCCAAGGTCTTGTTTAGAACTTAGCTCCCACTCATTCTGCCATTGTGTTTTTCTTGTATAAGATTATCCCTCATGGACCCCATTTGGAATGCAAAATTGTTGTCCTTTGAACAATAGTCCATTCTACAATGCGTACTCAACAAACTCAATATGGAATTGGTTAGTAAAATTAGTGCATACCTTATAAGCTTCTGAGAAGTCAGGGTCCTCCTTATATATATCTTTGAAACCATCCAATCCAATTCTCTGCAACTTGACCTGTTGCACTATTAGAAACTTCCTACTCAAAGCATATGCCACCTTATTGTTTGTCCCCTTCTTATGCTTAATGGTGAAGGTATAGGACTCTAAGAACTCTATCCATTTGATGTGTCTTAGACTTAGCTACTCTTGTGAGTTAATAAAACAAAAGGCCTGGTTTATTTGTGAAGACAAAAAACTCCTTAGGCAACAAGTAGTGCCTACACTTTTTAAGGGCTTGGAAAAGTGCATAAGGCTCTAGGTCATATGTTGAATATCTTTTCTTGGCTTCATTAAGCCTCTCACTAAAAAATGTCACTAGTCTGCCCTTCTGACTCAATACTGCCCCAACTACTATGTTACTAGCATCACATTCCACTACAAATGGCTTCTCAAAACTAGGTAGAACCAAGATAGGTTGGGTTTCTACCTCCTTCTTTAATCTATCAAAACTCTAATATGTAGGTTTGGTCCACACAAACTTAGTATTCATTCCCCCTTTGATTGTATCCACCATAGGTGCACATATTTCACTAAAAGTTCTTAAAAACTTCCTATAGAGCTATTCTAAGCCATGAAAACTCCTAACCTTAGTAGTAGATCTAGGTGTAGGTGAACTCAAAATAGCCTCTACCTTGTCTTTGTCCATCTTAAGACTTTCTTGGGATATTACAAACCCCAAACATGCTAGTTCCTCTTTCATGAACTCACTTTTCTCCAAGTTTACTGTCA
The DNA here is from genome assembly GCA_028749045.1 of Cupressus sempervirens. Lineage (NCBI taxonomy): Eukaryota > Viridiplantae > Streptophyta > Pinopsida > Cupressales > Cupressaceae > Cupressus > Cupressus sempervirens. The sequence continues at coordinate 564,791,915 of CM053788.1, read as the reverse complement.
ATTTTTCCTCTTGGAGATTCCTCAATACCAACTCAAGATTTTTCATATGTTCCTCCTTGGTATTACTAAAGATGATAATGTCATCTAGGTATACCACAATAAATACCCCAATGTAATCCTTCAAAACCTCAATCATGACTCTCATGAAGATACTTGGTGCATTGGTAAGGCCAAATGGAATTATCAACTTCTCATAGACACCCTCACTAATCTTATATGCAAAATACCATTCATCCCCCTCTTTCATCCTAATTAGATAGTATCCACTTTTAAGATTAATTTTGGAAAAATACCTAGCTCCTCCTAGACAATCCATCAAGTTCTCTATTCTAGGAATGGGAAATCTATACTTAATTACAATTTTATTAATTTCCCTAGAATTAGTACAAATTCTCCACTTACCTCCCTTTTTAGGTGCTAAGACAACTAGTATGACACATAGACTAATGCTCTTCCTAATCAACACTTGATCAAGAAACTCATGAACTTTCCTAGAAATCTCCTTGTTTTTCTCTAGAGTCATCTTGTATGCAACCTTGTTAGTTAGTGATTCCCCTAGTATGAAGTCAATCTAATTACTTATGGCCCTCTTAGGTGGTAAGGTAGGTGGTGCTCCATCACAAATGATGTCTTTAAATTGGTCCAATAACCCTTGCACTTCTGCAGGCATAGCTGTGGATGTTTTTGTCTCCTCCTCCTTAGGCTTTAGCATAATAGCATAACCTACTCCTTCACTCTCCTTCAAGTCCTTAAGAAATTCCTTTTCATTCATGAGCAAGGCTTTAGCAATATATTTCTCCACCTTATCTTCTTCCACTATTGACTAGATTCTATAAGTGACACCATCTTTCTTAAAGGAATATTTGTTTCCCTTCCCATGATGCACTACCTCCCTATCATACTACCAACACCTTCCCAATAGTAGGTGACAAGAATCCATGTGAAGTATATGACACAAGATCCTATCATGATACTTACCAATGGTGATGTCTACCCACACTTGTTCATTTGCTAGGATATTCTATCCCTTATTCAACCATGTCACCTTGTAAGGGTACACATGTGGAATCTTGGTCAAAACAAGCTTTTGCATTGCCTCCTTTGACAAGACATTGTTGGTAGACCCTGAATCTATGATTAGCTTGCATACTTTTCCCAATATCTTACAAGTTGTCCTAAAAAATGCTTTCCTCTACTTAGGCTCATCTTTGACTAGCTCTTCAACCAATACCCTCCTTAACATGAGGTTCTCACCTTTCTCCACATCAAGGTCCACTTCTCCTTCCTTCTGATTGTCCTCTTCTTGGACATAATTAATCTTATTTTCCCCATAAGAAGATGATGCCTTCTCTAGAAACCTATAAGCGCAGTATCCCAACTTACCATAGTTATAGCACTTCATGTGGCTAAAGTGTGATCCTTTACTACTATTACCATATTTTCATCTTCCACCATTATTGGATCCTCTGCCTCTACTAGAGCCTACTCTATAACTAGTATCACTAGACTACTCACTCCACTTAAAGTCTCCATAGCTTCTTTTCTCAATACTCTTGCCACTAGAGGCTCCCCTTGAACCACCTCTGAAGTCCTTGCCTCTGCCTCTATTCTTTGAATTGGAGTCCCCTTTCTTTGTTAGTTTTTTCTCTACCCTCCTAGCCATTTGAAAAGACCATCTTGAATGGACCATTTAAGGCCATTTAAATACCTTATCACCTTTATACTCTCTTCTTCTTGCACCCTTGATCTTAGTGCCATCTTTTGAAAATCCTTAGCATAGGTAAGTTCTTCCTTCCTAAGATTCTACCTCTATTTATGGATCTTAATCTCTTAACCCTCTAGTAGATATGTTTCTTTTATCTTTGCCACCATTACCTTCTAATTAGCTATAGGTTTTTTCCCCTTACTTTATCTTTCTTCCTACACAAACTTCTACCATGTCAAGACTTGGCCATTCAACCTAGACTTTGAAAACCTCACATTTTGGGCCTATGTTATCCCTTCACACTCAAACTATTTCTCAATGCTTTCCAACCACTCTAAGACCACCTCTACATCCATATTTCCATGAAATAAGGACTCATTCTCTAGATTATTCTCTCCAAATTCTTTAAGAGCCTTTAGAAATGGTTCTCGCTCACAAAGGCAAGGATCTGGTTTAGGGATTTCATCCTCTAAACTCACTTTCTCTTTACCCTTGCTGAAGTCTTCATCTTTCTTAGCTTGTATTGCATCCTCTATTTCTTTCAACTTGTCTTTAGCCTCCTCTAGGGCTTCATCTAGAACCCTGGTCTTTTCTTCTAAGAGCTTCTTCTTCTCATCCACTTCCTTGGCCAAATTTGCATTGGTCATCATCTTGGAAGATCCACTTGATTTAGTGAAATATAGAATGCCATCACATGTCAAATCTTATAGCTCTGATATCACTTTGATGGGGTATTTCTTCTCCTAAGATATTCTAGCTCTTCCCCAAGGCTACTCCTATCCCACTATAGGGCCTTCTCTCCTAACTCTAACTCAAAGGATCCATTTACAATCCCCTTTTCCCAAGAAACTCTCTACCAATTCAAAACTTCAATGCCATTCTCCTAATTCTCCAAAAAATTCCTTCTTTGGTTTAGAAATACCAAACCTTTCCATAAACACCAACACCCTCCAAAATAAGTTGGAACACTCTTGATGAGGTTTTCAAGGCTTTCCTCATCATTCTACATGATTCTTTTAAGATTCTCACACCCAAATAACAATTTTGCCTAGTTAGGCCTTGTAGCCCTAAGAGCCCCTTTTAGCCCTCATAGAAACAAGGAAAGTGTTATAACTCACAAAATTTCTTAATTAGGTACCTTTTAATATACTATACATTTTTTTCACATGACCAACCCTTGAATATTTTGTAGGTCTTGGCCTCCTATGACGTTCGTATAGTACGGATTCAAGAAACCTTACTTTTAAGATTTTTAAGGGAAATGTTGGTGTTTCTTCCTCCATAGATGTCAATATCCTTCTCCAATCTCCTCCCTTAAGTTCTACTACCTTCACACACTATCCCTATATTTCCAAGTCAAGATTTATCCATATCAATATGATGTTCCTCCCAATTTTCTTTACAAGCTTCTCTTTTGCACCTTGCCAAGCTTATCTACTTTCCTAGGGCTTGCTTGTAAAAATAGAAAAAGGATTTCCACATACTCCACTAGCTATATTTATAATATGTATAGAGGCTATTAATTGGTCTCTAAGAGCCATGACAATTATACCAAGAACACTCAATCCATAGCCCATTTCATAACTGCAGCACAAAATTGGACAAGTTCACAAGAAACAACCAATTTTCTAAATCCTATAAAAAATGTACTTGAAAGGAAAAAAAAAAAAAAAAAAAACTATACACAAATTCAAAAAATGAATTCAATCTTTTATTCCCTCAAAAATAGTTCTTCATTCAATCCAAAAACTTTAACCAAATTCCAAAACTATGCTTCAAACTCACAAACTATCCTACTACAGGTGGTATTTGTGTAGTGCCTGCCCCTAGTTTGCATTTTGCTAACATTGTTGAACTCTTTTAAGAGCTAGTTTTATGTTGATGGTTAGCAACATTGTTATGAGATTAGCAGATATTGTGCTATGGATTCAGTTAATATGTGATGAGATCACTTAGACTTTACATTTCATGTATACATGATGATTATTTTCAGTGTTTGCAGTTATTAATGATGATTAGTAAGATGATTTATTATCATATGTGTTTTCTTATGGATACTTACCCCATACTTGCATGTGTATGGTGTGCGTGTTTGCTTTGCGTGTTTTCTTTTGTATGGCGTGTCTGATGTGGTTAAGGAAGAGAGTCGTAGTCACCTGCTAGTTGGGATCTACATGATGCACCACTTCCTCCATTGCCTGTTTAGTTTAGTATATATTGTGTTTGTACATGCATGGTTTTTATGCAGGTTGCAGGTATCGGGTATCGACTTCCTTGAATTGCCAGGATGAGCATACCCTATCACATTATCTCAATGATAAGAGAGGGAAGATAAATTCTCAAGTCCAAATCCCAACCCTTTAAGCCATTTGTTCTAATTGGAAAATTAGGACAAGTATCTGAGTTGAGTACCTTCCGAATATGTTGGATAACGTAATTCATGATATAAACTCTTGGTTTGATTTTGTATGTATTTTGGCTATGATGGGTTTTCATATTTTTACCTTATGAGTCTTTGATGTATTTTCTATTAATTAATCCTAATTAAAAGATGTAATTAATGGTTTAATTTAATGGAAAATTAATATGGTATTTTAATATTTATTTTATTTAATTAATTGGGAAATTAATTAAATAAAATAATTAAATTGGAAAATAAAATTTTAAAGTTTAAATTTGGAATGTGACAATATTTATTTTAATAATAATATATTTGGAGCTCATTTTTAAATAAATGACTAAATAATATTATTAAAGCTAATAAATATTTTACCAATTAAGTTTTGAAAAATGAAATTTAAAAGTGGAAAAATATATTAAAATTATTAAAAGATTCTAGATTTCATGTGATTAAAATATAAATATATAAAAATTGAAAAGTGGAGATATTAAAGTTAGTGCATGAGATTTAATAAATAAAATTGAAAATAGTAAATTAAATATTTTATTAATATTTTCTCACATAGGAGTTGGCAAATTCTCGGGAGTTGTCATGTAGACAACACTAGGGTTTGCACTCTAAGAATGCACAAGTTGTCTACACTTAGAAGTTAGCATTTTATTTGAGCACATGGTGTCTACAACCTTAAGACTTATCTAGAAGGTTGGAGAAGACTCATGCTTATCTTCTAGTTGTTTCTAGTGTAGAGACACTCTAGTTGTCATGCTTATCTTCTAGTTGTTTCTAGAGACACTCTAGATGCATCTTAGAGGCCTTTAAATAGAGGCTCTCCTAGTGTGTTTGGACAAGCTTAAATGAAAGCTTAATGGAAGCTACAAGCTACAAGCTTAAATGAAAGCTACAAGCTACAAGTTAAAATGGAATCTTCAAAGCTTACATGCATTGGAGAAGCTCATATGCTCATATGTTTCTACATGCTACTATGTTTCTTCTAGCACTTTTTGTCACGTGAGAATTTCGGTTGGCTTCGATCTTGGAGGAATTGCAAATGTTGGAGAAGGAAGGGATTTTCTATGGACTTCTAAAGTATGGCAAATTAGCATCAGTGTCCAGGTGCACTCATGATATTCGCATTTTCCCTTTGCACTTTTTCACTTCCTGTCTTCATCATGTTTGTTATATGTGTCTGAATCTTCTCTATGATTGAATCTATAATTTGGAATTGGAATCTAGATATTTTATTTGGTTGAGAAGAAAACAATAGAAAAACTCTAGATCCAATTAAGAAGAAATAATTAGATATGAATCATATTTGGGTTCAAATTTATATTAATTTAGAAAGTCAAGATTTGGAATTAAAATAAAAATTTTATGGTGAAAATTCAAATGATTAGATGTAATCTTTCTATCAATTATATTTTTAGATGCATATGAATAAACCCTTTTATGGGTAAATTTAGAGAACAATTATTTTAATAGAAAATTCTTAATTCATCACAAATTGTCCTGTCGCTGCCCCTTGGATAGACCCGAACTCAGTCATTCATAACTTTTTATCGTGATCAAATTTATTTGATCGCTCCAGTCAGAATTGGCGCAACTTGACCTCCAACATATTTCAATTTCAGTCTGATCCAATGGTTCATTAGGGAGATATGGCCATTGTACTAGGACTATTTTATTCAAGGACAAATATTTCTCTATTTCCCATAACCAAGAGTTCTTTATGCTTAAACTTCACAAAAATAATATATCAAAGCATGGAATGGATTAAAGATATTATTGCAATCTTCCCTTAGTAGAATCTTATTAATATGCATTAGTTTTATATGGTTTATTATCTAATCTAATTAAATCAAATTTAATTAAGATTAGTTAATAGTAGAAGAAGTGTAATTAATTATTAGTCAATCTAAGTAAATAAAAATTTTAATGAGAGAAAATTAAAAGAAAAGAGATATTAATAATTTAGTTGTTATTCATTGATTGGTTCAAATATCAATCATTATAATTGAATATTGAAATTATTAGTGAGTTATTATTTATTAATAATTGTTAAGTTTAACAAATTATTAATGAAAGATAGTATAGATAAGTTTATATAATTATTAATTGATTCAATTAAGTTCAATTTAATTGAGATTAGTTAATAATTGAAGTATAGTATTAAGAATTTAGTTGAGATCAAATTAAGAGGGGAAAAATACAATGGAAATGAATTCATGTTATCATGAATGAAATTGTGATTAATGAAGTTGGTGATCATTATACTTAGAATCATCAAAGATTATTTTGGACAAATGATTACCTATTGATTATTGGTAAATCTTATCCAGAGAATGATTCTTAAGGAAGTTATATTTAATTTACTAGTGACATCATTGTTAGCAAAAATAATAAAGAATCTGTTATCGTAAATTTATTTTAACTTGTTATTAGTTATTAAACTATTACTAATCCTAATGTTAATGAAATGGAATATAGTTGATTGATAATTAGTTGAATCAAATGGGGTTTAACTGAATGATTATCAATAATACGAGTTTGTCAAGGAAAAGTTAGTTTTCATTGATAGAATGGTGAAGGTGGTCATTATAGATTTATTAATAAGATTTCCAACATAGCTTGTTATTAACAAGTTATTGAACTATTAATATGAATATTTGGATTGTAGATGACTTTTTTCATGCAAACTATTGTTAGTTATTAGTCAACTAGATTTGTAATTATTAATTGAATTAATTAGAGTTAATTAGATTTAATTAATAATTAAGTTATGTAACAAAGTTTTAATCGATATGATATATCGATTCTTTTAGTAAAGTTGTGCAGTATCTACATTGAAGTTGATGAGTCTTATTTTAATGACTTGAATAATGACTTTAGATATTTTAATGGTGAAGACTTAGTAATATTTAATTGAGAACTATTAGAATGTTAAAAAGGTCATGGATTGTGTATATATGTTAATTGATTGATTTAATTGATCATTTTATTAAAGTTATAATCTTCTTATTCGAAGATTGATAATTGGCTCTCTTATAATTTTTTGAATAATGATCTTTTGATTATGTTGAAATGTAGAAGTAACATTAAGGAAGAGTTATTCAATTAGTAATATGGATCTTAGCAAATAAAGCAAATGATTTAATGAGTAAATAATTATCCTTAAGTTATTTTTAGAATGTAATTCTTAATAATGGAAGGATAATGCTATCGGGGAACAATTGGGTTGACTTGTAGGTCAAATGATGAAACTTAAGACACTTGAAAATATACTTGCAAACAGAAAACAAAAAACCCCTACACATTATTCAACTATAACCAAAACATGTGTTTGCATCGTGTATTCTATATGCTTCTTATTTTGGGTTTTTGGGTTGACTAGTGTTGACAAGTCCTAGGTTGTTACCAGAGGCTCGGGGGTTATGAGATATGATGGCATGTTGATCTTATTTGGTCTCGATCTTTATAAGCCCAACCATGGTAATGTGATCGTATGCTCTATGAAATGTTTATATTTACTGATTGTTATTGTTCATCAGTCTTCATGTGTGAAGCTGAGATGTATGTGTATGAGACACTTGAGCTAATCATTTTTGAGTCATCGATCAGTTATCTTTAGATTATTTTCTAGTCACCATGATGAGACTGAAATGTTGATTTATTTCTTGATGATGTCATGTTGTGACATGTTTGACTCAACCATTTTGGAGGCTTCGATCAGTATGATTTTGAGAATATCTTGGTTGCTTGTTGAGAACCAATGGATATTGTGATCTATTTTGAGATATATTTTGGTTATTGAGAACCAATGGATACTTATGATTATCAGTGATGCCTTCAGTTACCAATAGAGAATTGTTGTAATCATAATTTTCTATGGATGCTTTTTCAGATGCTCATGGAGATTTGATGATTCTTATCTTGGAGATTTGGTGATTCTTATTATGGATATTTGATGATTCTTTTTTTTTATGGATTATCTTTTTGATTTTCTTTCCAGTCGTTTGTATAGGACTGGGGTGATTTTAATGATTCTATGAGCTTAGGGTAGGTTATCTACTTGTAGTGTCAAAAAGTGGCTTGCAATGGGGGCCGGGGCCCTAAGTGGCTGCCAAGGTAACTCATTGTAAGTTTGGTTAATAAGTGATAACATTTACACGCTAAATGGGGATTAAATGAACCTAAAAAATGATAAATTTTTTGGTTCTCGCCCATGACTTGAGTGCTTTTACAAGCTAGGATGGGAGTAGTGAGAACACATGGTTGCGACCTTGCATTCCGTAGTATACCTTGTTAGTATGAGAGGATACTAGTGGCTACATGAGATCAGTATGGACTCATGAAGTTTAGCTAACTACCAGGGTAACTTGTACATGATAAATGCGATCACATTTTCTCGCTTGCAAAGTAGGTTTCCTACATGTCATTATTGTGCCTCTGGGAATTAGATGTCAATTTTGTGTGTGTTGGAACTTTTGAGTAGTATACTTTTAGGATTCTTGGACTTATAGAGATTTATACTTGGTGATTTTGATAGCCTATTTGGGACTTGATATTATCTCCTCAGCAAGGTGAGAGTGGAGCACTTAGGTTCCATGCGGTCGGGTGGTAGTGTATTTTCCACTCTTATCATTTGAGATCTGCCTGAGACATCGTGGCTGATGCTTTCTTGGTTGGTATTTATCTTCATTATGATCTTGGAGCATTATAAAAGATGATATACCTTATGATGGATGTATTTATTGGTATGTTCTTATATTGATGATTTGCATATGTTAGGTGATGTTATCTTATGCTTTACTTTGCATGTTAGTAGGATGTTTTAGGAGTGACATTCCTACTATGTTAATACCGATGATCTCTTCAGTGCTTTAGAATGTTACACATGGAGGGATGGCTAGGATCCATGATGGTCTAATGATTCTATTTACGGTTGGGAGGAACCGTGCACTTAGTTATTTATGTTTTGTGATATATGGTTATCTCTTATGATGGATGTTTATATCTTTTGTGATGATGTAACATGTATGATATGTGGTTTCATTTATGTTATTGCATCATGGATTAATATTGGATGATGATTTACTTTATTTACATGGATGCTTTATTCTTTTAAGCTTTTTATACCCTGTGATATGTATGGTGGATGATTGAGCAATCTAAAAATGTAATTTATGAACATTGGATGTATCATTGTTATTTCATAAGGATGTGATGTTAGATGAATAGTTAATTTAGATGTGATACAACGTTAAGGGATCTTTAAAGAATGTAACTGTTATGTTATGTTATGTGTACTTTTATTCAAATTTTTGCTATTTCTTTTGCAAATTTTATGAATAGTTTATCTTTCATGTTTTAAAAAAAAATATATTTGGTAAACTTAGTGAAATTCTTTGGATCCCTTGGCGGGGCATTACAATTCATACATCTAGTTGTTCCAACCCCTCAAAATGATTGGGATAAGTATTAAATAGAATTTATATTCCATCCTAGCCTATAGTTCCAACCATAACTACCCAATTCATTATTTTAGCTAAAACTACTTAAAGATTGTCAAGCAATTTTGCAAAAATGGCAAAGTTCTCAATGTAACTTTTGACAACTTTTGCAATTTTGCTCCTAGACTCTTCAAATTTTCATATGATGTTAGAAATCCTCTTAGGATGACCTTAGAACTTATAAGGACATCCTTTATATACTTCTTGCCTCCTTTTAAGGCATTTTTCCTCTTGGAGAATCTTTTGTAATTTTCCCTTTATCTGGATCTTATTGACCAAATCAAACTCTTAATAAAAAACCTATCAAACCAAACCACCTAAGTGCCTCTTGGGAATTTATTAGTAATCTTTATTACCCCAATGGTTGGTTAGAACATTTAAAAACCAAAATTGGACTTAGAGTTTTACCTTTCTCTAGGTGCTCCTACACCACTCTTCTTGCTCCCATCACCTCTCTATCTTAGCATCTTCCTCTCTACATAGCATTTAGGATACAATATTTGTGGTACAGAGAGAGAGAGAGAGAGAGAGAGAGAGAGAGAGAGAGAGAGAGAGAGAGAGATTATTTCAAAATGGAAAACCCTTTCAGTATTTCACTAGGTTGACTATTTGTGTTTTATTTTGGCTATGTTTTAATGAATATATTTATAGATGTGAGTCATATATGAGGATTAAGTGAAAGATAATTAGATATCAAGGGAGAGACAATAAATATGAAGAAAAGAGAGAGAGATCAAGATATATGACAAGGGAAATTAAGATAGGTATACATAAATTAATAGAGAAAATAATTGTATGACATAATGGGTTAGTTTTACATATGCACAATATGAAAACAAATGCAATTGGAAATGTCTAACTAATTTTAACATGCATATATTATAATTGATAGAGACATGATACTAGAAATTCTCACTTCCTATGTTCTTACCTATCTCCCATCTCTTATTACTCAACATATAGTACATGGAGTAAGTATATATTACCATTGTGAATAAATTACCTTTCCAAAGTAAGAGAAGAGAAAGCAGAATCATGTTGCAAAATATACTATATTTTTGGACCTAGACACTAAAATATACAATATACTATTGAATCTATTTTTATATCCTTTGTATCTACCCCCTCTCTAATTTGATATTTACCATAATGTAGGCCCTTACCATAACCATAATCCTCATTTTAATATCATTCCTTATCCTAACCATAATCTAAATTTGAACTCCATTCCCCCCCCCCCTCTCTCTCTCTCTCTCTCTCTCTCTCTCTCTCTCTCACACACACACACACACACACACACACACACACACACACACTTATATTAACATTAGAACCATGATGAAAATGATAAACCTAAAAAGAAATCTTATCATAACTAGAGATGAGAGAAATAGGATAGGAGGGGGAGATATTACACATTATTAATGTTAGAGTAATAAGATATTTCTGTATTAATAAATAATTTTGATTTAATTATTAAGTCACTTATTATCTCTAGTTTACTTAAACTAAACTTTAGGCATATCATAATTATTTATTTTATTAATTTTATCATGGAACCTAGGTTTTACCTTTTAGTGTTTTGATCTCCTTTTATAAGGATTGATCTCCTTGTAATTATTAATTTAGTTTTGATAATAGAAATTTCTCTTTTTGCTTATCAAGAATGTCTCATTTATGGATTTGGCAATTTTAGTCTCTATAGCTTTTACTTCTCTCTTTCTATGACAAGTATTTGCATGCAAGTGATTCTTGGGAGCTATGGGGTTGACCTCTCCTCCACTTCAACACGGTATTAGAGATCTAGATCTTCATGCCCTTGTTCTATTTATGAGAAGTTTGGCTTGGCTCTCAGATCTATGCTTTATCTTTTAGAGGGTTTCATTTTTCAAATTTATTTTGTATTGAAACTAGGGGTTACTATTTTTTGGTTCACTTTGAGTCCAAACAAACATTACCATTGAGCTCAGAGTGCCCAAAAAGCCCCATTTTCATATAAAATTTGTCCAATTTGGACACATTTGGAATTTGAGGCTACAAAATTTTGCTCCGAGATTAGGCATGTTTCCTAATGCAACAATTTTCTATCTTTTTGGCATGTTTTCCTAGGCATCAATTTTTTAGATATTGTGCATGGAAATCAAGATTTTTCATTCAAAAATGAAGATGTTTTGGGACATTTTCCAAGGTGGTGATTTTCTAAATTTTGGTACACAAATCAAGACTTTTTAATGAGTTTTTTGGCACATTTCTTGAGTTGGCAATATTTTTTTCTTTTGCACAAAAATTGAGATTTTTTGGCACACAAATCTAAACAATTTGGTACAAAGTTGACACGCTTCCTGAGACCATTTTGGTATTGATCGGCATACTTTTTGAGGCATTTTGATGCAGATCCGAAGATAGTCATTTTTTTGTTGGTTTTCTAGCACTTTTTTGACTTAAATGTGGTTTTTTGGTCATAACTTGCTCATCCAGACTCTATTTTTCAATCTATAAGAAGTTTTAGAAAGTTGATTCTAAGCATGTTGTGATAGTGTAGTTTATTTGGACTTTTGATGTTATTTAGATTCTATTTTATGTATTCAAAGTTAGAGGTTCTATTTGCACTCTAGGAGACATATATTGAGACATTCAATTTTCTAGATTCTATTCCAGGCACATCCCATTCAAGTTTTTGCTTTTTTTCATTTTGATGGATATCTTCATTATTTTAGGTCTAAATATAATTTTTTTTGTTTTAGATGATTTTTAATGGGTTGTACTATGTATTATATCATCCTTATGTCTCTTTTGATCTTCTTTGACATTCTTTTGTAGTATTTTTGCACACACACTAAGATAAAGTGCCACTATTACATTTCACGATCTTGTACATCTTTGTGTTTTGTTGTACTCACACTACATCACAAGTGCCTTGGGGGGTTTCATGTTGGTTATATTTTCCATCTTCCTTTGTCAAGTGAGTGTTCCTTTCATGACATTAGCCCTCATGATGTATTGATGACATCTGCCATTATAGGTGTTTGTACTTCTTTTGCACTCTTGATGTTCCTAGCTCTTTCTACAAGAGATAATGTATTCAGTTTCGGTGTTCATTTCTTACCTCTTTGCATTATAGGGGGTTATATTTTTTATATTATTTTCTTGGTTTGATGGAGTGAGCTATGTATTCAGTATTTGATCCTATGTACTAGGCAACTACAGTGGCTAGATACTTATGCATTTCGGTGAGATGGATCATTTACGACATAGACATTCTTTCATTCCTATTTTTTGATGCCATGAAGATACCTTCCATCATTGATTGATTAACTCTATTAGACATATTCTTCTCTACCTCATCATGTTCTATATAGTGGATGTTCTTGAAATCAATAGTTTGGTAGTGTTTGCAGCTTCATGCTTCAGTGATGTTCTTCATGATCATCCTTTTGTTCCTATCTTCTAGAACACTATTTCCATCTCTTTTTGGAGTATGGTTTTTATCATGTAGTTTTGTCTATTTCTCTTCTTTATAGAGATTATTTTGTTCTTGGGTACCTCAGTAGGCCTTGTTGTTGGGACCCAAATTCACTATCAACAGTAGTTTCTAAGTCTTTTGCTACTCCCTAAGTTTATCTTAAACGGGGTGTTAGAGTAAAAATATATTGCCTTATTAATCAAGTCATTTTGATTTAATTATTAAGTCACTTATTATCTCTACTTTACTTAAACTAAACTTTAGGCATGTAATATATAATTACTTTATTAATTATTATCATGCAACCTAGGTTTTACCTATTAGGGTTTTGATATCCTTTTATAAGGATTGATCTCTTTGTAATTTATTAATAGCAATTTTTCTTTT